>OZ038478.1:89551531-89576531 GCA_964036315.1 Acanthosepion esculentum
AGTAAAGAAATGACACGACGATTCGTTAATCAAAAGAAAACATTAATAACTTCATTCAAAATGTTTCTCTCTCTCTCTCTCTCTCTCTCTCTCTCTCTCTCTCTCTCTCTCTCTCTCTCTCTCTCTCTCTCTCTCTCTCGTATTCTCTCACTTTTATTTTAAGGTTGTCGGTGGTGAGTGGGACACTTTCATAAGACTCTTTCTTCACATGTCCGTTCTAGACAAGAAGTCCCATTCAATTCGAAATTGACTTTAATTTGTCGTTAGCGAACCTCACCAAATTGACATATTTAATGGGACTGACGTCGGTTTGGCTTACGAGTCATTTTTGTTTTTAAACAACGTGTAGATTTTAAAATTCCCTAACCAAATAAAAAGGTTTTTTTATCTATCTAACAGCTAACTTTTATTGCCAAAATATTTACTCTAAAATGTTCAGACATGTAAATGTATTCGTCATTTCAGACAGAGACGGAAAGCATTTTAAAGTGTCATCTGATTCGAAAGACGTTATGATACTGAACAGCTTTGAAAATTAAAACAAAAATAAAGATCGGTTTTACTTTAGAAATAAATTCTTGTATTTTTTAAGGAAAGGATTCTGGACAGTTTCTCGGTCTCAAAACAACAGACAAATTTCAAAGGGAAAGATATATCCAGAATCAAGCAAAAATATTCGGATGCTAAAATACTGCAAATTTCTAATAATAGTCAGCAAATATTCAAATTAAGATAGGTCACACAAAATGAGTTCTGTAACACACCGAGGTCGTAGGAGCAGTCTTTCTCCAGGTTGTTTTTGAAGCCAGAGTTTTCTATTCCTGAACTGGTTGCGAATAAAGGCTAGATAACCCAGTCTGGCTACATATTTAACCTATAGCTGGAGGGAGAAAAGATGGATTCTTAGCTTTCCCGATGGTATTTGTGCGAAAGTGAACGAAATGAACTCTGTCGAACGTGGCTCGCCGATATCATTTACTGGTTGGCTAACCATTACACTACCGACATATCCTAAAATATTAACATTGTACAGTAAATTCTTGAAATGAATATTATGAAATAAAATTTTATTATAGATTTTTTTTCAGTTTTAAAACATGGTATTTGGCTAACGTGTGCGAGTGGGTCGTAAGAATTTCCATGTCCACTATTGGGGTGCCGTCTCCAAACTTTTCTTCCCATTCCAGATCCTTTCTACTAAATATGATAACAAGGCATGGAAATCACTTCAATATGGACGAAGTCACTTCTATGGAAAATACGACGAGAAAATATTCGAAAATGCTACCAATTATAAGAAATCTAAGAAACCAGAAAGTATTCACAGATATTTACACAGTAATGTAGGTAGAAGTAGAGAAAAAAACATTTCAGAGAGGTTACGAGTAGGCAAGAAGTTGCGAAAGTATTAAGATGTAAATTGAGAAAAAACACCTAAAAGATTTCGGGAGAAGTTGAGAAAGTATCAAGATAGAATCAGAGAAAAATAGATTTCAAAGATGGCGGGAGAAGGTGAAAAGATGGGAAAGTATCAAGATAGAATCAGAGAAAAAATAGATTTTAAAGGCGGCGGGTGAATGCGAGAAGTTGAGAAAATATTAGGATAGAAACAGGGAAAAATAGATTTGAAAATAGATTGAGAAAGTAACAAGCTAGAAATAGAGAAATATAAATTTCAAAGATGGCGGGTGAAGGCGGGGATTTGAGAAAGTATCAAGATAGAATCAGAGAAAAATTAGTTTTTAAAAAGATAGCGGGTGAAGGCGAGAAGTTGAGAAAGTATCAAGATACAAATAGAGTAAAATAGATTTCAAAGATAGCGGGAGGAGACGTGAAGTTGAGAATGTATCAAGATAGAATCAGAGAAAAATTGATTTCAAAGATGGCGGGTGAAGGCGGGGATTTGAGAAAGTATCAAGATAGAATCAGAGAAAAATTGATTTCAATGATGGCGAGAAATTATCAAGATACAAATAGGGGAAAATACATTTCAAATATAGCGAGGGAGGGCGAGAAGTTCAGAAGTTATCAAGATAGAATCAGAGGGAAATTGATTTCAAAGATGGCGAGTGAAGGCGAGAAGTTGAGAAATGATCAAGATAGAAACAGAAGAAACAAAATTCCAAAGATGGCGGATGAAGCGAGAAGTTGAAAAAGTATCAAGATAGAATAAGAGAAAAATTGATTTCAAAGATGGCGGATGAAGGCGAGAATTTAACAAAGTATCAAGATATTATCGGAGAAAAATTCCTTTCAAATTTAGCGTTTTTAAGCGAGAAGTTGAGAAAGTATCAAGATAGAAACAAAGTGAAGTTGGTTTCAAAGATGGTGTTTGAAGGCGAGAAGTTGAAAAGGTATCAAGACAGAAACAGAGAAATATTGATTTCAAAGATAGCGGGTGAACTCCAAAAGTTGAGAAAGTATCAAGATTGAATCAGAGAAATATTCGTTTTCAAAGATAACGGGTGAAGGCGAGAAGTTGAGAAAGTATCAAAATAGAAATATAGGAAAAAAGAGATTTCAAATATAGCGGGAGAAGACATGAAGTTTAGAAGGTATCAAGATAGAATCATAGAAAAATTGATTTCAAAGCTGGCGGGAGAAGACGTGAAGTTGAGAAAGTATAAAGATAGAAACAGGGAAAAATAGATTTCAACGAGAAGGTGAGAAAGTATCAATATAGAATCAGAGAAAAACTGATTTCAAAGATGTCGGGAGAAGTTGAGTAAATATCAAGACGAATACAGAGAAAAATTGATTTCGAAGATAGGGAGTGAAGGCGAGTAGTTGAGAATGTATCAAGATAGAATCAGTGAAAAATTGATTTTAAAGATAGCGGGTGAAGACGAGAAGTTGAGAAAGTATGAAGATGGAAAATGAAGGAAATAGATTTAAAAGATAGCGGGAGAAGACGAGAAGTTGAGAAAGTATCAAGACAGATACAGAGAAAAATAGATTAAAAAAGATGGCGGGTGAAGGCGAGTTGTTGAGAAAGTATCAAGAAAGAATGAGAGAAAAAAGGATTTGAAAGATAGCGGGAAGTTGAGAACGTATCAAAATAGAAATAGAGGAATATAGATTTCAAATATATCGGGAGAAAACATGAAGATGAGATAGTATAAAATTAGAAACAGAGAAAAATAGATTTCAAAGATGGCGGGTGAATGCGAGAAGTTTAGAAAGATTCAAGACAGAAACAGAGAAAAATAGATTTTAAAGATGGCGGGTGAATGCGAGAAGTTTAGAAAGATTCAAGACAGAAACAGAGAAAAATAGATTTCAAAGATGGCGGGTGAATGCGAGAAGTTTAGAAAGATTCAAGACAGAAACAGAGAAAAATAGATTTTAAAGATGGCGTGAGAATGCGAGAAGTTGAGAACGTATCCAGATATGATCAGAGAAAAATATCTTTGAAAGATGGCGGGTGAAGGCGAGTTGTTGAGAAGGTATCAAGAAAGAATGAGAGAAAAATTGATTTGAAAGATAGCGGGTGAAGTCCAGAAGTTGAGAAAGTATGAAGATAGAAATAAATGAAAATACATTGCAAAGATAGCGGGAGAAGTCGAGAAGTTGAGAAAGTATCCAGATAGAAATAGAGGAAAATATATTTCAAAGATGGCGGGTGAAGGCGAGAATTTGAGTATGTATCAAGATTGAAACAGAAAAATTGATTTCAAAGATAGCGGGAGAATGCGAGAAGTACAGCAAGTATCAAGATAGAAATAGAGCAAAATAGATTTCAATATGGTGGGTGAAGGCGAGAAGTTGAGAAAATATCAAGATAGAAATAGAGAAAATAGATTTCAAAATGGCGGTTGAAGGCGAGATTTTGAATATAGTATCAAGCTAGAATCAGAGAAAAATAGATTTCAAAGCTGGAGGGAGAAGGCGAAAATCTAAGAAAGTATCAAGCTAGAAACTTTGAAAAATAGATTTCAAAGATGGCGGGTAACGGCTAGAATTTGATAAAGTATGAAGCTAGAGATACAGAGATATAGATTTCAAATATAGCGGGTGAAGGCGAGAAGTTGAGGAAGTGTCAAGATAGAAACAGAGAAGAACTGATTTCAAAAAGTTCGGGAGAATGCGAGAAGCTGAGAAGCTATCAAGATAGAAACAGACAAAAATAGATGTGAAAGAGGTTGGCAGACATCGTGAACCTGAAAATTTATTAAGATAGGAATTGAGAAAAATAGATTTAAAAGATGGCGGGAGAGAGCGAGAATTTGAGAAAATATCAAGATAGAAATTGAGAAAAAAAAAAGAAATCGAATGGGATCATATGAAATAAATGAATATGAGTCATATATTAATTAAAAAAATCGTAAAAGTCACAAAGAGAATCTAAGAAAGAATATAAGAGAGAATATAAAAATATACAGAAAGGCAAGTAAAATGAAGGAAAACATTATATGCAGAAAGTGTAATACGAAAATGAATGTCAGTGAATGAAAGATTATATAACTGAAAACCCATGTGAAAAAGATTTGAAAGAATAATAAAATAAAAAAGAAATCTAATAAAGATCAATAAAGAGAAAGAGAAAGAACGATTAAATAAACGAAATAAAGAAAAAAATATACAAAAAAATTAAATAAATAAACAATGAAAAACACATGAAAGAAAGAAAGAAAAAGAATGAATGAAAGAAGCAGAATAAAATAATAAAATGATAAAATTAATGATTTAATGAATGATTAAATTAGGCAAACAAACAAATAAACAAACAAACGAATAAATAGAAACCGGAAAAAGAAGCAGGTAAAAAAAGACTCTCTAACCCACATGCATGTCCTTGGTGTCTACGTCAAGGACCATCTCCCTCTGGCTAGAGAGTGCTCTCTCGAATCGCCGGACCTTTCGTAAATGTGTCTACGGCTATCTCTTCTCAATGCTGTAAGCTATCTCTTCTTCCTCTATCGCTCTCCATCCTCTCAGGACCGGAATACTTCATGTCATTTCTGACAGCATAAACAAGGCTTTCTCTCTCCATCCGTTCGCTCACATATTTGTGTTTTGGCGATTTTAACGCCCATCACAACAAGTGGCTTAAGAATGCTACTACTGACCTCGCAGGCATTCATACTCTTATCTTTTCAGTTTCTCAACCCCTCACGCAGATAGTTGATTTCCCCACGCGTTTTGCTTACAACCGGGACTGTAAGGCCTCTCTTCTCGACCTGTGTTTTACCTCCATCCCCGAGTCTTGTAGTGCCATGCAGCTCTGCCCTCTTGGTAGCTCCGATCATGTTGTAGTATCTTTTAGCATCTCCTTCAACCCCACCCCCTGCAAAGAGACTCCTACCACCAGAACTTCGTTCTGCTATCAACGAGCTGACTGGTACTCGTTCCGTGATTTCCTCCGCGATGTCCCCTGGGATGCTGTATTTAAGCTCTCCGTTCGAGGTCTCATCCTGGGTTAAAGTTGGAATTGACACTTTCATCCTCTCAAGGAAATTTAAAGTCAAATCGCGCTCCTCCCCTTGGTTCTCTACTGCTTGCTCAGCCGCCATTGCCCATATGAACCACTTCTTCCATCTATTTCATAGCGATATGTCCGACTCCAATAGACGTCTCTTTGCCTCCGCCCGTAACGAGTGTAAGCGTGTCCCCAACGAAGCTAAGTGACTATTTGCTGCTTGGATGAAGGGACGTATTGCATTTCACAAATTCAGCTCCAAGGATTATTGGCGTCTTTGCAAGGGCGTTGTAAACAATAGCAAACCCTCTATACCTCCCCTGTTCAACCAGTTTGAGGTCCTGACTACCTCTGCCGACAAGGCTGAATGCTTTGCTCGGAAATTTTCTTTCAATTCAAAGCTTGACTCTTCCGGTGTATCCATACTCGATTTCCCTCTCCGAACTGAGGCCCTTTTGAGCGGGTTACACATATCCCCGTCATTGGTATTGAGCATTATCTCTAATTTAGACCCCCACAAGGCTAGTGGTGGAGATGGGATACCAGCCATTGTCCTGAAGAAATACGCGGCTGAATTGGCGCCCGCCCTCTCTAAATTATACAACTACTGCCTCAAGGAATCTTGTTTCGCAGACTGCTGGAAGATTGTTCCTGACTTTAACAACTCTGGCGACCCCTCCGACCCTTCTAATTACCGTCCTATCAGTCTCCTACCCCTCTTCGGCAAATGTCTTCGAAGCCCTTATCAACACCGAAGTGGTTAATCACCTTATATCCCATGATCTGCTCTCAGACAAGCAATATGGTTTCCGCTTTGCCCGATCTACAGCTGATGTGCTTACGGCCATCATTGAATTTATCTACCAAGCTCTTCATAATAACGGTGAAGCTCGTGCCGTGGCCCTAGACATCTCCAAAGCGTTTGATAGTGGTTGGCATACCGGCCTTCTTCGCAAGCTTCAGGGTTATGGTAATACAGGTCGATTGTTTGGCCTAATACAATCATTCCTGTCAAACCATGAATTGAAGGTCGTTCTCAACGGATTCTCCTCCAGCTCCTATCCCACGAACGCAGGTATTCCTCAAGGTTCCATCCTAGGCCCTACTCTGTTCCTTATATTCATAAACGATCTTCCTGACGCCATAGATTCCCAAGTTGGCATCTACGCGGATGACACCACAATTTACTCCTGCCTCAAAAACAAATCTAGTGTCGCTGACAAATTTAACCTGGCAGTTCGTCTCGAAAAAGACCTCCAATGGGTTGTGAACTGGGGCAGGAATTGGCTGGTTAACTTTAACGCCTCAAAAACAAAACTGCTCTCTATTAATCACCAAAGGGATCCTTCCCTGCATCCCATTAGAATGTCTGAAGCCCAACTTCTCGAGAGCTCCTCTCTGCGGTTTCTCGGTCTCACGCTGTTCGCTGACCTGAGATGGAACAAATACATTGAGTGAATTGCTTCATCCACCGCAAGGAAAGTTGGCTCCCTCTGCCGGGCCAGGAAATTTTTCTCCCCGGAATCGATCCTTCAAATCTACAAATCAACCATTTGCCCTTGCTGCCATATATGGTCTGGAGCCTCTTCTGTTTGCCTCGGTGTTCTTGATAAGATCCAAAGACGGGTATGCAACATAATTGGCTCTGATCTGTCATCTCGTCTGCAGTCTCTCTCTCACAGACGCGCCGTCGCCTCGCTTTTTTACAAATACTTTCACGGTAATTGTTCCGATGAGCTGCTTTCGCTGGTTCCCAAGCTTCATGAAATCAAGCGTCCCATGAGGCTGGCATTCCGCTCCCACCCTTTTACTGTTGAAACTGCTAAATGTAGACGTCTCTTCTACTCCAATAGCTTCATATCTCGCACCTCTCACCCGTGGAACTCCCTTCCTTATTCCTGTTTCCCTGACAACTATAATCTCCAACTATTCAAATGTAACGTCAATCGACATCTCCAGTTGCCTTGATCTATCCACTATCCTTCTCCACATCATTTCCTCTAACACTTCTATCTGTTCTCGCTCCAAATCTTCTGTAACCCCTTGCGTGCTAGTGGCTTCCAGCCTTGGTTAGGGTGAGAAGCTTTAAAAAAAAAAACAAAAAAAAACGAATAAGCGCTTCACGGAAAGACAAAAATGATTAGAAAAATGTAGAAAAGAATAATGGAAAATATCTTAATTAAAAACCGGCACATGTTTGGGAAGCTAATCAAACGGAATTGACTCATTGTTTCTTTATTGTTTATCGACCCTTTTATGGGTTATCAACCCTTTTATGGGTTATTTTAAGCCGAAACGTATTTTAGATCTTAAGAATAATTCTTTTTCGTTTGTGAGTGAATATCGCATTAACATTTTTACAGATATCAATGATTTTAACCGATACAAGTTCTAATATTTAATCCATAGCTCTTGAGAGATGGATTCATGCATTGCTCAAGGATATTTGCGCGTGAGCTTCAATCTGTTGTTAACTGGGGCAAGAAATGCCTTGCTAATTTTAACACCTTCAAAAATAAACTGTTAACTTTTAACCATGTTAAAGTAACTTTTTGTCTTCCATCCGAATGGCTGATGCTGACCACCAGGAGATTGGCTCATTGAGCGATCACGGGCTAAAACTTACATGAAGTGGAAAGATTATATTGATTGAACTGCTCAGTCTCCTGCTTAGAAAGTTGTTACACTGTATCGTGCGGGAAAATTTCTCACACCTGAATATATCTTGCACATTTATAAGTAAATGATTCCTCCATGTATTGAATGATGCTATCGAATCTGGTCTGGCACTCTCTACCGGTAGCTTAGAGATTCTTGAAAAAGTCTAAGGAAGAATCTGCAATGATATTGGTTTTGACCTGGCATCTCGCCTTCAGGATTTTTTTCCACTGCCGTAACGTAGTTTCCCTGAGCCTTTTCTATAAATATTTTAACGGTAATGGTTCTGATGATCTTTCATCTTCTCGAATTCACGAATTTAAGTGTCGTATTAGACTGGCTACTTATGTCTCATGATTTCACTGTTAAAATTTCTAGTTTCAACCGAAAGTTCTATGCTTATAGTTTCTTCTACCGCACATCTCACTTGTGGAATTCTCATCCGGCTTCTTGCTTACATTTTCAAAAATTTAAATGAGATGTCACTCGTTGTTTTCTCTCTACTTGAATCATTTTCAGTTATTGCTCTCTTTTTTCTTTTCACACTCAGTAACCCCTTGCATCTATCAGGTCATCCCATAAGTTGTGTCCGAATTTTGAATAAAGAAAACAAGTGACCAAATGTTACATTTAATTACAGATTCAATCAACAATGTATTTTCCCTGATTATCTATGACTTTCTTCCATCTATTAACAAGCTTACTAATTCCATTACTGTAAAGTTCTTTTGGCTTTGATTCGATGAACTCACAAATGTCAGTTTTAACCTCCTCCTGTGTTACAAAAGCTGTTTCTTCCAAATGATTCTGTAAGCTACGGAACAAATGGTAGTCTGAAGGAGCAGGATCGGGAGAATAAAGTGGATGAGGAATTTTCTTCCAACCAAGTTCTTCGATCTTTTGTGACGTGATTCTTGCTGTGTGTGGTCGTGCATTGTCCTGATGAAACATCACCCGTTTTCGATTCACTAGAGCAGGTCTTTTTTCCTCAAAGCTTGGTTCAAACGCTCTAATTGCTGACAGTATATTTGAGCATTAATTGTTGCATTAGGTGGTAAGAATTCAAAGTGGATTATTCCTTGGCAATCCCACCAGATTGAAAGAAGAACCTTTTGCCCATGAAGTTCCCTTCTCGGCTGTGGCTGGGGTCCTTCTTTTCCAAGCCACTGTCTACGACGCTTAACATTTTGATAAAAGATCCATTTTTCGTCGCCAGTCACAAGTCTATCCAAAAAAGTCGAAACAAGTTGGCGAGAATGGAGAGAAGAGCAGATGTCAACTCGGGATTTGAGATTGTTTTCAAACAATTCATGAGGCACCCATTTTCCAAGTTTAGGAACTTTTCCAAGTTGTTGAAGATGACGATGAACAGTCGTATGGTTTGAACTGAGAACCACTGCCAATTCCTCCACTGATAAAGCAGGATTTTCTTCAAGGGCTGCTTCAAGAAGCTTTTCATCAAACTCAACTGGACGTCCGGTTCGATCTTCATCTTCAAGGGTGAAATCTCCACCTCTGAATTTTGCAAACCATCTTATGCAAGTTCTTTCATTCGCACATTCCTCTCCATAAACTGAGTGAATGTTTCTAGCCGCTTCGGCTGCTGAGTTTCCTTTCTTGAACTCATAAAGCATTATGTGCCTCAAATGATTCTTGGGTACTTCCATGTTAGCAGGGTTTTAATCAAACAAAATTTAATTTTATTGTTCTCTGAAATAAAATTTGATCAGTTTAAATGCATCTAAACATACAAATAATGTTCAGCTCCAGTAGACATTATAAAATACTCTTTAAATTTCGTTCATTTTAACAAAAAGTTAAAATTCGGACAGAACTTGTGGGATGACCTAATAAGTGGCTTTCATGACCTTGTTCTGGGTGAAGTAGTTAAAAAAGAAAAGAAAAGTGAATGCAATAAACACGGCTGTCATATCGAACTCAGCTCTCCGAATTTTCATTCCGTGCCACTATATATTTCACCACCCGCACACCCATAAAGAAAGCGAAAAGCTCCGCAGGGACCAAGTAACAAACCGAAGACAGGGTAAAAAGCATAAACGAAGAAAGAGATGATAAAGAAAGAAAAATGAAAAGAAACTTACAAAATGTGTAAGGTTTAGAATGAAGAAAAAAGAATTGAGAGAGACAGAAAGAAAATAAAGAAATGCTATGAAGGTAAAGAGAAAAAAGAAGTAGGTATAAAAACAAAGATAACGAGAAAGTGAGGTAAAGGAGGAGAGCCTTATACTTAGCATCAGGAAGAGGCAACTGGAGTTTCTTGGACACGTGATGAGGGCCTGGAGAATCTGATACTCACGGCTCGAATAGAAGGAAAGAGAGACATACCTAGCGGGCTTAAGCAAGTAACAAAGAAAAGAATACTGAGCTGTTACGTGGCATCTGTCCTTCTTTACGGCAGAAAATGTTAGACAGTCTCCTCAAAGACGAAGAAGAGACTCGAGGTGAGAGAGATCTGGTTCTACAGAAGGATGCTAAGGATATCATGAAGCGAGCATGTGAGCAACGATGCGGTCTTAGAGATGTTGCAAACAAGGAGGAGGCTTATACTTAGCATCAGGAAGAGGCAACTGGAGTTTCTTGGACACGTAATGAGGGCCTGGAGAATCTGATACTCACGGCTCGAATAGAAGGAAAGAGAGACATACCTAGCGGGCTTAAGCAAGTAACAAAGAAAAGAATACTGAGCTGTTACGTGGCATCTGTCCTTCTTTACGGCAGAAAATGTTAGACAGTCTCCGCAAAGACGAAGAAGAGACTCGAGGTGAGAGAGATCTGGTTCTACAGAAGGATGCTAAGGATATCATGAAGCGAGCATGTGAGCAACGATGCGGTCTTAGAGATGTTGCAAACAAGGAGGAGGCTTATACTTAGCATCAGGAAGTGTCAGATGAAGATCTGGGACACATAACGAGGAAAGAGGGCCTGGAGAATCTGATACTCACGGGTCGAATAGAAGGAAAGAGAGACATACCTAGTGGGCTTAAGCAAGTAACAAAGAAAAGAATACTGAGCTGTTACGTGACATCTGTCCTTCTTTACGGTAGCGAATGTTGGACGGTTGAAGAAGAGACTCGAGGCGATGGAGATGTGGTTCTACAGAAGGATGGTAAGGATATCATGGACCGAGCGTGTGATCAATGATGACGTCTTGTAGAGGATGTAAACAAGGAGGAGACATATACTTAACATCAGGAAGAGGCAGCTGAAGTTTCTGGGACACATAATGAGGAAGGAGGGCCTAGAGAATCTGATACTCGCGAGCGGAATAGAGGGAAAGAGAGAGACAAGTGAAAACAACTCGTTACATACCTGGCGGGCTTAAGCAAGTCGATGAGTGGTCTGGGGGAGGTGGCAGAGGGAAGGAAATTGATGAGAGCTGCAAGGGATAGAGGGAGGTGGAGAGCCACGTTCGCCTACGTCCTGAAAGGACATGGCACATAAAAAGAAGGAAAGAATCGGGAAAGACTTCTGTCGTCATCGGTGTTTGTCATAGTCCTTTATTTTCAGTTGCTTTTAAATTCGTGACATCACACATGCATGTGACTACAGACTGTGCAAACCTCGTACCCTTTGATCATCTGTCCAGTTCGCCTCCACAACATTATTTAGAGTGGATAAAATAGAGGTAGACAGACAGAAAATTATAAGAAAGAAAGAAAGAAAGAAGGAAAGAAAGAAAGAAAGAAAGAAAGAAAGAAGGAAATAAAGAAAGAAAGAAAGAAAGAAAGAAGCCCATTGTTCCAGGAACGTTCGTGAGCTTTCTGTAGATCTCAACTAAAATTCCTTTTGACAAGCGAAAGACGGCAAATTCGCTACGGCGTCATGAGATTCGGTCATGTTGTTATGGCTGTCACAAAAATATCACATTATCTATCTATCTATCTATCTATCTATCTATCTATCTATCTATCTATCTATCTATCTCAATTTGTTCAAACCTATCTATCTCAATCTGTTCTGATCTATCTATCTCAGCCTGTTCAAATCTATCTATCTATCTATCTATCTATCTATCTATCTATCTATCTATCTATCTATCTATCTATCGCTCTCTGTGTCTGTATTTTCCTTCTTTGTCTCTGTGTTCGACTTTCTTCTTCCTCAAGCTCTTTATATATCAGATGGAATCTTTAATAGCAGGATTTTGTCGCGTCTGTTCCCGATACCTGAGACTACTCTGATAAAGCAAGCCTTTCCAAGAAGATTTCAAAGCGGAAAAACCCTCCACACACGCGATATCAGCTCCACATAATCTTCCTACTCCAGTAAAATCATCAAATTCATATTCTTATGAAATTCTATACACATATATAACCTCTATGCGAATTAAAATCTGTCAACGTAAATACTTATTTTTTAATAATTGCCTTTCTCCTGTTTAAAAAAAATGGAATATATATTCTATATGCTTCATTTTTAAAAAAAGGCTTATACTTATATGAATTCAAATAACCGCTGATGATCCAGTGTTTTGAAGTTCAACTCTGTTACTTGTACACTCAATTTTAATTATAATAAGTTATTTATAAGCATTAGAAAAATTCTGATGCAAGGATAATGGTTTCCTCATGAAATTAGGAACACGAACATTTGGTCAATATTTGGACAACTTGTATTTCTCTTTTTTGTTAGGGAGGAAAAAATAAACACTTTTGAAAGCAGAGAGTAATCATAAGGAACGGGTTTATTTGGGAAAATGAAAATGCTACTTCTGCCTAAATCCAGGGCGCATTTCAACATCTCAACCTAAACTGAATCGAGTGAGGAGAATTCTCTCTATGCTTATTCAGATTCAGTATTTGTCTATATTTCTGAGATGAGGTATTATGTACACTATTTACATTATTTGGAGTATTGCCCTCATCTTTGTCGCCATATTTATTACACCATTTCGGCTGTTGTACGCTCCGGCCTTCTTCAGGTGGTTGTAATGTCGAACTGAACCCTTTATTTCGCTCACTGGGGTAGTGTGTTCTAGTTCCACGTGCCATATCTAATGGATACCAGTTGCCAATTATCTCCTGTTAATTCCCCTCTCCACCGACAAAGAATAACATTGGAAAATTCGTAAACTTAGAGAATCAACACATATGCTAGACCAAAAAATCTCCTGAGCAGACCAAGCATAGAAATGAATACAATATGGGAACTAATAATAAGGAGTGCCAGAGAAAATCGATAATAACAGCAAAAATTTCAATATGAGCACGAGTAAAAAATGATTCCTGAAGACATTAGGTTTATAATACCCAGACATTCAAGCACAGATGTCTTCAAGGACACATGGCACAGTGGATAAGGGCGTTAGTTAGATCCAGTGACAGGACCTAAAGAGTGTGAGTTCAATACCTGGTTAAGACGGTGGGGAACTTAGAGAGGGGAATTAACAGGAGATAATTGACAACTGACATCCATTAGACATGGCACGTGGAACTAGAACAGTCTACCCCAATGAGCGAATTAAAGGGTTCAGTTCGACATTCCAACCACCTGAAGAACGCTGGAGCGTACAACGGCCGAAACGTTGTAATAAATATGGCGACAAAGATGAGGACAATAGTCCGAATAATGTAAATAGTGTTATTCAGACTCAATGAAAATTCAGTCTTATTTAATATTTATGTGTCGATGGATATTTTATCCGACATGATTTCAATTACTCTAAAAGTAATTTTTACTGAGGACACATATTTGAGTAGATTTACCGGATTTTTTTTTTTTTTTGTTATTTTCCTCTTTGTTTGTTTTTTTGTTGTTGTTGTTTTTTGTTTGATTTTTTTTCAAACAGTAAAATTAATAACTCAAGCTAGAGCGGTTGTTTTTAATTTATATATGTATACATATATATATATATATATATATATATATATATATAGAGAGAGAGAGAGAGAGAGAGAGAGAGAGAGAGAGAGATACATATAAAAATATATAGTAATCCGTTGGTATAATCCAAGTGAGTCCTATTAATACAATATAGAATTTGAAATATATATTTTTTTAATTGAATTTTTTATGTATGTATCTAGTGTTATAGGAGTGTTTGTTTTTCCAAACACGGTCAGCAAATTTGGGCCGTGTTCATACTTGATGCTATTGAGTGTTGACTTTTCTTTTTTATTAATAATGCTTCCATTATTTTTAACCGTAGATATATATATATATATATATATATATATATATATATATATATATATATATATATATATATATATATATATATGAAGTAGCTGAACAAAAGTTATGATTTATTAAATAGAGTAACCGGAGTTGAGCGGTTTAAACGACGCTGAAGTTGAATGTAGGTTCAATTGCATCCAAAAGGCTAGTTTTCTTTATTATCACTCTCGAATGCGCAGACAGGTAGACGTAAATTTACAATGTTTAAAAACATAGATGTCTAGTCATGCATATGTATTTAGTAAATAAGGTTAAAGCAATAGGAAAAATCTGTGTGAATACATTCAGGCATTTGCGACTATAATTTAGCTAGATATTAATGTATGTATATGATTTGTTACTTTAAATATAGGTTTCAATGCAGCAATCTTTGTGCACCGTCGACATCCATAACATTTCAAATTTCTCTAGTAAACATTCAATTTGTTCCGTAATCTATTCATAATTTCTTTTTTTCTGAATTTGAAAGCAACCTGCTCGGTTGAATTTTGTCATGTCATTACCTTCCGTCTGCATGAATAAAAATACATGTTGGCCTGACACAAAATGTTTTGATTGAAAAATTCTAAAGCAATTGTCATAGCGATGTTGATGCGTTCTGAAATTTACTGTTGTTATTATTATTATTTCAAGAGTGAGAATAAGGGTGAACGGTACGCAATTAGCAACATAAAATTAACTTTTCTTTAAGACGGTTTAAGTTCTTCTATGTGCCGCGACCTTTCAGGACATGGGAGATCATGGCTCTCCAAAACGTCCTATCCCTTGTAGAACTAAACAACCGAACCATACCGTTCCGCCATCCAAGTCACGCAAGCTCGTCAGGTAGGTGGCTCACTTATCTCACTTGCTTTTCATATGCCCTGAGAGGGTCCGGTTTTCCAAGTCATCGTTCCTCATTATGTGTCCAAGAAATTTCACCAATATCTTTCCGATTCTCAGCATAATGGTTCTTTTTGTTACCATTTTCTCTCAGACTTCTTCGTTGCTTGTTCGTTTGGTCCATGAGATTCTCAGTATCCATTTTTATTTTTAATGAATTCACCCCGAGCAAGGCGATAGTGCCACTAAGATGCAAGGAGCTACTGGGAGTGAAAGAGAATCAGAAAACTTTATAAGGAACCGGAAACCCAATCCTAAATCTGAAACAAGGTATAAACATCTACTCCTGTTTAAAAGATCGGAGATTTGTGTGAACCGGCTGATAGGTAAACCTATCTACTCCAGTTGAGGAGAGAAAAAATGATTAGTAAACGAAATTTCATAGTTCAGACGGAGACGTTAGAAGTATAGAGATGAAGTAGGGTTTATAAGGAACCGGAAACCCAATCCTAAACATGAAACAAGGGATAAACATCTACTACCGTTTAAAACATCGGGGAGTAGTGTAAATCGGACTATAGGTGAACACTTCTGCTCCTATAGAAGGAACAAATAAAAAAAATAAATAGTATCTAAAAATTCAGAGTTTAGATGGAGACGTTAGAAGCATAGAGTTGAAGTAGGTTTTAGATTGAAGCGAAAACTCTATCATAAACACAAAACAAGGGATAAATATCTACTCCTGTTCAAATGACTGGGGAGGAATGTGCTGTATCATAGCAACATTACCTGTTGCCTCCGGTTTTCTCTTCATCACTGGGAGATTGTCCGGCATTCACTTCAATATATGAGGATGAATATTGTAAATTAATCCAACACTTTACGCCGATTCTCTTGGAGATGGCACAAACTCATTTCTCCGTGTAATCGTCATATATTTTGACAAAAATATCTTCGACAAAGAAGAAAATAAACGCGATAATCATTCTCTCATAACAACTGTCCATAACTTTCGGACTGTCTTCAGCATTCCTTCTTTTATGCGCAGACTCCCTTCAATACTCGGACGATCATGGCTTGGCACACACTTCTTTCCTTTATCGCACTAAATAATACATGTCCCCTTAATTTCCATCCTAGTTCATGTTCTACCGTCTTACACTTTTCCCCTCTTACATTTAGTATGCCCTGTAAGTGTCAAATTCTCCAAGCCCTCTTTCCTCATTATGTGTCTCATAAAATTCAACTGGTTTTTTTTTCTGATTCTAAGTATAATTTTGTTTGCATTTTTTCTTAAAACGTCCTCGTTATTCACGTCTTCTGTGCATGTTATTCTCAATATCCTTCTGCAGTGCATTGTCACTGTTGTTTCACGTCTCCTTTTCAACTGTGAAGGAATTGTCCAGCGTTTGCTGGCATAGAGAAAAATCAATATTATATTACGGCTTAGCACTCCTTCCTTTGTATCTTATCCATTTCCTCTTTCTTAATACTTTGGTCTTTTATTGATGGTTTTCTCTTCTCTTCATTCGATGAACTAATTCCGATTTTAAGCGGAAGGATCCTTCGCGTTCCTGTTTTTCTTCATTGTCGTATTCGATATTTAATATCTTCAGCATTCTTCTGTAGAATCATTCTATCTTTAATATTCTCAGCATCCTTCTGTAGAACAATTCTATCTTTAATATTCTCAGCATTCTTCTGTAGGACTATTCTTTCTTTAATATTCTCAGCATCCTTCTGTACAACCATTCTATCTTTAATATTCTTAGAATCCTTCTGTAGAACAATTCTATCTTTAATATTCTCAACATCCTTCTGTAGAACCATTTTATCATTAATATTCTCAGCATCTTTCTGAAGGACCATTCTGTCATTAATATTTTCAGCATCTTTCTGTACAACCATTCTATCTTTAACATTCTCATCATCCTTCTGCAGACTCATTCTATCTTTAATATCCTCAGCATCCTTCTGCAGAACCATTCTATCGTTAATATTCTTAGCATGCTTCTGTAGAACCATTCTATCGTTAATATTCTTAGCATGCTTCTGTAGAACCATTCTATCGTTAATATTCTTAGCATGCTTCTGTAGAACCATTCTATCGTTAATATTCTTAGCATGCTTCTGTAGAACTATATCTTTTTGCTTCTAGTCTCTACTTCATTCGTGATAAAATTGTTATGTAGGAGGATTTATATTGCATAGCAATATTTCGGCACTATGTCTTAGTTCTTAACGAAAAGTGATGTAACGGCTACTAGCAGGCAAAACTGAAGCGGCTAATTGATTTCGGCGTGCGCTGTTTAATACACTATGACAAAAAAAAAATAAGTAACAACGAATCAACTTCTCCCAATGCTTTGTCCGATCGCCTGATATCTTAACAAAATATCTCGTCACTGGCATGTCACTTCATTTGCTAAAGTAGTAAACGAAGGAGAAAGCAATTTTGATACATCACTTTCCAATGAGAGCATTAAAAAATCTATTAAACCCATTGTCAACCCTAATAAGATCTCAATAAGGAGAAAAATATCATTGCTGTAAAATAAGGAATCACTCAAAACCATATCAGTTAAAGACTTCAAATATTTCGGTGCATGGATCAGTTGTGATAAATTTGGTATCGTAGATAAGGAAATTGAACATTGGATAAATTTCGCTTTGTGTTCTTTTGTCCGACAACGCAAGATGCTATGAAATCAAAATATTAACCTGAAAGCTCAACTCATGTTCTTAAATAGCCTCGTTAGCGCTAGTCTTTCATGTGGATGTCGCATAAACACCTTCAGAAATGTGCAAACTATCATTTATATACAACTGTTTCCTTAGATGAATGGTTAAAATGGCTTAAAGGAAAATTAATTCTGTAGATCTTAAGCGATAATCCTTCCGCAAACCCTACAAATTATCATTACAGAATCGCAAAAAGATTTACCAAATAAATAAAACACAATTAAAAACTTCCAGCTGCAGCAACAACTAAAATGGGTAGACATATAATCAGATTGATTGATCCATTGTTTTTTTACGGCTATCAACCCTTTTTTCAGCATATTTTTTGGATTGTGAGGATAATTATTTTTATAATTATAAATTTTTCTATTAACCATTTTTTGAGAATAGTAATGATTTTTTTCTAGATACGTCCTACTAATTAACCCATAACTGGCAGAAGGAGATGGATTCATACCTTTCCCAAGGATATTTTTGCGTCAATGAATATAACAAATGATGTAATGAGAAGTGAAAATAATGATATAATCAAAACGCTGACTTTCCACACTACCTTAAACAAAAGGTTAGGAAGGAAACGTCGATCGTTACTAGAAACAGAGCTAACAGTTAGTGAGTGTACTTGCGGAGCCTTTTTTTTTTCGGAAAAATGGTTTTAAAAGAAAGATTTTATAAATTTCAACCAACAGTAACGCTGACCGGACGGTCAATGAATGCCGAATGTTTTTGTATTGAAACAGTTAATCTTACCATTATCATTAGGTTGTTATTATTATTATTATTATTATTATTATTATTATTATTATTATTATTATTATTATTAAATGTGCCATGTCCTTTCAAGACGTGGGTGATCATAATCTCCCCCGCCACATTTGTAACTTCTGACCTTTACGATCGCTGCTCTGTAATCCATCCAAACCAACTCGTTAAGTCGATTACTTCCAAATTTCCTCCCCTTCTCTTATCTTCAGTATGCCCTTTAAGTGCTAACGTCTCTAGACCTTCTTTTCTTATTATGTGTCCCAGAAATTTCAACTGTCTCTTTCTGATTATAAGTATAAGTGTTCTTTTAGTTCCTATTTTCTTTAAAACTGCCTGCTTTCTGACTAATTCAACCCGTGTTATTCTCAGCGTCTATCGAGAGAACTATCTCTCTTTCTTCACCTGCAAAAAGACTGTCCAGTATTCACAGCCATATAAGAGGTTTGATATGAGGCAGCAGTTAACACTCTCTTCTTCGTTTCTAAGCAAATTTTCTTCATTCTTAATACTTTGTTTAACTTTTAGAAGGCATCTTTCTCTATTTCAATTCGAATTCACTAGGTCTATAGTATATTGGATTAAAGCGTTTCTTCGCGGATTTTGTGATATGGTAATTTGTGATTCCAATCCTTTCACCAGAGAGTACAGACTCGGAGACAATGTAAACAGAGTTAGAAATAATTTAGCAGTAAAAAGAAAAAAAAGAACGTGATGAGATATCTCTAGGCAGAGATTGTGGAACGAGGACAACATTCCACTATATATTAGATAATCGGTTCAGTTCGTCATTCACTGGCGGGCGCCTAGATCAATTGTCACCTAGAGAAAACCGGAGAGTACGACGGCCGAAATGTTGTGATGATAACAACAAAGATGTGGGCATTAATAATGTAAATATCTGTCACTTGTAGATCGAAACGTCATTTGATTCTTTAATATCATTCCCTTTTCCAGCTCTGTCGTCCATTGCCACAAACTTATCAGGAAAGGTGTTCTCTGTTTACCACTAGCCTTACTTTCGTCGATAGATCTCTGAGGATAAAAGTTGATATCTATGAATATGCAATTATATATGAACAAGGTGTCTCAGAAAATGCCAAAGCGTTTACAAAGAAATTTACTCCAAACATTATTGAAAATCACAGTCATATAGTTTGCATTACTTTTCTTGAGTTAAACAGGCATCCATTTTGGGAAATTTGATTAAGTGGAGAAAATAGAAGAATAAATATTAGAGTTTAGAACAGCCTATTTTTGTATTAAAGAGACATATATTGTTTAAGTCCAATCCATCCGTCTATCTCTCTCTCTCTCTCTCTCTCTCTCTCTCTCTATATATATATATATATATATATATATATATATATATATATATATATATATATATATATATATATATATATATATATGAAGATAGGTAGGTAGTTAAGGGTTGATAAAATCAAGACACACAAGAAAAGATTCACCATAGCAACACACCATGATTCATAAGCGCATACAGGTTGTACGAAATATTCTAACCGATCCTCAATGACACACATCTATAAACACCAACGCCTTTTCCATATATATATATATATATATATATATATATATATATATATATATAATGCTGATACATATTTTATTTGCTTATGCATGACTTGCATAAGCGACACTGGCATTTGAATAGCATATATTACAGCTAAAAGATTACATTTACCCATCAAAAGAGATGAAAATAATGGCGACAATCGCCCCAGACAAATATCAGTACGGCGCTCGCCATCAAATTACATGCCACATTATTGTACCATTATGGAATATCGTCTGCACTACATTTTTATTATTTATGTCATAAAAATGCTCCATCTTTCTTATTACCTTCTTTTCGCTTGAACGTGGGTTATTCTTTTTGTTTGTCTCGCCTTATTTGTGTCCATTTCTTTCAACGGCATGAAGCCCCTCTCGAATGTCAACAACGCTTCGGAGGTCATCTCCAAGTTACTAGTTTTTACAATGATTTTAAG
This sequence comes from Acanthosepion esculentum, assembly GCA_964036315.1. Classification (NCBI taxonomy): domain Eukaryota; kingdom Metazoa; phylum Mollusca; class Cephalopoda; order Sepiida; family Sepiidae; genus Acanthosepion; species Acanthosepion esculentum. Next base: position 89,572,145 of record OZ038478.1, read on the forward strand.
AGCTCAAGATCGACTGTTCAAGAAAAAAGGCAACTTTTAATGAAATGAAATTTCATTAAGAGCTCTCTCTCTCTCTCCTTATCCCCCCCTTTCTCTCTCTCTCTCTCTCTCTCTCTCTCTCTCTCTCTCTCTCTCTCTCTCTGTACAAAATGGTCGAAAGTAAACGACACCACTAAGATAACGAAATTCGAACGACGTTTTGTCCCGATTGTCGACGTGAGTGTTTTTGGGTTAAGATATCTCTCAAGAAATAGATTGATCCATTTTAATGAATTTTACAGTTGATCCTTTTCCACCCTCCATCTCTCTATCTCTTTCTCTTTCACTCTCTCTTTCCCCCTCTCTCTCTTTATCTCTCTCACCTTCTCTCTCTTTCTCTCTGTATAATTCTCTCTCTTTCTCAGTCTTTTTCCCTTTTTCTTTCTCTCTCATCCTCTCACTTTCTCTCTCTCTCTCTGCCTCTCATTCATATGAGTATAGAGGAACAGTATAGAGAATAGCGAACCGTATAGTATAGAGCATAAAATATAAGTGTAGATCCGAATAGTAATAGAGGATAGAGTAGAAATGCCGATCAATTAGACGCCACACTACCTTCCATACTTATGCGTTTCCTCTATGGTCACGTGGTCTACTTAATTCAATAATGGGATCGCCTGTGTTTACTCACTGGCGATCTATGTTCAATCTCAAATCTCGGCAGCAACATTTTTTCCTATATAACACCCTGCTATAAAATATATGGGAATGTATAAACACCTGAGAAACGAAGTCGTTCTAAGTAAAGTGCGATAAAAAAAGGACACATAATTAGAATCAGAATGAGACTGTTGACATTTCTGTGTCACATAATAAGGAAAGAAAGCTTGGAGAACTTGACACACACAAAACATATTGAAGACAAGAAGGGCAGAGGAAAATATTGAGTCACCTACCTAACGATCTTATATAAATGGATTTTGGAAGTGGATAGTAAAAGGCAAACAATGCTAATAGCTACAAAGAATGGGAATTTTTGGGAGCCATGATCGCCCAAGTCCTTAAAGGATCACGTATATCGTAGAAGAGGTGCTGGGAATACCATGGATACGACACAACGGGGAAGCTCTAAAAAAATATTTACTAGAAAGTCTTATACATAAAAGCAGAAAGAGTTAAAATTTCTAGCATACATTATAAGGAAGGACTGCTTGTCTGGTTAAGTTAATACTCACATGGCGTACTGAATGAAGAAAGGGGGAGGGAAATGGCGAGCAAATTACCTTACGAGTTTCTGTAAAGGAGCAGGGAGAGAAAGGGTATGGGAAATTGTCAAACGTTGGTTACAGATGCAAGAGAGAAGAAGCTGTGGGGAGACATGATCATCCGCCGCCTAAAGACAGACGAGACATAAAAATATGTCACATAGCTATTAATGCCAACAATCACCAAAAACGCAATAATCATATTTTATAACACATTTTCCGCCCCCATCAAAAAAACATAGAAACTCATCTTAAGCAAACATTATACAGAATTCAATCAAAACGTTGTATTTATTGTTCTTCGTTATGACTTCAGGGAATATCTAAGTGATTAAAAAAATATTCTAACTGAATGACTGTTTAACTACGTTCACTGATTTGGACTTGTAATTACTGTATACAATTAAACGCTGGCTTATTGTTTGACATTAGGCTGCCTTAATAGTATGTTGTTAATTAGGTTATCTTCCCCGTGAGATGTTTAACGCCAGACCTTATTCGCAGAGACGACAGGTAGTGAAGAACTAGCCACCCCTGAAGTTAAAATCTACCACCCGTTAACCGCAACAAATTTTAATAACGGCAAATGTGTATTTTGTCTTTATAATGTAAATGATAAATAGGCAATGTGTTATGTGGAGACTTCTCTGTCATCTTTTTGTGAACAACCTCCAATGGCTTATTGAAACTGTCTTGTCTATCTTTGTCATATATATATATATATATATATATATATATATATATATATATATATATATATATTACAGGCAGAAGCTGATGAGAAAGGATATTGCCAATGAACCCCTTCACTGCACTTTGTTGCTTTAATGGGATGTGTCGGGGGTTGACACTTTCACGCCGTTTAGTGTAAATTGCTTAGCTCCCCATCTGATCAGTGCTCAGTGTTATTACTGCTCTGATCACTGATTATCGTTTTGCCGCCCACCTCCTGCTGCTCTAACGCCAACATAACCCCCATCTCATCTAGTACCGATATCTTAGATATCACAACATATTTTGACAGGCTTTACGCGAAGATGTGGTGACCTCATGAACTAAGGATATGTCGGAGTTATATTTCTAAAATACGTATTTTTCTTACTACCATGTCCCTTCAGAACGTAAGTGATCACGGCTCTCGACGATTTCCTTTTGTCTCTATTGTCCGTGATTGTTGTTACCTCTAGGTAAAAACTAGTGGCGTCATTTTCCGTTATCTTCTCTACGGTTTGGAATTCAGAGTGGTTCTTGCTAACAGCCAAGGTTACATAGCCCAGTCTACATTACTAATTAGCCTATAAGGACTTTTGTGCAAAAGTGATCGCAGCAGACTCATCTAAAATTTAAACTACGCTCACCGATTTCATTTTACGTGCCGATAGCCGTTACACCTACTGCTCATTTGGCTGGGAGAACATTTTCTTAATATTTTTACTTTCATACAAGTCTTCAAATTCAGAACGATCATAAAATAATCTCCTTTCAAATATCTCTTTTCTAAAAGAAATACTTCTTTCACATACATGGGCATGTATTTTTTTAATTAAAAGAAAACGGTTAGATCAAGACCTTATATTATTTGAAATAAATAAATGTATAAATGATTTATCAAATTAAAATAAAATAATATATAATAATTAAATTAATGAATTAAAAAGTAAATAAATTTGTAATATATAAACAAATAAGAAAATAAAAATTTCTACCACAACAATAACAACATCTTCTCATTTTCCCTTCTTAGGCATTAAATTACACCACTTAGCATCCTCTATAGCTTACCTTGACTTTCACAACTAACCTGAAGAATATTGATGAAGATTCTTAAATTTAAACATTTTGAAACCCTATCCATGTTTTTACTTCTGTTTACAAATCTTTATATTTGATTTAATAAGTCCATCAGAAGAAAAGAATAAAGAAAAGATTTCCTTCTATATTTATTCGCACATACTCGAACACGTACACACACACACACACACACACACACACACACATACATACATACATATATATATATATATATATATATATATATATATATAACCACTTTCGCCCCAGCCCCTCAACCTCCGACGTCTTACTCTCTCTCTCTCTCTCTCTCTCTCTCTCACCCTCTCTCTCTCTGGGTTGAGGTGTCTGCTCGTTCTTAACCGAACTTAAGGGAGTGACCGTAGGTCCCCTGAGCATCCGTAGACCATTCGACCGGTCCACTGGTTTAATCCTGCTTCCTGCCCACGTTGTGTTTGGTTTGATCCAGAAAGCAGAAGTGATGTTCATCAATTCACGGTTGATTGAAGATGTAGAATGCACCAAAAACAAAAAATATCAGCAGTAAGACGAACAAACAACTATTCAATGGTTGAATTGTTAATGTCTTTTATATAGCAGGAAAGAATAGTGTAGAAAAGAAACGGTTACAGAAATGAAAATAATTGACGTAAAAACTCATACACTGGCTACTAGACAGAGAGAGGGTGAGTTGTGATTAGCTTGTTGTGAAATCGTCTCAGAACGATATGCGACTCTTGATTATTGTAGCTTGTTCGACGTTTCCGTTTCCAGTGGTAATAATAATAGTAACAGTTGTAGTCTTAGACGTTGGAGGAGTAATTCTCTTCTTCGTACGTATATCAACAAAATATGTAAGCAGGCGCCTGGCTCCAAACTCTGACATCACTCCCAATCTCCGATCTCTCTCTCCAGCTCGACTGCACACGACAGCAGACCAGCCAACCACTCTCTACCTCTTCCGTCTGTCTTTCTCGTCGGGCTTTCTCGTCGGCTTATCTCGTCGGCCTTTCTCATCTGCCTTTCTCGGCGGCCTTTCTCGTCGGCCTTTCTCATCTGCATTTCTCGGCTTCCTTTCTCGTCTGCCTTTCTCGTCTGCCTTTCTCGTCTGCCTTTATCGGCTGCCTTTCTCGTCTGCCTTTCTCAGCTGTCTTGTAGCGCCGCGACCCGTAACGATCGACATGGGTGCTCATGTGCGTGACGGCACGCAGGTGACGACGACGCGCCGACCGATCGTGGCCTCTCCAGTCTCTTCGAGAATTCTCTCCCGACTGATACTTTTTCAGCATAACTACGCGTTTATATAGATAAATCTGACTAGTCTTAAATCGACCCTTGGTCTCCACACGATC
>OZ038478.1:89579031-89599031 GCA_964036315.1 Acanthosepion esculentum
TGTGTGTGTATGTGTGTGTTTTAAAAATGGTAGCATTCATACACATGAAACCTCAGAGAAAGACAGATAGAGAAAGGAAGAAGAGCACGCAAGCACAAAACAGATGTTGCATTACTTTGTTTCTCGTGATAGCTCCAGTTTTTCAATGTTCATTTTGTTTTATTTTATCGCTCCGTTTATTTGCTTTTATTTGCAAAACCCTTGTGGACAAATAAAGTCAAACGGTTATTACACTCATCGGGAAACGTAATCAGGACGCGAAAATGTCTATTCGTTTCGGATTTTATAAGTATATTAATCTGCCTGTTGACATAAATAATTATACTCGGATAAACCTCTTTCTGACTGGGCCGATTCGAAACGGCTTCCAGCTGAAATTCGTTCTTCTTGATCTTCTATTTACTGAAGGTGATCAACTCAATCTTTTTTTCTTTTCTTTTCTTTTGACTAACACCAAATAAACTGATTCTAAACCATTCTCTTCTTTATTCGTCAGATCTGTCAAGTTTCATTTTCTTCTTCATTATATATGATTATATATTCTATTTTTCCTTAGTCCAAATTTTGTTAGATGTTCATAAGTGGCACCCTCGCTAAGAAAATCTTTAAGCAGATTATTTTATGGGTGACAGTAAGCCCGACTCTCATTTTGTGACTTTCCCCGGCAACATCTTCAGAGCTGTTCTGACAATAAGAATCTAAACGTCGATATATTTTGTATTCTATGCGAATTTGTTGAAGCGATGCGAAACAGCGCTCGAAAACCAATTATAATTTTTCCCATCTTTGTTGCCATATTCATTACAACGTTTCGGCCGTTGTACGCTCCGGCCTTCCTCAGGTGGTTGGAATGTCGAACTGAACTCTTTATTCGCTCGCTGTGTAGACTGTTCTAGTTCCACGTGCCATGTCTAATGGATGTCAGTTATCAGTTATCTCCTGTTAATTCCCCTCTCCAAGTTCTCTACTGCCTTAGCCAGGTATTGAACTCACACTCTTTGGGTCCTGTCACTAGATCTAACCAATGCCTTCATCCACTGTGGCGTGTGTCGTTGACGACGATAGTCCGAACAATGTAAATAGTGTACATAATACCTCATATCAGAAATATAGACAGATAATTTTTCTTGTTAATGCAGTTCTCGAGTGCTATAATATATGTCAAAATCAGTTTATTTTGCGCGACGTGTTTCGTCTTTTAGGACTTCATCGGACTAAGATTGTTTACGTTGACGCGACTACACATGTACACAAACGAGTGACGCTGGGAATTTTAAATTTAAAAATAATTTTTAAATATCCTACACTGTCATGATAGAATAATAACAAAAGTGATAGTGTGGGAGAATAGGTGGTTTTTCTTATGCACCTCGGCGGTCACCAGAACGATGTGGGTGATAGTATGTCTTTTTTTGGTCATCAATATGGTGTGAATGATTATTCACATCATAGCAGCAGTAATTATCCTCGTGTTCACGAAGATAAAAGCATACTTGACAGGAAATAAAACGTACAGAAAAAAAACAGGATATGCATGGTAAATTGCATATTACTTTCATACAAAAGTATGTATTGCTGTTTATTTTTTAGGTAACTGCTTTGAGGCACATGTGATCAAAGGGAGAATTTACTCTGTCCTATTACACACCATATCACAGAGAGGAGTCGGACACGTGTTGCTCGTACCAAGGTTCGGGGTGAAGAAGTTGAATTTAACGTCTTTTCGTAGGGTGTCCGTATTTCCAACAAGAACAGTTTTGTGGCATGCTGGGGAGTATTTTTATTATTTTTTATTTAATTAATTTTATAAAACGATTTTATGTTATTATTTTATTTTATTAATAATTTTCATTATTATTATTTTATATTTTTTATTTATTCATAATAATAATAATAATAATAATAATAATAATACAATAGAAACAAAAACAAAAATGAAAATCGGCTAGATTAAATACACAAAACACGTATTTAACAGTTAAATCTAGCATGAAACAGACTGTAGCCTCTAAGTGTTGACTTGTATGTTCACTTTTATATTTACACACGCTCTATCTCTGATATTGAGCACTTTATCCCATAAATATAGCACACTTTAAGACTATATTTCTTCATATATATATGTGTGTGTGTGTGTGTGTGTGTGTGTGTGTGTGTGTGTGTGTGTGTGTGTGTGTGTGTGTGTGCGGGGAGGTAGACAGGCCCTGAACCCGTTTTACGGGTTCAAAGTGAATATTTTTGGCCGAGCCTAAGGGTTCGGCAAACCCAAGGTAAACTCGGCCTTGTGCCACATACAGCCCACGTTGGGGTGGGGGGCTGTTAAATATAACAATCGAATAGATTGAACGCTGGGTCATCCGACACCTACTCACTAGTTATGCAATACTCTTCAGCTGTACTTACTGTTTAATATATTATATATCTGTAATACTTGTTTTGTTATTTCTTTAACCATTTACTTGGTCACAACACACATACACCAATTTAATTTTTTAACTGATTTTATTCAACCGCCATTGCTCCTTATTAGTCTAAGCGCTATTTTTTTAATGCTGGTTTTAGTTTTTACATCTGTTTTTCATTTTCTTTCGACTTGATCTATGCCGGTTGTCTCTTTTTTATTATGGAGTTCAGGCGCAATAAACAGGTGGTCCTTTTTTGTAGAAGGGGTTATCCCTCTTGACAGGGCTGCTGAACGAAAAGAACACTAACAAAACAAACTACTTAAATATTTTGATCTCAAAATAATACGTTAATATCAGCTGCTGTAAGCTTGGGTGTGCGGATGGTGTAATGAGAAATGTATGAACCTAACTCTTCTCCCCTCAGCTATGGGTTAATTAGTAACATTTGTATGAGTAAATCTCCCCAAAATTCTTATAATCTAAAATTGTTCTATATTTTAAATAACCTGCACAATGTTGATAAGTTTGTTTTTTTGTTTTTTTTAAAAAAAACATATCAATCAATCAATTAAAACATTACGTTTTTTGTTTTTTTTAGAAAATGTAACGTCGGATCAAATTAACCAAATTAACAAAAAACTCTATTTTAAGTATTTGCGTATGCTAATTATATATAGCCATGCATATGCATGTATTTGAATATGTGTGTGTTAATATGTCTGAATACGTGTAGCGCGTGTTTGCGTTCGATACGCCTTGAAGATAATGAAATACGGTCAGTTAGCAGAGAAAGACGGTCCCGGTGTGCGTGTGCAGAGAATGGCCATCAAAGTTGAAATAAAAATGGTAGAATAGAACAAAACTTATTTCCTCAAACACCCACCCACCGTGGTATCAAGACAGCTCTATTCACCTATTAAAGAATAAAATTAAATAAATATTATAAAAAAAGAAAACAGATAAAAAGCAAGCAAGTAAGAAAGAAATAAAAGAAAATGTTGTTGTAAATACACGATGAATCAGCGGAGAAGAATGGCGGTCTTCTTCTTTCTTTTTTATTATGGAGTACAGAATAAAGCGCTCTCGTAATGGCTTCTTTTCTCATGCTGAAACATTCCGAAAACGGAAGAGTATTGTATCAGTGGACAGGTTATTACCACACTAAAACCTGTTTGAGGCTTATGACTGTTTCATTCGCGCTTATGTTCTGGGTGAATTGAAATAATAGCTAAATGAGAAGATAGACTACATAGCTTAACGTGGTCGTATCTCTGTAGAGATCAACGGTTAGAAAGCGCATCTGGCAAGCCAATGAGCCAGTGTGGAGGTTTCAATTCTCACCTGACACCTCAAGATCATGGCCTTATATATTATTATTAATTTTAGAATATTCATGTATTAAAACATCTATTTCTTATTTATCTGATAGTCGTTCGTGTGAATATTTTTAATACAGACGTTCTACCAAATACGAGACACGGAGGAGTAATGGACTAATAGGTTAAAGCCGATTGTCCGTAGATGGAAACGGATTATTTTTTAGTTATAAAACCACTATAGTAACAACCAGTAGTTATGATCATAATGCAAGTACTATAAATATCTATACATAGCATAAATAAATATATACTATACTGTATATATACTGTATAAATAATTCTCACAGATACTTTCTCACGCACGCGCTAATGTATCGTACTTTATATACTGTACACCCGTCTTTGTTTACAATTGAAAGGCCGCCACCTTCACCAAGCGACAACTTTGAGAACTAATGCAACTCATTCCGCTAAGCCCGCAAGTTTTGAAATATATCACTGACGATTTGGAAGTTTTTTGGGGGTTTTTTGCAGATATTTTTTTTCTTTTGGCTGCAGATTTTGTCTGTTGCATCCGAAGTCCGTAGATGAGAGATTTGTTTGTATTCTATTTATCGTCTGATCTATAAAGGTAGACCGAAAATGGAGTACTGCTGCCGTATATGGACAGGTGCTTCCCAATCTCGATAGAGTCCAGTAGTGTCTCCGCATCCTTGTGGGTAAAGAATTATATCCCACCCTACAACCATTTTCCCACAGACGAAACGTTGCAGAACCTTGCTGCTCTATCGCTATGTCCATGAAAACTGTTCAGACGAACTACATTCCTTAGTTTCATCAGTTCTAACCTTCACGGATAGGATCCACGCACATTGCGGCGAACCATCCACATTCCCTTCGTATTCCACTGGTGAGTTGTAAGTTCCATTCGAGCAGCTCCTTCCCACGAACCGTTACTTCGTGGAGTCGACTCTCAAGCGGCTGATTCCCTGAACACTACAATCTTAATCTGTTCAAGTCATGGGCTAACCATTATATTACCCCTATATCCCCATAAACAATGCTTCTTACTATGCAATCCTCTACATTGAGTGGCTCATGGGTCTTTCAGAGAGTGAACATCATTGTAAATAAAGAAATACGCTTTGTGTCATGTGTCCAATTTTAACATGTACAAAGTATCTAATTGATAATTGAAACATATTTACACTTCAAATAATTGTGCTTTGCACCCAGTTTTATTGATTCCATTTTCTTTTGTCTCCAGTTTCCGTAACCAAATTCTGTGATTGCACCTTTTCTTTTTCTTTTCGTTAGTATCACTGATGTGATGATAAACTACTGGAGTGAGTCTGGCCGAACCCCCCTACACACACACACACACACACACACACACACACACACACACACACACACACACACACAAATATATATATATTTTTGAATTGGACATAATCCGACAATTTATTTAAAGACATTTATATATATTATGTTTAAAGTTCTTTTTTTTTTTGCTTAAATACTTGTATCTATAAAAAGAACGTTAAACATAATATATATAAATGTATTTAAATATATATATATATATATATATATATATATATATATATATATATATATATATATATATATATTTCATTAAAAACGACTGACAAGCTGCTTTGTCAGTCGTTTTTAATGAAATGTGCTTAAAAGAAGGATTGCTGCCTAAATACACAAATATATATATATATATATATATATATATATATATATATGGGAAATCCCCCTATACATCTATCTATCTATCTATCTATCTATCAATCTATCTATCTATCTATCTCTCTCTCTCTCTCTCTCTATATATATATATATATATATATATATATATATATATATATATACAATAGGGTGATTCGAACAGACCCATTCCTCGAAATATGATCAAATTGTCAAATGTAGGGATTTTGTGGTGAATCCATTCTTGGTCAGGACGAAAAGCTTTAGGCACCTTCATATATCACCGGCTACTCTCGTTTTTTCAGTACATCCGTCTGCTTGGGCGTCTAGTTAATCCCTATCGCAGACACCTGCTCAGGTATACTTGTGTTCAACGCCTGTCGTTTATACTGCAACTAGTATTGTCATAATCTGCCATGATCATCAGTTTAAAGAACATCAGTTCGCGCAAAGCCTCGGTCCCGACGACTTGCGATTTTCGCGCTAGCACAATTTCTACTCTCAGTAAATCCAGAAAAGAAACCATTGTTTGCAAACAAGAAAAATATAATAAACAAATCATCAAATTTTACCGACTTACATTTTATGAGTATATTTCAGTTATGAAATATCAGGAAACAAAAATAAAAATTGTTTATTAAGAATCTTGTCACAAAAAAATAAATAAATAAATAAAAAACACTATTTTGTTGTTTTAATTCAAATTCCCTTCCCAAGGGAGAAGCAAGGTCACCGAGATTGAACTAAAAAATTCCCGGTGGTCTAGTTTTTTAAGCTCAACCTCAACGCATGCTTTCCTAAGTCCCGTTGAGGATATCTATTTAAAATACGTTCGTGTCTAACTTCTTTGTTCCGCTCGGACGCTCAAAACAATCCTGCCAAACTACGAAAAATATCAAATTTCTTTCATTGGCAGCAAATGGTTTGCCCTAAACTGAAAAAAAAAATTCTGTTAATCTCCCAGCGTTGACAGTCATTATTGTGTAATCGCTTCCTATTTCTACAGTGCTGTCACCGAGTATTAGCTGGATAACATCCACGCCCCGAGCCCGCCGACCCGGGTGGGGGAGCCTGATTGGGGGCCCCGGGCAGTTCTTTGTGGCCATCGCTATCTTATCAACATTTGTTTATTTCTATCCACATCTATATACGATACAAATTAAACCCAGAACAACTATTAAAAGATGAAAAAAATTCACGGATTTTGTCATTCTGGGGTCTTTTTTTAATCCAAATCCGTGAATTTATTTAGCTCTTGCTAAGTCTCGGAAAACACTATATAAAAAAAAAAACACTATATAAAAAAAAACACTATATAAAAAAAAACACTATATAAAAAAAAACACTATATAAAAAAACTATTTTTATCCATAGTGTTGAATGTGTTACATTGATTTTTAACAAGAAAAATCTCAAGTTGATGTTAAAAATAATATTGATTTATTTAATGATCTATTATGACATGTCTCTAATTTGTTTTTAGATACATTGTCTTTATTTTCATTTTTCTAGTTGAGTTGTTAACCTATTTTGCATACTACCTTAAAAGCAACCCTATCGGGCGACATTTAAGCTAGCTACAACAGAGGGATTTTGATTGGGCCTTTGGCTTGTTCAGGAGTTTAAGGGTTCCTAAGTCTTTGCATATTCTCAGCAGTGGAAGCTCTCCTGGATGCCGTTTGATCTGGGTTTTCATTTGCATCGGACGTTATTTTCCTCGCTGCAGCCTTGACTCTTTTGATTGCAATCTGGTCTTCTATTTGGCGGAGATTTCTTGTATATAATTAGGCTACAATAAAATTTGTATTTTATATGAATACTACCTTATGTAAATTGAGATATAGAAGAGGATGGGGGAACGAGACCCGTGCACCGGCCCTGACAGCCACAATATGATAACGACTTCCTCTTATGTTTATTCGGGGTTTATTCCTTTATTTAGCACTAACCGATTTCCTTTTTATTTATTTATTTATTGCATGGATCTGATATTTCTAGACTTTAGCACGTCAAAAACTAACTACCTTAAGCTTATATACTTACTCAATGAGAAATCAAAAATATATACGAAATGCAACCAACACTTCCCCTCTGAGGTTCTTTTTTCCCTCCCAATTTCTTGCTTTCCTGATAACTACCATCTTCAAAAATTTAAATGTAATGTCAATCTCTAGTTTGTCTTTTCCTCAATCATCCTTACTAAAGTATTCTCATTCTCTTTCACTTCCTGTAACCCCATGTGTCCAGGTATTATAAATATATATATATATATATATATATATATATATATATATATATATATATATATATATATGTATTTCTGAGATGAGATATTATGTACATTATTTACATTTTTCGGACTATCATCCTCATCTTTGTTGCCATATTTATCACGACGTTTCGGCCGTTGTACGCTCCGGCCTTCTTCAGGTGGTTGGAATGTCGAAGATTCACAAAGATGGTATTCCACTTTGGCCGATTGTTAGTTGCCAAGGCTCCTTATGCCACCCTCTGAGTCGCTTCCTTGTAGATATAACTGACCCATTGATCGGAAAGTCACCTTCATATGTTCGAAACTCCGCCCACTTCGTGGAAATAATCAAAGATGCCCCTATCCTATCACCACGAACTCACCACGTCCAAGCTCACCAACTGGTTAGTTGGTGAGCTTGGACGTGGTGAGTTCGTTCACCAATGTGCCCACGGAGGAGTCACTCTCAGTAGTCAGAGACAGTTTGGACTCTGACTCATTCCTAGGAGAACGGGCCAGTATTCCAATAGATAATCTGATAGAGATGTTGAATTTCTGTACACAACCAACACACTTCGGAATGGGATCACACATATATCGACAGGATGAGGGCTTAGCCATGGGCTCGCCAGTATCACCAGCAATGGCGAATATATACATGGAATACTTTGTGGAAATGGCATTAGAATCTATATCTCTAAGTCCAACTCTATGGTTAAGATACGTAGATGACACCTTCATACTCTAGCCACACCAGAAATATGTCCAAGTTCTACTGGACCATGTGAACTCAATAAGAACTTCGATGCAGTTCACGATGGAGTAAGAGAGTGACAACTCACTCCCATTCCTGGATGTTCTAATATCTCGAACAGAGCATGGGTTCAAGACACCCGTATACCGCAAACCGACATTCACCGGACAGTACCACAATTTCAACTTCCACCATCCATACAGCTTAAAGAAAGGGATCGTCCGCTGCTTACAACACCGAGCAAAAGTCATAAGTGGCGACCCAGAGACATTAGATAAAGAAATGGGCAATATAAGTAGTACCTTACAACATAATAACTACCCTGGCAGCAGTCCCAATAAACTGGGATAAACGGGTACAATAGGAGAGACAATAACACTCAGAAAACAGTCTGCCTGCCTTATGTGAAGGGGTTATCGGAGAAATTACAAAAGATCTGCGGTCGATATAACATCAGGACAACCTTCAAAAGCTGGACAACACTTCGCAAATACCTCTCCCGAGTAAAACCGCCCCCCCCCCTAGAGAAGAACATGAGTAAAGACTGTGTGTACCTAATCCCGTGCAGCTGCGGAAATAAATATAAAGGGGAGACGGGTCGTCCCCTTAAGGTAAGGCTTCAAGAACACCAAAAAGTTGCAACACGAGGGGAAGTGGAAAAATCAGGCGTGTCTGACCACATATGGAGAGAAGATGCAGTTCACCGCCCTCTGTGGTTTCAAGTTGAAATCATAGACAAAGAACATAATTGGAAAATTCGTAAACTTAAGGAATCAGCACATATGCTAGGCCACAAAAATCTCCTAAGCCGACCAAGAATAGAAATGAATACAATATGTGAACCAATAATAAGGAGTGCCAGAGAAAAGCAATAATAACAACGAAAATTGCAATATGAGCTCTGGTAAATGACATGCAATGATAACAGCAAAAATAGCAATATGAGCACTGGTAAAAACGGTTGCTGAAGACATTAGGTTTATAATTCCCAGAAATTTATACATAGATTCCCTCAAGGACACATAGCAGAGTGTATAAAGGCGTTAGTGACAGGACCCAAAGAGTGTGAGTTCAATATCTGGTTAAGGCAGCGGAGAACCTGGAGAGAGGAATTTACAGGGGATAACTGATAACTGACATCCATTAGACATGGCACGTGAAACTAGAACAGTCTACCCCAGCAAGCGAAATAAAGGGTTCAGTTCGACATTCCAACCACCTGAAGAAGGCCGAAACGCTGTGATAAATATGGCAACAAAGATGAGAATGATAGTCCGAAAAATGTAAATAGAATAAATTTACTCTAGTATTTCAATATATTTTTCGTGTAATTTTGGTAAATATATCTGTTAGAATGATATGTCAGTGTTATTTTCATTTTTTCGTCAATTAAACGAATTTTTGTCTATCACACTCTATACACACACACACACACATATATATATATATATATATATATATATATATATATATATATGTATGTATGTGTGTGTGTGTGTGTGTGTGTGTGTGTGTGTATATATATATATATATATATATATATATATATATATATATATATATCGTAAAATTGTTTATAAATAAGCACAGCTTAGTCTGGCACAAGTGTACTGGATGTTGTCTCTTGGGAAAATTAGTTTGCTTATAATGGTTTGTGAAACGAATATATTTACTCTGTCATTATACCGCGCGCTCATGGATAAAAGAAACACTAGAAATGATAGACAACTTTGTATACTGAGCTTTGTAAATGTATAATTTTACTTTTAGCTCTGTGCGTGCGTTTAAGTGTGCCTTTTTGTTTACATTTCATCTTTATACAAAAACTCGCACACATATGAATAAACATCTGCACAAAAGACACATTCAGAATAAAACTATCTCTTTTAATTCATATTCGTAATTGCTTACATTGATGTTGGGGTCAAAAGTCGTTTCCGGATTATATATCATTGCTGAATAGTCTTTGAATAACCCTTTTTATTATTTTATTATATTTTTTTTTAGACTATTAACCTCAGTGAATTCCTCTTTTTATTCTTGGTAAGCCTCTGAATTCTTCCATAAATAATTAACTCGAGAATTTCCGTTCAGTTTCAAACCTTAACATAGTGCCTCAATATGTAAATCACTTGCGCTCTGTGTAAAATGGTTCCTAGCTTTATTGATTCTGTGTCGGTAAATTTCATCCCTACTTACCGATCAGTAATAAATTGTATGATTAAAACAAAACTTATTTTCCTCTTGAACTCATCCCTAATACTGAATACTTTTCATATAGATAAACTGGGATGTTTTTACCATTTTATAATTTTAAGATTCATACCTGTGCTTCTTCCAAGCAGCGGAAATTCGTCAAGTGGCTAATTTTGAAATATTTGTCAGAGTGAACGTTAAAACATCTAGCAAAGAAGCTAGGGAAGTCGGCCCTAAGGAAAATCTTATGAATCGTCTATTCCCTAGAACTCTTAAATGGCATATTCCTCAGAAATATGAAATAGCCTATTCTTCATAACTCTGAAATGGCCCATTGTTGAGAACTCCGAAATCGTCTATTCTTTATCATTCTAAAATGGCTCTTTGTTTAGAACTCCGAAATGACCTATTCTTCATAATTCTCAAATAGTCTATTCTTCATAATTCTGATATGGCTTCTTGCTCAGAACATTGAAATGGCCTATTCCTCAAAACACAGACATTGCCTATTCCTCAGAACATTGAAATGGCCTATTCCTCAGAACTTCTGTGTTCCTCTTCCATAGTGCTCTTCTGTCCTGCTGAAACGTTAACAGGTTCATGAACTGAAAACCTTTTGGTAGGCGATAGTATTCCATTCTAGCTACAAGATCTTTCCAGCGCATATGTATTATGGGAACCTACCCATAATAGTAATGGACTATCCCGTACCCCATAAATACTGCGCCTCAAGAGGAAGCAGCAGTCAGTCTGTCAGAGAGTCCTTTTTGGACGACTCGGCTAAACGGTCGAACTCTCTGCCTCTGAGGCAGAGGGGAACTCTCTGCCTTTGGGCAGAGAGGAACTCGGACGAGGCTCCGCCGAAGGGCAGAGCCTCGTTCGAGGTGGTTGACCACCCCGATCCCGTTTATACGGGATCTACGGGTAATTTTTGCCCGAGCCTACGGGCTCGGAAAGCCCACATTAAACCGGCCTTGTGCCACATTCGACACACGTGGGCGTGTTGTTAAACATCGTCAGTCTGTCAGAGAGTCCTTTTTGGACGACTCGGCTAAACGGTCGAACTCTCTGCCTCTGAGGCAGAGGGGAACTCTCTGCCTTTGGGCAGAGAGGAACTCGGACGAGGCTCCGCCGAAGGGCAGAGCCTCGTTCGAGGTGGTTGACCACCCCGATCCCGTTTATACGGGTTCTACGGGCAATTTTTGCCCGAGCCTACGGGCTCGGAAAGCCCACATTAAACCGGCCTTGTGCCACATTCGACACACGTGGGCGTGTTGTTAAACATCGTCAGTCTGTCAGAGAGTCCTTTTTGGACGACAAGGCTAGACGGTCGAACTCTCTGCCTCTGAGGCAGAGGGGAACTCTCTGTCTTTGGGCAGAGAGGAACTCGGACGAGGCTCCGCCGAAGGGCAGAGCCTCGTTCGAGGTGGTTGACCACCCCGATCCCGTTTATACGGGTTCTACGGGCAATTTTTGCCCGAGCCTACGGGCTCGGAAAGCCCACATTAAACCGGCCTTGTGCCACATTCGACACACGTGGGCGTGTTGTTAAACATCGTCAGAGAGTCCTTTTTGGACGACAAGGCTAGACGGTCGAACTCTCTGCCTCTGAGGCAGAGGGGAACTCTCTGCCTTTGGGCAGAGAGGAACTCGGACGAGGCTCCGCCGAAGGGCAGAGCCTCGTTCGAGGTGGTTGACCACCCCGATCCCGTTTATACGGGTTCTACGGGCAATTTTTGCCCGAGCCTACGGGCTCGGAAAGCCCACATTAAACCGGCCTTGTGCCACATTCGACACACGTGGGCGTGTTGTTAAACATCGTCAGAGAGTCCTTTTTGGACGACAAGGCTAGACGGTCGAACTCTCTGCCTCTGAGGCAGAGGGGAACTCTCTGCCTTTGGGCAGAGAGGAACTCGGACGAGGCTCCGCCGAAGGGCAGAGCCTCGTTCGAGGTGGTTGACCACCCCGATCCCGTTTATACGGGTTCTACGGGCAATTTTTGCCCGAGCCTACGGGCTCGGAAAGCCCACATTAAACCGGCCTTGTGCCACATTCGACACACGTGGGCGTGTTGTTAAACATCGTCAGTCTGTCAGAGAGTCCTTTTTGGACGACTCGGCTAAACGGTCGAACTCTCTGCCTCTGAGGCAGAGGGGAACTCTCTGCCTTTGGGCAGAGAGGAACTCGGACGAGGCTCCGCCGAAGGGCAGAGCCTCGTTCGAGGTGGTTGACCACCCCGATCCCGTTTATACGGGTTCTACGGGCAATTTTTGCCCGAGCCTACGGGCTCGGAAAGCCCACATTAAACCGGCCTTGTGCCACATTCGACACACGTGGGCGTGTTGTTAAACATCGTCAGAGAGTCCTTTTTGGACGACAAGGCTAGACGGTCGAACTCTCTGCCTCTGAGGCAGAGGGGAACTCTCTGCCTTTGGGCAGAGAGGAACTCGGACGAGGCTCCGCCGAAGGGCAGAGCCTCGTTCGAGGTGGTTGACCACCCCGATCCCGTTTATACGGGTTCTACGGGCAATTTTTGCCCGAGCCTACGGGCTCGGAAAGCCCACATTAAACCGGCCTTGTGCCACATTCGACACACGTGGGCGTGTTGTTAAACATCGTCAGAGAGTCCTTTTTGGACGACAAGGCTAGACGGTCGAACTCTCTGCCTCTGAGGCAGAGGGGAACTCTCTGCCTTTGGGCAGAGAGGAACTCGGACGAGGCTCCGCCGAAGGGCAGAGCCTCGTTCGAGGTGGTTGACCACCCCGATCCCGTTTATACGGGTTCTACGGGCAATTTTTGCCCGAGCCTACGGGCTCGGAAAGCCCACATTAAACCGGCCTTGTGCCACATTCGACACACGTGGGCGTGTTGTTAAACATCGTCAGAGAGTCCTTTTTGGACGACAAGGCTAGACGGTCGAACTCTCTGCCTCTGAGGCAGAGGGGAACTCTCTGCCTTTGGGCAGAGAGGAACTCGGACGAGGCTCCGCCGAAGGGCAGAGCCTCGTTCGAGGTGGTTGACCACCCCGATCCCGTTTATACGGGTTCTACGGGCAATTTTTGCCCGAGCCTACGGGCTCGGAAAGCCCACATTAAACCGGCCTTGTGCCACATTCGACACACGTGGGCGTGTTGTTAAACATCGTCAGAGAGTCCTTTTTGGACGACAAGGCTAGACGGTCGAACTCTCTGCCTCTGAGGCAGAGGGGAACTCTCTGCCTTTGGGCAGAGAGGAACTCGGACGAGGCTCCGCCGAAGGGCAGAGCCTCGTTCGAGGTGGTTGACCACCCCGATCCCGTTTATACGGGTTCTACGGGCAATTTTTGCCCGAGCCTACGGGCTCGGAAAGCCCACATTAAACCGGCCTTGTGCCACATTCGACACACGTGGGCGTGTTGTTAAACATCGTCAGTCTGTCAGAGAGTCCTTTTTGGACGACAAGGCTAGACGGTCGAACTCTCTGCCTCTGAGGCAGAGGGGAACTCTCTGCCTTTGGGCAGAGAGGAACTCGGACGAGGCTCCGCCGAAGGGCAGAGCCTCGTTCGAGGTGGTTGACCACCCCTATCCCGTTTATACGGCTTCTACGGACAATTTTTGCCCGAGCCTACGGGCTCGGAAAGCCCACATTAAACCGGCCTTGTGCCACATTTGACACACGTGGGCGTGTTGTTAAACATCGTCAGTCTGTCAGAGAGTCCTTTTTGGACGACTCGGCTAGACGGTCGAACTCTCTGCCTCTGAGGCAGAGGGGAACTCTCTGCCTTTGGGCAGAGAGGAACTCGGACGAGGCTCCACCGAAGGGCAGAGCCTCGTTCGAGGTGGTTGACCACCCCGATCCCGTTTATACGGGTTCTACGGACAATTTTTGCCCGAGCCTACGGGCTCGGAAAGCCCACATTAAACCGGCCTTGTGCCACATTCGACACACGTGGGCGTGTTGTTAAACATCGTCAGTGTGTCAGAGACAGTGAGTGAGTCAGACAGACAGACAGACAGACAGACAGAGTCGGGCAGTCGGCTAGACGATTACTGTAAGACATTGGAATAGTGATACTTCTAGACAACATAGTTCTCCCTAACCTAACCTGATTGTTACTACTAACACTTCTACTTCTTTTGTACATATATTCTATTTGTAATATATATCTGTGTTATTCCATACCTGTGTTCGAGTTATTCTTCATTGGTTCTCCCATCACCGTGGTACAAGGACCTGGACCCTAACAATATGAATCATATAGACCATGGGATCTCATCTTGAGGATTTAATTGTGAGTAATGAAGATACTCCAGTGGATACTGAAAAATGTGTTGCGACACACGCTGATAAAAGAACTTAAATGATTAATTAATTTATAATGTTTACGTTTATACTTTACTTTCTGTCAGCGACACTTGAATAAATTCCTCAACACTGGAAATCCATTTCTTTCTGGTTTTCAATTCACAACGTGACGAAACTAATAAAATCACAAAATTCGATGATAAAATGTACCTGTAATCCCTTAACACTAACAATTTCGATAGGCGACGGGCTTTTACCCTCAACAGATGACATCATTGACATCTTTACAGTCTTGCGGACAAGTTTTATTGATTTAATTAGTCACAATCTACTTGCACATAGAACAGAGTCGCATTTGCCACTTAAAGCAAGTATTTTTAACGGTTAGTTTACTTGCCGAGATAAAAACAAAATGGTGGTAGCTTACAGTCGATTCGACAGTTTCTTAGCAGATTACAAATAAATGATCATAAAGGATCTTCTTCGAAACTCGTCATACTGAAAAAATAACATTTACCTCAGAGTATATTCCACAAAAGTGATGTAGGAAGTTAACCTGCTTCTAGCCACAATTTTCGTTGATTCGATTCTCCTAATAAATCCAATTCTCATCGCCAGTGATATGTTTAATGTCATTTTCCCCTCAGGGCGTAAGCGGTCATACTGATACACTGCTTACTTTTCCAGTAATGTAACGTCTTTGAAAATATCGTGAAGTGCTTTCTCGTTGCATACACTGCTTACTTTTCCAATAATATCATGATATCTTCAGAAATATCCTGAAATGCTTACTCGTTGCATACATTGCGTATATTTTCGATAACGTCTTGGGAAATATAGTGAAGTGCTTTCCCGTTGCATACACTGCTTTCTTTTTCAATAACATCACGACGTCTTGGGAAATATAGTGAAGTGCTTTCTCGTTGCATACACTGCTTTCTTTTTCAATAACATCACGACGTCTTGGGAAATATAGTGAAGTGTTTTCTCGTTGCATACACTGCTTTCTTTTTCAATAACATCACGACGTCTTGGGAAATATAGTGAAGTGCTTTCTCGTTGCATACACTGCTTTCTTTTTCAATAACATCACGACGTCTTGGGAAATATAGTGAAGTGTTTTCTCGTTGCATACACTGCTTTCTTTTTCAATAACATCACGACGTCTTGGGAAATATAGTGAAGTGCTTTCGCGTTGCATTCTACACGGTTTTGAACTCATCTTTTTTCATTCTACGAGACTGGATACTATTCACCGTTAGAGAGATCATTTTAACTGCTATTTAACCCGTAGCCGTTGGGATGTGGAGAAGGAAGGCATTCATGCCTTTCCGAAGAGTGCTTCTGGCAAATAGACTTAACAGATTCGATCAGAATTTGAACTCTGAGCGCCGATAACCGTTGGGTTGTATTCCAAAGATGATTTCTTTTCGTCTGTGTCACTCAGGTAGTGAAAAACAAGTGTTTAGATGCTGATCGACATTACTTTCCGTAAATTTATGCATTATTCATTTTCCCTGCATATGAATATTTTATATTTTCTGTAAACTTATCTCCGACATTCGATTGATTGAGAAGGTAGACTTCATGGACACGACCAGATGACAGGGCGAACATTTGCTTTATTATTAATTTTAGATTTACTGTCCATTTCCGAGGAAACAAAAAGGATACTTGTACATAGAATCAGAAAGATACAATAAAAACAATCTTGGGTGCATTATGGGGAAAGGCAGCTTGGAGAATTTGACTCTCACAAGACATATTGACAGCATGACGAACAGAGGGAGGCAATGAGTAACAAGATTGTATAAATGAATGTCAGATCAGTGAGGGAAGGAAATAGTGTTAAAAACTACAAAGAACTTAAAGTTGTGCAGAGCCATGATCGCCGACGTCCTGAAGAGACAAGGCATACAAAAGAATATCCTTTTCAGGAGCTGACTATAATAAATATCCTGAACACATCGGAAGACTAACTTTGCCTAACCCAGAATAATGGCAAACACGGCTGCAATAATCTACCTAGTTGGAGAATTTTACCTTCCAGAAAAAAGCAAGCGAAAAGTTCGTTTCTTTTATTCAGAAGAAAAAGAATCATTCTTTTTTTATTTCACTGATAAAAATATTAACTGTTTTATTTCGCTGTATTCTGAAATACATCAAGAACTTTTTATAATTCCATCCCCCCAAAACCATTTTTACTTTTCTAAAAGAAAAGAACTTCTCTGCAAGTGTTTTGCATTTATTCAATGAATTTAGGAGGCACGGAGGAATAATGGATAGCGGCTCGGATTGAAGAATCGGAGAGCCGAGTTCGAATTCCAGTCGAATGCATGACATTCACTTACGTGCTAAACCCTTGGGAAATGTATGAGACCTCTACTTACCCCCCCCCCACCAGCTCTGGGTAAATAGCAGGACAGACCGTATTCTATAGCTTTGAATGTCAACTGGTCTACCGCAGAAAGAAATGGCAACCTACTGCAGGGAAAAAATAAATCTTCCTCGTCAGTCGGTTATCGAAAGATACATGACCACCTAAGCGTGTATCATGCATGGCACATAACTGAACTGACTCACAAAAAGCAGGAGATTTGGTACAATTTATTTAATTGTTGGAATTTTTGTTACAAACGCAAAGGATAGAAATTTAGTAGCTTAAAAAAGAACAAAAACACAAATGTTAGATGTGGTGTTCAAACTAAAGAATTTCTTCGCATTTTTCAGTCCCCAAGTTGGATGTACTTTATCAAAGAGAACGATCTCTTTGCGTTGAAAAACTTGATATCTGCGGAATCCTAGAACAAGAAATGGTTTAAAACATTATATTTTAATTAATTTTTAGTTCATTCATATAGTGAAATATATAGTTAACTTTTTATATGTTAGTTCATTTTTTTCATCATATCTAAAATTTCCTGTTATTTTTTGTGGGACACCCTGTAGATCTGAATAAATAGTAACACAAAAAGGCAATATTTGTTGAATACGGAGAAAGAGTGAAAACGTTCAAACCAAGTTGTAACAATATGTGCCTAGTCATCAAAGAAATATACAGTCAAGTATTATGATGGTGGAATATAACGTACATTCTAGTCACTAATTAAGGACAGTTTTCTTCATCTCTGCTGCTCCTACTATCTGTCTCGAGATTCTTGACAAAATCCAGAGAAGGATCTGTAATGTAATCGATCCTAACCTGGTATCTTGACTTGAGTCTCTTTCCCACCGCTATGATGTGTTTTCCCTCTATCTTTTCTACACATATTTCCATGGCAATTACTCTTACGGGCGTTCATCCTTAGTGTCTCGATTGCATGAATTTAAACGTAGTACTAGATTGGCAATTAGGTCTCACTGTTTTACTGTTGAACTAGCTAGACGCAACCGTAAGTTCTATTCTAATAGTTTCTTTTCTTACCTGTGGAACTCTCTTCCAGTTTCTTGCTTCCCTTCAAAAAAAATCTTCAAAATTCTCTTTAGATTCTCTTTCACTCACTGTGTCTTAGTGGCATTATCGCCTTGCTTGGGGAGAAATGATTAAAAAGACACTACTGCCTTTACTTATTAAATAACAATATTTGTTCGAATCACAGAGGACTCTTTTCTGTGTCTGCTATAGACAGAATTGTTGTGAATATGGATTATCTCCCCTTTGATAATCCAAGCTATAAAAGCTGTACATTTCCGCTTGTCAAGTAGACGAGGAGTAAGATTCTTAATTGAATAAATTGTAATGAAAACGGGACAAGAGATCCAGTCTAGTAATCTTTTATTCAATTAAGAATCTTACTACTCGTCTACTTGACAAGCGGAAATGTACAGCTTTTATAGCGTGGATTATCAAAGGGGAGATAATCCATATTCACAACAAGAATATCACCTTGTTTAGAAAGAGGTCGGACTTTGAGATGGCTAGTACTACTTCTGCCTTGCATTTCAAGTTGCTTTGAAGTATTCACTTTTCATTTAGCGCCAAAAGTTGTTTCTAAAAGCAAAGCATTTAAATAGGTTCAATTTGATATTTCTTCTTTTTTTATACTTAACTTTTATGCAAGGAGATCATTATTATCAAAATGGCGCAAGTGATTTTCAACGGTTGACTGAAATATTTAGAATATATTGGCTATCTTCAGCGTTGTATAATGTTATTCTCTAGTGAAATCTTCATTTGATCGCTGTCGACATCAAACCGCCCACTCTATTTTGCAGCATCGTTCAGCGAGAAATCTCGAGGATGAGATTTTGCAAATTATTTTTATAAGTTTTATCATTCACATTGCTATTTTTATTATTAACAACCGGACAACTCTGAATTCATAACCGGATGGGCGAGGGGCTAGCAACAACAACTTTAAAAAATCTACTGGCTTCAGAAACCCCAACAGCAGCATTTAATGGCCCTAGATTCTACAATGTTAAAGAAACAAGACAAGACACCTCGGGGTATGTATCTTTATATAGTGGAGAGCAATATTCCCCAAATTGTGATGATTAAATTAACATTTACTTTTTTAAGTATGAGACATGGACAATGAATCGATGATAATCTAACCATGTATATTAAATAAAGAGTACAGTTATCCGCAACGCTTGTGCGTGATGCCCTGAACACAACCACCGGGAGGGGGAAAGTCTGATTGGTGGGGCAGTGCTTTGTGAGACTCGCTATCTTATCAGCATTTGCTTTTTTTCTACCTACATTTATATACGTTGAAAATTAAACTAAGCACAACCGACTATTAGTATTAAAGGATGAACATTTTTTTGACGTAATTTGGGGTCTTTTTCTTCCCTCCAAATCCGTAAATTTGTTTTGCTCATGCTAAAGGTTAAAAAAAAAAACGCGATATGAAATTCACTATTTTTTATCCATAATATTGAATGTGTTAAAACATTTTAACGGGAAACATCTCAAGTTGATGTTAAAAATTGATAGCAGAACATTGTTGATACATTAAGGATAGAATTAGCTACTTTCTTTTTGTTTCCATTTTCTCTAGAACTTTGTCGTTGCTCACATATTCGCTCCATGGTATCTTCAGTAAGCTTCCGTAGAATCTAACTTC
>OZ038478.1:89601531-89654031 GCA_964036315.1 Acanthosepion esculentum
TGGTACTTATTCCATGGATTATTACATTTTGGTGCTGTACCAAAATATCGAAGTCCCATTGAATTCCGCATTTTTGCTGACGACCAGCATAAACTAACAACCACCTCATCCTTGTATGCAGTTGCTTGTGTGACAGCATCGACACCGTCCTTGGGGATAAATTCTTCTTAGTTACCAGGCATACCCCATATTCAAGAGGTGAGGAAAATTTTTCAACCTCTCAAGAAATGCTTCCTAATAATTCTGATGTTTAATCCTTTGATCGAAATTAAAGAAGTGAGTTGGGCTGAAAAAAATCTACAGCAACCCCTCGATTATATATATATATATATATATATATATATATATATATATATATATATATATATATATATGTGTGTGTGTGTGTGTGTATATATATATATATATATATATATATATATATATATATATATATATATATATAAACGGAAGAGGTTATAGTAGTTCCAACGAAAGAAAAGTTTGTATATTAAAAAGAAGAGTGAAACCGCATACATTTTTGGTTGTAATGTGGATTTTTTTAAAATATTATGCTTCATTTTCCATAATTTTGCTACACGTGTTTCTGGTATCGCGACCGTCATCAGGCAAATGTCTCGATATGAGACATTCTCTTTTTGTGTGTTAGTGACCCAATATAGATTCGTCAAATAAGCTTAAAATGGTTGATAATACAAGGCCAGCGATTCTCAACCTTTTTAAGCAACCGCACACCCTTTTAAGGGGTATACATTTAAATGTTATGAAATAAAATCATAGATATTTTTTAAATGCCCACTCAATTATGAACTTACTTTATCTTAATATTTCTATTTAACTCTTTGAGCAGCTTATGTAGTGTGAAACCTGTGACTGGTGTTTTTCTCGATTTCTTTAATATTTGGTCGAATGTGCGATAAGCAGACCCTCATTTCTTCTTCAGCTGAGCGTAGTTTTTCTCGCTTTTTTAATTTTGATTTTATTTAGGATTGACAAGCCTAATTCACATAAGTAAGAAGTAGAAAATTGCGATAAAAGTGATAAACTCTTTTTAGCTAATGTGTGGTATTCCTTTTTATTATTGAAATCCGAAATACATCAATTGGTACTGTCGAACGTTTTATTTTGAGCCCTTAAAAATACTTTTAAAAAATGAATTTTAAGACAAAATATTGAAAATAACAAAATCGGAGAATAGTGAAAAGAATTATTAAAAAAAAAATCAATGCCTATTCATTTATTCAAATACTAAAACTGTATCATTACTACTTCCACACACACGTATGCCGTGACAATTATTGCACGGCACACTTAAGAAAATCGCTCTTGAGAATCACTGATCTAGGCTAATAAATCTCTCATCCCATACGCCTATGATTAATTCATTTGCGTTGTTGTAAAATCTAGAAACCTGAATTGCAATCTTATGTACATACACTTATATAAAGGCACCTACCGCGTAGCAATAACTGTGAATCTAGTTACGTAGAAAACGATGAATTATTGAGCTCTATCCTTATTGGGTGACATACTATTGTTCACTTGTCTCAAACTAAGCTTAGTAAACATCTATTTACTAAGCGGTGCTAAAAAGTTCAAAGCCCGACAAGAAGGTATTCAAAAATATCTTCCAAAGCTTGGTCATTTGGTCAGATTTGGGGAAGTGGGTCGGGCCGCGAACTTTTCGGTACACTCTCTCGTATATACACAAGTATGTAGGTTTGTACAGAGGTAAATTTATTTGCATTACTGTTGGAGGCTTAAAAGGGCGGTCTATGCATACATAAAAGCCTCGGTATTAAAGAAGTATTAATACAATTCAAATATGTCCAATTGGACAAGTCTCTGTTTCTAAAATACGGAACAGAAGTCACAAAGCAAGACAAATATTGGTTATTTTCTAAAAAAAAAAATGAAAAAAAGAAAAAGAAAAAAGTAGAGAGAAATGAAAGACTTTAAACATCTTTTTCCTTTTCTTATTTTCTTTCTCTTTACATTTCCTTCAGTTGAACCTCACGCTGTATTATTATTCCTTTGGTATTTTATCAGGTGTTTTTCACTGATTTTCTTTCTTTGCCTTTTATCTATCTCTATCTATCTATCTATCTATCTATCTTCTTTTTTTGCGAGGCATTTTCTTCTTTTTTCGATTCATCTATCTATCTATCTATCTATCTTCTTTTTTTGCGAGGCATTTTCTTCTTTTTTCGATTCATCTATCTATCTATCTATCTATCTATCTTCTTTTTTGCGAGGCATTTTCTTCTTTTTTCGATTCATCTATCTATCTATCTATCTATCTTCTTGTTTTGCGAGGCATTTTCTTCTTTTTTCGATTCATCTATCTATCTATCTATCTATCTATCTTCTTTTTTGCTAGGCATTTTCTTCTTTTTTCGATTCATCTATCTATCTATCTATCTTCTTTTTTGCTAGGCATTTTCTTCTTTTTTCGATTCATCTATCTATCTATCTATCTTCTTTTTTTGCGAGGCATTTTCTTCTTTTTCCGATTCATCTATCTATCTATCTATCTTCTTTTTTTGCGAGGCATTTTCTTCTTTTTTCGATTCATCTATCTATCTATCTATCTATCTTCTTTTTTGCGAGGCATTTTCTTCTTTTTTCGATTCATCTATCTATCTATCTATCTATCTATCTCAGCGTCTACTTTCTCTCTTTTTTCCATTGTTTTTGGATCCTTTTGGTAACTCTGATACGTTTTTGTACATTTTCTTTTATTTTTGTACATTTCATGAAATGTTTTCTTTTTTCCAACTATCTGCTTATCTATTTCAGACTATTCCTGAGTGAATATCTATCTATCTTAATTTTTTTGTATGTATCTATCTCAATCTGTTCGTATATATCTTTCAGACTATTTATATCTATCTATCTATCTATCTATCTATCTCAGGTTTTTCTATCTCACTTTGTTCGTATCTATCTAAATCTGTTCGTATCTATCTCAGCTTTTGTCTGTCTGTCTGTCTGTCTATCTATCTATCTATCTATCTATCTCGATCTGTTCGTATCTTTCTCGTTCTGTTCGTAAGTATTTCCGAATATTTCTTTGTATCTATCTACCTATCTCAAACTATTTCTGTCTCATTATTTTTCTTTGTATCTATCTATCTATCTATCTATGTCTCTAAGATCGATCTCGAGATATATATATATATATATATATATATATATGTGTGTGTGTGTGTGTGTGTGTGTGTGTGTGTGTGTGTGTGTGTGTGTGTGTCGCATATATTTTCTAGGATCTCTTATCTTTATTCTTCATGCTAGCTGACTTGTTTCTTTGTTATTCACTCAGCGTTGTTTGTTATATTTCCTTTTCACTCGAACCTCGGCTACGCAGAAAAGAAAATGTCTATTTGTACATCAACGACAAACACGTTGACACAAAAGACCCCATCCCTTATCACCAAATCTTACTTTCTTTTTGGTTTTTCATGACCATTTATTCATTTCTTAATTTCTTCTCGGGAATTCTCCTCCCTTTCCTTTGTTTTGTTTTGTTTGGCTTTTTTATGCTCATTTGTTGCCAATTTATTTGTGTTTGTTTTCATGTAGTTCTATGAGTTTCTCCATCCTTTTCTCTTTTGCTCCTCGGTCATTTTTCGCATACGCCTTTTCGGTTTCGTTATTTCTCTTTCTCCCTCTCTCTCTTTAATTTACTATTCTCTGCCTTTTTTTACCTCTTTTCTCAAACTAATTTTCTTGTATTGTTCTTTGACTCTTCATTTTTACCTGCTTCATCGACTTGCCGTTCGATATCTATTGAAATTATATCCGCCATTTTAGGTATTACGGATTTTCTTCGTGGCGATCATTTGCTTGTTCTGTCTAAATTTTTACTTTCTATTTTCCTTCCTTTTATATATTTCCCTCGGCGATTTTTTCCCATCCTTGTCTTTCTTACAATACTTCTTCCATCAGTCTTCCTACCTCCTATCGTCTTCTTTCATCTTTCTCGCGTTCTCGTCTGCCTTCTTCTACATTCTCTTTTTCGCCTATTCCACTAATGTTTTTTCTTCTTTTTTTTTTTTTTTTCGACTCCCTTTAATTATTTTCTTCGACTACCTTCCTTCTCTTTTTTTCTTAGTTCTTTTTTCTTCCTTTCAGTTTTTCATTCCTTCAGCTGGTTCGGCATGGGAAAAGGGTGGCGTTACTCTTGATCAAACGTTTGCAGCAGCAATATTTGCACAGCACTTCTATCACTCCTTCACGTATTATCACCGGTGCCGATGGACAGAGATTCGCGCATAAGAAAACGGGGGAAAAAAATAAAATAAAATAAAAAATTTAGAAAAAAAACGATCAGAGTATAATGGTGGAAAGAGCTGAAAATTAAAATTGTAATGGTACTATTTGTAGTCAGGTGGCTGTATTTGTGTAAAGGACAATATTTTCTGACACTCACCCACACACACACACACACACACACACACACATATATATATATATATATATATATATATATATATATATATATAATCACTTTAAACGTTGTTTTTCGTTGATACTCATATTTGAGTAAACGCACCGCTTAGTTGCTAAACAGTATATTTATTTATATTCGTCTGCCGGCCTGAATGTTATTAAGATCTTATTAAAGAAAAATATTCGATAGCCGGCAGGATTTTAACCTATCTCTATTCAAATACGAGTATCCACCAAAAATAACGTTTAAACCATAAAAAAAATCTGTCGGATTAATATAAATCCATTTCTTTCATTAGAAAATTCTGTTTGTTTACGTTTATATACACACACATATATATATATATATATATATATATATATATATATATAGAGAGAGAGAGAGAGAGAGAGAGAGAGAGAGAGAGAGACAATATTAGTGGCAAATATACACATACATATATGTATAAAAATAATTCCAAGAGGATATGATCCAGGTAGAACTCAATGTCCAGGACAGAGTAAGGATATAATAAAAAGATTTGAACACTAATATTCCATGGTCTGTCTGTCTTTCCCTCTCTCTCTCTCTCTCTCTCTCTCTCTCTCTCTCTCTCTCTCTCTCTCTCATATATATATATATATATATATATATATATATATATATATATATATATATATATATATATTAAGAAATATAGTCATAAAGTGAGCTATATTTATGGGATAAAGTGCTAAATATAGAACTCTTTAAGACTATATATCTTCATATATATATATATATATATATATATATATATATATATATATATATATATATATATATGCGTGTATTATAATATTTTTATTATAATAGATTATAATAAAAACATTTTACATCACTAGACAAAAGCTTTCATGTTTCAGTACTATGATTGTACGTAGGCGATGGTTGATAACTTGTGATAATAAATGATTTATTTGAGAAATTTAAAACAAATCGTTACCACTTTTCGGCAATTAAAGGTAGGGGCATAAGGTCAGAATTAAAAATATACTTCTGGGTATGTCTAGAGTAACCAATTAAAAGTCAGATCTATGCTAAAAAAGAAAAATACGACCAGACTGTTAAAAAATATAGTTTTAAGTTATGCAATATTTATGTTTTTTTCTCATTACCTCTATTTTGTGCTTTCACCCCAAGCAATGCGGGAGTGACACTAGCACGCAAGGTGTTATAGAGTGTGGGAGCAAAAGTAAAGAGGCCCGATAGAGGAAAAGATGAAGAGAAGGACGGGGAATTAGATCAAGGCATCTGAATATGTCGATTGATATTGCATTTGAATAGTTGGAGATTATAGCTATCAGGCAAGCAAGTAAGAGGAAGGGAGTTCCTCACACGGTAAGTGCGAGATATGAAGCTATTGAAGTAGAAGAGACGGCTACATTTAATAGTTTCGACATTGAAAGGGTGGGACTGAGATGCCAACCCAGTAGCACGTTAAATCCGTGCAGTTTGTGAACTAGAGAATGTAGTTCGTCGGAGCAGTTACCGTGAAAGTATTTGTAGAAAAAACAGAAGGAAACGACGGCACGTCTGTGAAAGAGCGACTGTAAGCAAGATGCTAGATCATTGCCAATAACATTGCATATCCGTCTCTGGGTTTTGTCGAGGACCTTAAGACGAACAACGGGGGCTCCAGACCATATATGGCAGCAGTATTCCATAAAAGGGCGAATGGTTGACTTATAGAATTGAAGGAAGAATACTAGGCATACACATGATAGTGTAGAAGACAGATAGGAGTGAGATTTTGGGCGATCTCGGGTACTTTGCCTCCATTATGTCGCGTAGGAGCACCCAGCAGAAATCCCCGATCGTGCTGGGGTTCCACTTGCCTTGGTAGTTTTTTCCATCTTAGTAATACCTTGGTGAAATCTTTCTGCATATTCATCACTCACTACTCTGAAGTTCGGAGGGAAGAAGTTAAGGTGTGAGTGGAGAAAATGATTTCTGATTGACATTCGACATCCCATATCCTCATAACCCTGTAACAAATTCTAGATAGACTCTTGATAATCTTGTACCAGTGTGTTACCAAAGAAACCAATGCAGACTGACTTAAATACTTCCCACGCTCTCAGTTCATTTAAGGTCAGAAGCTTCTCAAATAATCCTTCAGCATTTCTTGGATCTGATGTCAGACGAAGATGTCCTTCTTGAGTTTAGCAGAATTGAGAGTTGGAAATCGAGGGCTCAGGTGTCGGAAGGCAGCACCATTTTTCCTAGGGCCTTCACAAAATTCTTCACTAGACCAATCTTGATATGAAGATATGAATAGGAGGAAGAAGCATCTTTTTCATATCCACTAGAGGATCTTTTTTCTTTGACACTGTGTTTACTATGCACGAAAGTGCACCTAAACCCCCAATACTTTTGCTTGTAGTGCTTGGACACAGCCTGACCATCCCAGAAACAAAGAAAGCAACAGCATTTCGCGAAACCTGCTTGCATTTCCATGAGCTCGACCTCCCCACAGAGACTCTGCTGATACTGCTTATACTTGTCAGATTCCAAAAGCCGGAATACCAGGAGCTGTGGCTTAGATAAGTACAAATCACTGGCAAGGTGACTAAAGTCTTCCTGTGTGCTCAAGTGGGCTCACTGCCTGATTAAACAGGTACATTGTCTTCAGAAGAAACAGACTTGGCAGAATTTTCCTCTGAAGGCAATTTTTCATATGATGAAGGAAGATCTTTATGCGCCTGGGGTGTAGGAACAAGACCTTCTGGGTGAGAAAAAGATCTCATAGTTGAAGGAAACTTGGAATATTTGTTTATTTTTTAAGAAGAAGCATTTAAATTTGTTAGAAAATTTGTCATCTGCATGGCTTCGTTGCTCTCTCCAAATCATCGGGACAGCAAAGTTGAAGGCTGCTTTCTTGTTATTAGACTATTGTAATATGGTTTACAACAGATGTGTGGGGCCAATGTTTGTCCTGATCTGCAATTTTACAGTCAAAATAATGAAAGTAGCAGTTCTCAAGAAAGAAGTAATTGTTCGATGCTGTGCAAAAGTCGTGAATTTCGCACACATGTAACAGATGAATTTGCCTTGTTGATGCCTCCACGGTGTTTTGAAGTAACTGAAGTTTGTGTAGCTCACAAAATTACGAAAAATAATATGAATATTGATCATGTATATGGTTACGTCCATGTGTAACAGGAATCTGAATTTGAAGCATGTTACAACTTCTCGATACATTCTTTGTAATCTGGTGCCTGCGTATTACCAAATAAGTCATAGCAGACTGATTTAAATTCTTCCCATGCTCTCAGTTCATTTAAGATCAGAAGCTCTGCAGTAGCATAACATGCTTTCCATGTCGAAGAATGAGGCGGAATCCTTGTTTTATCAGCCGTGACCAGGTGCCAATGCTTAAGCCGGGATGTCAGGAGCTCTGGCTGCCGCATAGATAGGTACAAATCACGGCCAAGATCATTCACGTCTTCTAGTGTGAGCTACTTGATCCCGAATAAACAGAGACATTGTCTTCAGAAGAGACCGAATTAGCAGAATTTTTCTCTGAAGGTAATTCTTCATTAGATGAAAAAAATAAAATCTTTATGTGCTGCAGATGTAGTCCATTGGGGTTTACAACTGATGTGTGGGACCCAGGGTTTGTCTTGATATCCAATTTTACTGTGGATATAATCAAAGTATGCAGTTCTCAGTAAGGTGGAATAATTCTTCAGCGCTGAGCAAGTGTCGTGAAATCCTCACATACGTAACAGGATGAATTTGCCTTGTAGATGCAACCTCGGTGTTTCGAAGTGCCCGAAACCATTGTAGAGATATGTATTAGCTCACAAAAATCTGAAAAATATACTAAACATTGATCGTTGTTGACCTTTGATGTTTGCACGTGTGCCTACATGATAAAATTTAAAATTGTACAGTACATAAACTTAGAGTTTTTTCACTTCGCACGTAAAGAAATTAATTTGCAGATGAATACAACTTTGTCTTAGAAAAATGATGAACATTTTGTCTTAGAAAAAACAAGACCCTGATGACAAAATTGTACTAATGTCGAAAGTACTCGGAATAAAGTGGATATGCATCAACATGGTAATTTACTTTCTTCCTTTAATAAGGATACGAAGAAACTTGTTCGTAATTACCAGAGGATCCTATTAAAAATAAATAGACAAAACTTGTCTAAATAATTGAATGTCTTAATGAAAACATGCTCCAAAATATATATATATATATATATATATATATATATATATATATATATATATATATATATATATATATACATATATATATATACATATATATATTATTTATTTATTATAATTTTATGATATAGACAAAACCATTTTACTCACTACAAAGATGCAACTTGGTTTCAGTGCATTTCAACTGCACATCTACGGGTGAGGGTCGAAAATGGTTATGAACAATCCTGTTTGTAGGCAAGCCGGATGTAAAACGTCACTTCCTTTTTTCCATTTTTGTGGGAAGAAAAATGTACATACAAAATATATATAAAAAGTATACTTTCGTTCTCATCGCATCGGATATATATATTAGTTTTCTCTCTAAATCTGTCCTTTTACCTGACAATCTATCTATCTCTGTATTTACATTATATCTATATATCCAAGGTGCAATTGATAAATCGTCGTCTGAATTACGCAAAAATAAAAATAACACTGACATTTCATTTTAACAGATATATTTACCTAAATTGCACAAACATATCTTTAAATACTTAAGAGTAAATTTATTCAATAAAATCGCAATTGGCTTGAATAACGGTCTCCAGACGATTTCAGAATCTCCTGCATTTCTTCTGGACAGTCTCCTTGCTTAAGTTGGTGAATGCAGCTATCATCCTTGCCTTCAGTTCATGTTTGGTGTTACGAGGAGATTTGTTAGCCTCTCGTTCAACTACGTCCCACACATAATAATCAAAGGAGTTGCAATCTGGTGAGTTAGGTGACAAGATGCAAGGGGTGATGTCGCAGATAGTGTCTAACAGCCATGACTGGGACCACCTGCTTGTGTGGCAAGGAGCAGAGTCTTGATGCCAGACACAGAGTCATCCAGCAGCCATCCTCTTGATCCAGGGCAGCACTACTTCGTCAAGGCACTTGATGCATGCGTCCGTGTTAAGTATGTGTTCATGTGGGAATATGAAGGGAAGCATAACGTCGCCATGACTAGTCATCACCCCAAACACCATGATGTTGAAGGGAGATATCATCCAACTCTTTCCGAATCCTCTGTATTGTCCCCGGAATCACACCCAAACACTTTGAAATGTTTGTATCGAGGATTCCCGCGCGAATGCCAAGCTGTACAGCATGGCATCTCAAGGTCTGTGACGGAGTGGATTGCGTCATGGTACTTTTTTCTAACTAACAGTGCCCAACTGACCCTACTATACTGTACAGTCGACAAAATAAAAAAAAGAAACAACGCGCATGCGTGAAATAAAAAACATAAAATAACAATTTACCCATCACTCCCTGTTCATATAATTATATATATATATATATATATATATATATATATATATATATATATATATATATATATATATATATATATATATATATATAATGTAAATTTATTTAAACTCGGTGGTTGAAAAAACCTGGATAGCACAACTTTCAATCAAATTGGCATCCGAGGAAAAATTTAGAAAAAAAAAGGAGGCACCAGAAACCTCCGGACAGGGCAAAAGAAATCGTCCAGTACCTTAAATCTCTGTTACAAAGAAAAAAAAACCCAGCGAGTATTAAGTTAAAACGAAGAGTGCTCAATACGCTATATATATATATATATATATATATATATATATATATATATATATATATATATATATATATATATATATATATATATATATATAAGTGTATGTTTGTGTGTGTGTGTGTTGTGAATAAGAGAGGGACTTTTTTGATCACCTGTACCCTCGTAAAAAAACTATTAGTTTTGCTGCCTAATTTTATGAGAGACAAGGAAGTAAAAACTACAAACATCGAGACGAATATCCATCTTTGCTCACACATCTTCGCTCTATTTTCTTTCTTTTTTCTTTTAGCTTTCTTTGTTTTTTTTTCTTTTTTACTCTTTTCCTTGTCTTTCTTTTCCCTTCTGTATTGCTTCCATTTTTCTTATTTTTCTTTCTTTTTTTCTATATGACAAAATAGAAAATGAATCCAATTTGCATGAAGGTCGCATTATTCGCTCTTCCTATTGGTAATTGTTTTCATAAATAATTTTTTTTTGTTTTTTTTTTTAATTGCTCATCGACTAACGAAGTTAAGCGTGTGAGAGAGAAACGGGTGCACGACACACCCAAACAATCTCTAGTTGTTTTTTTTGGGGGGGGTTGCAGTATTTTTTTAACGTTGATTTGCAATTTATGTAAATACACGCGCGTGTACACACACAGAGATACACATGTACAGAGAAAAAGCAAACGGAAATAATTTTAACATATGCGTACACAAGAAAGCAAATACACGCATATATACATTCTCGTCTCGGGGCACCTCGACATGGAGTAATGGTTTTAAAGATTGTCTTGCTAAATCAATTACGACGAAGTAGTTTGTTCGATCCTCACTGGGTGCCCCATACTTTCGGCCTTGTGCCATATCTAAGCCGCACTTAGAAAATTACTATACATTCTCGTCTCGAGAAGAAGAAAAAAACAGTAAAAAATGACAAGAGAAAACATCCTAGAGAGAATTATAGCAATAAATGCGAATAAAGACGTATTCAGGAACGTTTTATTTCTGTCGCTGTCGTCAGCAATAGAAAAAAAAAATAAACAGAAGACCGAACAATAAAGAGATAAAACAAAAAAAAGATAGAAAGAATAAGATAATTGTGACCACTTGAAGCGTGTGTTTTTTGTTTTGTTTTAACAATATCTGCACACACAAATTCAGCGGGAAACGAGAGAGAAAGGAAAAAAGAAAAAAAAAAAGACGTAAAAAATGGTGAGTGTGCGACAAACAAAAAAGACAGAAAAAGGCGGAGTCCCACACACCCAGAATCAAACAGAGATTCGCTTTCCTTCCGGCTTCTCTGCCATTTTACCTTCCTTAACAAAAGATCTCCTCAAGTCGTACGGATTAAACAATTGAAGAAAAGTGGGGGTCATAAGTAAATCATTTTAGGCTAATCCTTCAAGGATCCGGACCGGCAACATCAAAGAAACTCACCTGTAATTATGACAGATTAGCGACATTCTATTTGTTTGTGTCATGTACTCAAGAGTCGCCGGGCCCCGAGGAATTGCGATCTGTGAATGACAGGGAAGCCTATGAGTTTGTTTTCGTAATCGGATCTATAAATCTAAACAAGTTGTTGCCGCTTTAGCCATTGGGCATGTTTTCAATGTTTTGTTCTTCGTTTATTTGTCTGATTAAATCTATGCACACCTATGAAATCTGAATATCCATTGTTACACACACACACACACACACACACACACACACTGTGTGTAAGTAATATGAGATGTTTGAGTAGCTGGCTGTCACGTATACATTTAAAGAATTATTATGAAATATGTGCCTATGTACTTATAAAGATTTCCCTCTGTCTTCTTTTTATCTATTTAATAATGTTAATATCAATTAATTTTATGAAAAGTTGAATATTGCTTTCTTTTAAAACATGGCTTACGGCTTATTTTGAAACACCAGCTCTCGTACAACCGTCGCAGTTTTAACATCGTTGAACCTGGCCAGTACGGAGATGAGTGACCGGTTGGGAGTGTCAGTGGCTGTAGGCTTGCATGTGCGGATTGCATAATGGAAGACGGTCGGAAATTGGATATCGGAGAGCCGAGTTCCAATTCCAGCTGGATTCGTTATATTCACTTGTGCATAAATACCCTTTGGAAAGGTATGAAGTCACTTCTTCTCCTCCAAGCTATGGGTTAAATAGCAGCATTTGTATCAGTAAATGCTTATTATCTCCAAAAGATTCTTACACCTCCAAAATATTTTCTGACTTTAAATAACTTGCAAAGGGTTGATAAGTCATAAAAAACAAATCAGTCAGTCTTTTAGTACATGTATCGAGAGCTTCTATAAATCCTCCCGGGACATACTTCGAGCCGTTCCTTTTATTAAATAATTAAATGCTTCGAGCCGAAATAAAATGGCAACACTATTTACATTTGAGATTCAGTAGATGCGGTGGTTGCAATAAAAGTGATGTTGAAAAAAATTTTCAGAATTTTCTTTAATTTTAATAATGAAACGCTTTATCCTAAATTAAGCGATAGGAACAAAATTTCTTAAATATTTATTAAAAGTGGGGGGCTGGAATATGAAATTTCCGGGCCGATTCCATCCATAAAAAAATAATCGCTCTCGCCCATTTATATTAAGCTCAAACATTAGGTATCTCCATAAAGACCGTGTAAGTTTATGTTGTGCAAGTATTACTTCTCTTTCTGTGGGCATATCTATCTATCTATCTATCTGTCTTCCTTCCAATATATATATATATATATATATATATATATATATATATATATATATATATATATATATATATATATATATATATATATATATATATATATATATATATATATATATATATATATATATATATATATCGAACTCACTACTCAGTCGCCATTGTTCTAGAAAGACAAGCTTGCTAACCATGACACCGCTATATAGCTTGGCTCTCTAGAACAATTGCGACTGAGCAGTGAGTTCGATCCTCACTGGGAGCCCCCTCCTTTCGACCTTGATCGACATTTATGCTACGCTTGGAAAATCACTATATATATATATATATATATATATATATATATATATATATATAATTTATATATCAACAAACAGTGTTTAGAAAAAAAATTTAAACTAACTGAGTCTCTCGTTTCGTGCGCATGTGTAGTGGTGGCAAGTCCTTTGAAATCCTAACGGAAGAAACGCGTCACAAAAAGAATTTCCAGTTTGTCCTATTTTTCGAAACATACATATATATATATATATATATATATATATATATAATATCTGGATAAAATAAATGAAACAAAATTGGGTGTTTTTTTTATGCTATATATATATAAAAATAAAATAAAGGATAAAAACGAAAATAAAATTAAATAAAAACAAGCAAAATAATTTGACACAAATAAATAAATAAACAAATAAACGACTTCCGGTAAAATATCTGCCAAAAATTACTACACACAATGCACCACTAACCCGTATCTATAAATAGCCGAGAAAAATAACAGCACTCGTGGCCCGACAATTGCATCTAGCATAAAACAGGCTGTCGCCTCTAAGTGTTGACTTCTATGTTCATTTTATATATATATATATATATATATATATATATATATATATATATATATATATATATATATATATATACATATATATATATATATATTCCTTCCTATTTATCTATCTATCTACAACAGTCTTTATCCTTTGTTAAATATATATATATATATATATATATGCAAACACATATATATACATATGCATATATATATATATATATATATATATGTGTGTGTGTGTGTGTATGTGTGTGTGTGTGTGTGTGTGTGTGTGTGTGTGTGTGTGTGCGTGTAAGTAATATGAAATTGTTAAGTAGTTGGCTGACACCCACTCTTAAATAACTGTTGTAAAAGATACTTATGTAATTATGTGGATTTCCCGCTATCTCATTAATGTTTCTAGCTGTTTACTAATGATAATATCAATTAAATCTATGGAACTTGTGCATTGCTTTCTTTTAGTACATTTATCTAGCGTATATATCTACGAATGATTGCTCTGTTAGTGTTCTTTTGTTTGTTTATGTCATATTTGGCAGAAAGTCTTATTCTTGTCCAAGTTGTTAACGTTGTCAAATCCGTGATTGCTTTTTTGGGCTATTACGACTTAAGAAGGGACTTAAAGCGGACATGGATGAGTGATTTCACCTAGTGTTCGTTTACATACTATGTTAACAATTGTGACATGCTAATGACGAGGCATTTTGCCAAAACATCTGCCGATATAAATGAACGCAGAGCAAATTTTCGTACCATTTTACGTAACATCGTTTTGTTGTTGTACCCCAGCGTAATTCCATATGCGCGCGCACTCATACACTAACACACACAGACACACACACACACACACACACACACACACACACACATATATATATATATATATATTTATATTATATATATATATATATATGTAATATATATATTTATACGATGCAATGAGAACGAAAATAATATATAAATTCTAACGTTCACAGGATTAATTCAAAAGACGGATCGTTACAGATAGTAGAGCAATAATTATTTTTTATTATAATTTTTTTCATATAGACAAAACATATTATGTACTACAAAGATGCAACTTCGTTTCGGTGCATTTGAATTGCACCTCGACTGGTGAGAACCAAAAATGGTTATGAACAATTCTGCTTGTAAGCAAGCCGTATGTGGATCAACAATCTATACGTCTTGCTTACATGTAGAATTGTTCATAAACATTTTTGGTTGTCACCAGTCGAGGTGCAATTGAAATGCATCCAAACGTTGCATCTTTATAGTGAGTAAATGTTTTTGTCTGTATGAAAAAATTATTATATATATATAGTATATTCCTATATATAAGGCGATCTGTAGATAAGACGATGTAAAAATATAGCACATTTTCATGAATTTATCCTATACCTGTAGTATAAGACGACTGCTTATTGATTATATAAAGATGATGTTATTAAAATTTTGTTACTTACTGAAGTCTTAGAAATTCTAAATAAGCGAAATAACAGAACCGATTCTATATCATGCTTTCCCTTCATACGTTCCCTAAAAGTGGAGCCATTATTTTGTTGATGTTTCATCACGTGATCTCTTGTGTATACTTATTCTTCTCTTCTTCTTTTCCTAAAGGAGTTTTTTTTTACCGTAAAATGATTTTTATTTGGAAAATAAAGGTTGTATGTAATCCTAAACTGTGTTATTAATTAACACCAAAATGTTAATGAATTTTTTATGAGAACTGACATAATTAACACTATCAAGGTGATTATTGAAAGTTTAGCGAAAGATAAAGGTTGCTGAGTGGGTAATCATCACTCGATTTTTACATATTTCAGCTGAGTTTTCATGGAGCCAAGTTGGTTTCATTGATGTGGAATTATTCTTCGAATTGGCAATTTATTATTAAGTTATAAGTAATATATAAGGTAGAAATGGTTTTATTACTTTTATTATCTGTTTATTTGATAATGTGAATCTTTTCATTTACGTTATTAGTTATCACATCGAAGCCAAGGTTAGGCTACCGACAAACATCACTCAGAATTTAAGGTTACTTTTTATAATTGTAGTATAAGATATCCCTCAATTTTTAAGGGTGATTTTCGGAATTTAAAGATCGTCTTAGACGCAGAAATATACGGTATATATATATATTCCTTTTGCTCCATATTTAAGAATGCACTATTTTAAATAGAATATAATTTACAACATATTAAGAGGGCTCTATTTTAAATAGAGTATTGATATGCTGGGGTATTTCCTTTGAAAAACGAGAAAAGAACAATACAATTTGAGAGCTAACAATATAAACAGGAACCCCTTTAGAATAATCGCGAAGCAAGAAACAGTGGCCTTAATGAGTGACTAAATAAAAAGATTTTTTTCAAACACACGCATATATATATATATATATATATATATATATATATATATATATATATATATATATATATATAGCCTGAAGATTGCGTTCAAGAATGAAACAGATTATTACTTCAGTGCCCAATTTTATATTTCCCTAAGCTTTATTCCTGATATATATATATATATATATATATATATATATATATATATATATATATATATATAAGACATTTATGATATGTTTAACTTTCTTTTTATAGATACAAGTATTTAAGCAAATGCTCTGTTTGATTTTTTTGGTCGATTTTACTATCTTTAAACTTAAATCTTCCATGAATCTCTTCTATTCATATCTGCTCTAGCGTATCAAATGTAAACAAATGACGTCATATATTTTTGAATTGGACAAAGTCCGACAATTTATTTAAAGACATTTATGATATGTTTAACGTTCTTTTTATAGATACAAGTATTTAAGCAAATGCTCTGTTTTATAATAAAAAGTATTAAATAACATTTACCGACCTGAATGTCCGAGAAATTTTCATAGAAAATTTTCGTTCTCCGACAGGAATCGAACCTGTATCCTATACAAATGACAGTTCCGTATACCAGGACCCACAGACAATAGCAAACAGGCTTTCAAGGGCTGCTACAAACATGGCCGCTGTGCGCTTATCTCAAACTCCCCAAGCTCGACGCATACGCCTCAACGGCGACATTAAGGGCTCTTTTTGGTCTTTCTTGGCTTTCAATTACGACCCCGACATTAACTTAACTACGCGTGACGACCTCAATGTAGGGTCCATGACATGCGTTTGCCAATCCTACAATGCCCGCAAATGGGCCGGGGATCCTGCCGGTCTGTGCTGCTCCTCCGGCAAAGTTCAAAATATGTCCGGTGTTTCTTCCGTCGCATCCTGTCTGAAAGAAAGGTGGTCTGTTAACCGGTTCAACTAGTTACACATATCCTACAAAAGAACAATGGTTGGTGTTCGAGCCGAGTTTACAGTCTCAGATGCTGATTTTCTAAGCACCAGAAACATTAATATAACACATTCTTGTATCATTTTAAGTTAAGCTTAATAAATACGAATGATACTTGGTTGTGAAGATTAGTCTCATTGATCTTGCAGCATGACAAGCTATTTAATACCGAATTTAGTTATTTACACTATCTACATTGTTCTGGCTGCTGTCCTCATCTTCGTTGCAATATTCACGACGTTTTGGCCGTTCTACACTCCAGCCTTCTTCAGGTGATTGGAATTTCGAATTGAATCCGGAGTAGATTGTTCTAGTTCCACGTGTCATGCCTCTTCCGTGTATCTCAGTCTCCATTTAACTAAAGTCTACATGTCTACATGCTTTAGCCAGCAACACTGAATTCAAACAACGCTTTTATTCATTTGGCCATTTGTCTTTGAGGACATCAGTGTATTCATTTTTCGACTTATAAATCTAATGTCTCAGTCCCAATTTTTTACCAGAGCTCATATTACAATGTGTTGTTGTTATTGTTTGTCTCGAGCACTCCATATTACTGGTTCCCATATTGTATTCATTTCAGTGCTTGACCTGCTTAGATTTCTATAGCCTAGTGTATGCGCTGATTCCTTAGATTTGGTATTTTCCAGTGATATTCTGTCTGTTATTTCAACCTCAGCCACAGAGAGCGGTGATCCTTTTCCTTCCATATGTGGTCAGCTACGCCTGATTTTTTTTTTTATTTCATCGCGCGTTCCTCTTCCTTGTGGGTATAACTGACCCATTAATAGGAAAGTCAACATCATATATCAGAAACCCCTCCCACTTCGTGGAAATAACGAAAGATAATCCCATTTAATCCAACCAGATGGTGAGCCTGGACTTGGTGAGTTTGATCTTCAGGGTAACCACATCCCAAAGAAGAACGTACCAGTATATCAATAGATGAGCTGATGGTGATGCTGACTTTCAGTAGACAAACAACAAACTTCGGAATGGGATCAAACATATATGGGCAGGATGAAGGCTTAGCAATGGGCTCGCCATTATTACCTGCAGTGGCTAACATATATACGGAATACTTCGAAGAAATGGCATTAGAATCCACATCACTAAAGCCAACTCTATGGTTGTAGATAACACCTTCATACGCTGGCTACACCAGGAAGAAGTCCAGCTACTACTCGACAATGTGAACTCAATAAGATCATCGATACGATTCACAATAGAAACAGAAAACAAAAACTCGTATTCCTGGTACTAATATCTCGAACAGAGCATGGGTTCAAGGTATTTATATACCGCAATCCAATATTCACCGG
This sequence comes from Acanthosepion esculentum, assembly GCA_964036315.1. Taxonomy (NCBI): domain Eukaryota; kingdom Metazoa; phylum Mollusca; class Cephalopoda; order Sepiida; family Sepiidae; genus Acanthosepion; species Acanthosepion esculentum. The sequence goes on from OZ038478.1 coordinate 89,619,959, forward strand.
ACAATACTTCAACTTTGACTCCCACCACCTATACAGTGGACTGTCCGCTGCTTACAACATCGAGCAAAAGTCATAACTGGTGACCCGGAGACATATGAACAAGAAATGGTCAGTATAAGCAGTACCCTAGTACCCTGGGATAGAAGGGTGCAGAGAGGATAACAACACTCAGAAAACAGCATCGGTCTGTCTACCCTATGTGAAGGAATTATCGGAAAAATACAAAAGATCTGTGGCCGATATAGCATCAGGACGACCTTCAAATGTGGTTCAAAGATTCGCAGACACCTCTTCCGAATAAGACCCCTCCCATAGAGGAGGACATGATTAAAGACTTTGTGTATTCCATCCCATGCAGCTGTGGTAAGAAATATGAAGGAAAAATAGTCGCCCCCCCTTAAGATAAAACTGTAGGAACACCGTAAACCTGTAACACGAAAAGAAGAAACAGTTACAATTCACGCCACGGGAGACTGGCGGGATTTCTGATGACTGACCTAAGAATAAATAAAACATCATGTCTTCTTTTTTCTTTTTTTAATTTTCATTTTAGTTTTATTATTTATTTTTTTTTAACCATTTCATCTGAAGGCGGGAATGCCACTAGTGTGCATAGGATTACAAGGAATGAAAGTGAAAGAGAAGATTAAGAATAGGGAGGATTTACGAAAGGACAAAAGATGAACGAGAGACAAGAAGACAGAAGATGGCTATTGATGTTGCATTTAAATTTTTGAACGATTGTAGTTATCAGGGAAGCAAGTAAACGGAAGGGGGAACCCCTTTCCCTTTACTTCACAGGTGAAAGTGCAAAAAAAAAACTGTTGGCGGTTGCATTTAGCTATTTCAACGGTAAAATTGCGGGAACTAACTGCCAATGTTGCAGCACGCTTAAATTCATGTATTCGGGGCACATGGGAAAGTTAAGAAACTTTGAGTCTGGTCAGTATCTGGATGGGTGACCGTCTCTGAATACAAGGTGTTGTAAGCTTGGATGTACGGGTGGTGTAATGGATAATGGCTCGGAATTGTTAATCGGAGAGCCAAGTTCAAATACTCGTTGGGTTAGTTATATTCACTTACGCGCAAATACCTTTGGAGAAGGTATGACTCCACCTCCTTTCCCACAGCTTTGGGTTAATTAGTAAGATATGTATTATTAAAAAATTCTTAATTCTAAAAACATGCTATGGCTTTAAAATGTTTATGGCCTGCAAATGGTCGATAAACCATAGAAAACGAATCAATGAAACTGTCAGGTATATCCATGTAGATCGTTTTTAGTTGCCAATCTTCCGAAGTTCATTAGATCAACGCGGATGACCCCAAGTCTCTCTTTTTGGTCGTACCTTAATTGTGCTTAATATTAACGATCTACCTAAGAACATTCTCAGATCATTATTAAATATATATATCTAGTCGGTTTAGTGGGGAGGCGCCAGATATCAAGTAACCAGATCCTAGCTGCTGATCTCTCTGCTGATCTATCTCGCACAGATCAATGGGGGAAGAACTGACATAACATACAAGATCAAGCAAGTAATATTCTATCATCACCGAGCAGACCCAGAAATTTATCCAGTCATGACGAATCGATGTATTCTTAATGAAGATCCTTGCCTTGAATGTCTATTAGGTCTCAAGCTCACTCCTGACCTCAAGATACTTGTAGCGCTCCAGAATGTACCTGACCCCTCGTGCCATGCAATGTTTTTTAACAAGTACTAGCTCAGACGAAAAATGGAGCACTGCTGTCACATGTGGACTAGAGCGGCCCAATCTTCACTTCCCAGTTTCAAAGACGTTTACGCGCCGTTCAGAGCGATGATTCACTTCCCGCCCTACAACTCCTTCTCCACAGACGAAAAGTTTCTATTCACTCACTGCTCTATCGCTAGATTCATGGTAGATGTTCAGACAAGCTTCAAATCTAGGATCCGCCATACCCCGTACACAGAGTTGATTCATCCGCATTTCCTCTGTATTCGGTAAGAAGGAAATTCTACTTAGACAGCTTCTATCCGAGGACAGTTACATTATGAATCAGACTTCCTGTGAGAATACTTCCCTGATCGTCATAATCTTATCCACTTCAACCGTTATCTATCCTACGTGTCCTCATAAAATGCACCTTCTTTTTACGCATTTATAATACCCTTATTCATTAACACTCTACCTTGAGTGGCTCTTGGTTCTTGTAATTGGTGAATAATAGTTGGATTTATTACTTGAGGGTTGGTTTTGTCATACAGCAAAAATAAGTGTTGACTTCCTATCACAAATAAAATCCCTTTCGAGACCTCATTCAAACGAGCGTTGAGCTTACTGTAGCGTTGTTAGGTAACGCTCCCGCTAGGTTCCTGCAATTCGTCTTAAAGAATTCCTGTAAATCAGACGAAAAATAGAACACTTTTTTACGCATTAGATTCTGCCTTAGTGGACATGTTAAAAACCGTCCATGAACTAATCGCAATTTCTTTATTTTGAATTCTTATATCCAATCCATTCTTCGCCATCAGGAACATTCCCTTATTTACTTAAGGAAAGAAATGTGCATATAAACGCCTACTGATGTTCGTATATGTAAGTAGACATTTTTCTAGCTTCATTATTTTTACTAAAATTTATAAACGTTAGAGACAGTTGACTTAAATAAACTTTAAATACACTTCTAAGATTACTCTAACATGTACGAAATAAGCATTGGAAACTTTAAGAACAAACTAAATTCTTATATAATATTTTAACAGTTTAAAATAGTGATTCAAACTCAGCAACGTTAGGTATTTATAGACTCGTAAAAATTTTTTATTATGGAAATATAGAAATGCAAAATTATGGGAGTGACACAGTTTTCAAAGATATATTACCTTACTGCTATTTAAAAGAAAAAAAAACGATCCTGGAATTTCCAAAATAAAGATATTCAGTTACTTGTTACGTGCAGATGAAATGAAAAGAGAAAAAAAAATCAAACATCAGGGTGATATGTTGTTCTTTCATAATCAATCATGCGAAATAAAATAATATTAATTATCATTTTTGCCGATCCATAAAAAGAAAGATATACATAAAATATCCACAAAGCCATAGCTGCACTTCAACATCTGACAGACGAAATAGGAATAGTCAATCCCAAACCATATCGAACCTTTGTTCACATACAGGAACGTGCCTCCGTCTATCGACCTAAAATAATTATTCACATAAATAAAGTAAACACATCTAAAAATTAGCATAACATAAATGGCGACATATATAAAGAGGGGTGGCCGAATGGTTAGAACGTTCGCATTCTGACCATGTGACCCGGGTTCAAATCTCACCATGGTTGATTTGTCAGACTGATGGTATCGGACTGGAGGGGTCGTCCCTAGCGTGCAACAACTTTGAAAAGTGCCTGAAAACCATATCACCTTTTGTGAGTGAAATTGGGAAGACGGAACACTTTGGGGCAGTCGATAGCTGTGCTGTCACAAATCATCGTAGCCAGGGCTGGCCTTGTTTAAATTGTTGATCATGCTAGATAACAGGCTTTTTCCAAGAAACTGTAACTAAGGTCTGCCCAGCAGTATAAACCGGGGCTCTGTGGGTGTTGAATAAACACAAATACGCCGGAGGAAGCGTCTGCAATAGGGATTGACGAGATGAACTCAGACCACGCGGGGGTTGCTAAGACAGACGACCTCTGTTTTCGTCTGCCGAAATAGGCTATTCTTCAGATGAGGTGATTTGGGATTTTATTGTTTATATATATATACATACATACATATACATACATACATATATATATATATATATATTAACAAACAATAAAATGTAATATATATATATATATATATATATTTATATATATATATATATATATATATATACCGGGTGTAACAGAAAAATTAAAATTGTCCCCAAAAAAGCAAAATTATCTATTTGTTAGATTAAGCTCTGAACCATTGTATCTTATAAATGATTAAAGATATTTTACTGGGATTCTCCGAGGTTCTTATAACACTATTGGACGTTACTCTGAGCAATAAGAATGTATAATTACTCCCCAAGCTGAACAGACAAATCGTGATGAAATCGCTCATAAACGAAAATAACTGTCTATTATTAATTAATCATAGCTAAGGATCGGAAACTCATGAAGAACTGAAATATAGTTCATATATATATATATACACACACACACACACATACATATATATATATATATATATATATATATATATATATATATATATATATATATATTATTCCAGGATCATTTTCCAATTTATCCAAGATATTCGTCCTCTCTAAGCTTCTAACTTTCTGTCCTGGAGTAACAAATTGCTTCATACGTTTCACGTACGATTTCATCTTTTGACTGCCATAGATGAAACTTTTGTCTCACGAACCAAATGTCTTATGGATTGAGTTGGATATTTATTAATTGAAATTTATTAGTTCTAAATTGAAATCCCGCTTCCTGTTGTAAACTCTTGATCCAGTTTTTCTCTCTACTGTTCCCTCTGTGTTTAAACTTATTCATCGTAATCTTGAATGGACATTGAAGATGGAAGACAGAGTATGAATGTTTGTACAATTACTGAACGTCTGAATGATCTTTTTCTTCTCACCATTGCTAAGTTGTGAAGATATAGTGGGTCTGACATAAAACGATTTTAACCTCTTCTCTTTCTAGTTGAATAACTCAAACTCTTTTTTAGTGTTTCTTACAGCAAATGGTATCAAGATGGCTAAACGTATTATCTGAAAACCTGGAAAAAAGATTATCTCTTAGTTTAGGGGTTTCTTAAATATTGAACATGTTGTGAGATGAACAATTATGCTGTTACACGATTTGGACAATTTTGCTGTTACATCTGGCATATATATATATATATATATATATATATATATATATATATATATATATATATATATATATATACATATATATTGCGTATATTTAGGCAGCAATTTTTCATTGATACATGTTTCATTAAATAATATAGACAAGTTGTGTCTATTTTAAGTATGTTCCTTTCATATTGTCTGATAGGCTTAATAACATTATCATTGAAAGACGAAAGGAAATCACCATATTGATACATGTTTAAATCCGATGGCCTGATGACTACGTATAGCATGAAACAGACTGTTGTCTCTAGGTGCTTACGTTAATGTCCACTTTTATATATATATATATATATATATATATATATATATATATATATATATATATATATATATATATATATATATATATATATTGATAACCACGAGGAAAGTTATTCGTTGTGCCTTATCGGATTAACGTTCCTTGCTGACAGGAAGTGGAGAGATTATTTTGAATCCATTGCTAGGTCTGCTGATAAGATTTTTCTCTACAGAATCTACGTTACATATCTATAAATCTACCATTCGTTCATGTCTTGAATATTGCTGACACATATGGCCCGGTGCTCCTGCGATATATTTAGCCATTTTTGATAAAATACAAAGAAGAATTAGCAATGTCATTGGTCCTGAACTAGAATTTCGGCTTCAGTCATTTTCCCACCGCTACAATATTGCTTAATGACACTAATAAACCCCGTATATATGTAAGATACATAGATGACATTTTCGTTTTAGCTAAAAATATTGATCTAATTACACAAATTAAAAACCAATTTGAAAGTAACTCCATCTTCAAATTTTATACTAGAAATTAATATTAATAATAAAATTCCATTCCTTGATGTACTTATAAATTTATTACTTCTCTATATAGGAAACCCACTAGCATTAACTCGTGTCTCATTAATTATAATAGTGAATACACCTTACGATATAAGTTATAAAAGACAATAAACATAACACTATTAACTTATACTGTTGTAACCAAATGAATAGTAATTACAAACATGATGAAACAACACTCAAAAACATAATAAGTAGAAAAGAGTTATGCTCATTTTTATTATAAAAAATTAAAACAATAAAAAAACTACATAGTCTCTATTAACCCTACAACTATAAAACTAAATCCTGTACAAAAAGCCAATATAGGGTGTCAATATACATGCCCGTTCAGAGAATCATCTCTGCTACTAATAATAAACCCACTACATATATTGGCTTTACTACCACCACGCTCTCCTGTAGATTACCTGTCACCTTTCTGATCTTAGTTTTATTAATCAACATTTCTTAGAAAAACATAGCCTCGTACATAATATTAGACAGATATTAGTTGATTACACAACAATACTCACACATATACACAGTAAAAAGAATCTTCAGATATTGGAGGCCATCTACATTAAAACAAAGCAACCCAAACTCAACAAAATTACATTTCAAACAAGTCATATTACATTACATTGCATCTAGACATGATTCTGTTGTTAATATTTTGTTCTCGCGTGATATGACGTCATGGAACCGGATTTTGAACTTACGATCTTCGTCTGCTATTCCGCGGCCGTTATCGTCGCATAGCAATCTTCTATGTCAACATAACAAAATATTATCTTCGATGGTGAATATCTTTGTTTAAATGTCCTTATGACCACTCTGAAGATGGTTCATGTGAACCGACAGCTTAGATCAAGGAACAGCTTAATAAAAAAATATCCAAATGTTGGACAATTTTTGTTTCTATTTTCACCCGAAATTAAAGCAAACATACGAACATTAGAACGGGTCATGATCAGACGTAACAGACATTTATTGCCTGTTATATTTAACAATAAATGTTTAAGTATATATTTTTTTCACTTCTCAAAATTTCTGATGAAGCAAAATAAATAGCGAAAGATTTTAATTTGTAAGTGTTTTCCTACTTGTTCCTTACTTAATCTATCTTAGATTATTATATTATAGAAAGAAAGAAAGAAAGAAAGAAAGAAAGATAGAAAGAAAGAAAGAAAGAAAGGCAAGTGCAAGGACACGAACTGCACACACATAAGCATTCAGGTAGAATCAAAACATGAAACGCTCGCAATGCAACCAAAAATAAAGACACACACACGCGCGTGCGCGCGCACACACACACACACACACACACATACATACTATATTCATCAACACGCCCACGTGTGTCAAATGTGGCACAAGGCCGGTTTAATGTGGGCTTTCCGAGCCCGTAGGCTCGGGCAAAAATTGCCCGTAGAACCCGTATAAACGGGATCGGGGTGGTTGACCACCCCGAACGAGGCTCTGATAGGTGAGACGTCCAAAAAGGACTGGATCACACACACATACATACACCTCAGTATACCGCGAAACTCACTGCCATAACAGAATAGTTCGGCTGGGTAGGGATATGTTTTTGGCAGTCTGCAGAAAATGTGAAAAATAAAAATGGTCAGTGTCCTGGGTATGACGATAAACTACGTCCGACAGCAAGGAATCTGATTGGGAGTTTTTGAGTAGCGCGGAACCATTGCTGTTGTTCCGAGATCCACCCTGACACTGGGGTGGAGGCAGCTGTTAGGGGTCCCAACTACGGGCAAAGAGTAAACCCCTAAACTGAGGTTAAAAACACTATGAAATCTATAAAAATAGATGTTTATAGTACAAATACAAGCAATATATTTTTGAAAATTTTTTATACCGGCAATGAATATTTAAAAAGTAAATAAATTACCAGCAATTTAAAAAAATATGACTACCAAAACATTTTTGAAAAAAATGGAGATACATATTCTGTTCATACGAACCTATCCTAAAAATCTTGTCCGCATTGAGTTGTTAACATGCCATAAAACAAAATAAACAAAACCAAAAAAAATGGTCAACCTCATCTAGGAGATATACTGAAAAAATACACAAACATATACACAATGTACGGCGGGAACAAACGTACTTAAATAACGTAAATATCCACACAGACACAAAAACACGCACATAAAAAGAGGTAGAGTAAGATAAACTTTATATAAACATATATAGAAGTGTGTATATATACCTATTTACGTAAATGTGTGTGTATATGTGTGTGTATTTGTGCACAGCCTAATCAAAAATCCTTCCCCACTAAATATTTAACGTTTGTCCATTTAGTCAAATTTTTGAAGTGAATCAAACCACGAACTTTTCAACACCTCGCACAAAGTAGTTTATATATTTATTCACGTACAAGTTGATACATAAACGTAAATTATTTATAAATATACCTGTTTGGATATATAACTCGCACGTTAGTTAGATAGATAGATAGATAGATGGATAGATAGATAGATAGATAGATCTGAACAGACTGAAATAGATAGATAGATAGATAGATAGATAGATAGATAGATAGATAGATAGATAGATAGATAGATAGATAGATTTGAACAGACAGCTAGTTATCTCAGTCTGTATATATACGCATCAAAACACGTATGAATACTTCAACTCTATACTTCTGACGTCTCCGCCTAAACTCGGAAATGTTATTTACTATTTAATTTTCTTTTCAGTAGGAGTAGATAGGTGCACCTACTGTCCAGTTCATAATCCTCTCCGCTCTTTTGAACGGGAGTAACAGTTTATCCTTTGTTTTTATATTTAGGTCTCTGTTTTCAGTTCCATCTAAAGTCTACGTCATCTCTATAACTCTAATTCACCAAAATTGCATTTACTATTTTTCTTCTTCAACAGGAATAGACACGTTCGACTATTGTCTAGTTCACTCGCATCCCGACGTTTTTGAACAGGATTCGACGTTTATCGCCTGTTTCTTGTTAAGAATTGGGCTTCCGGTTCCTTCTAAAGTGTATTTTATTCTCTTTCACACCCAGTGAAAGAGAATGAACAAAAGAAATGACTATCAGCTAAGGTATGATATGTTTTACTAATATATATAATTTACGAAGCATTCTTATATACCATTACATTTTTTTAAAGCTTTTCACCCCAGGCAAGGCTGAAAGCCACTAGCACGCAAGGGGTTACAGAGGATTTGGAGCAAGAGCAGATAGGAGTGATAGAGGAAAGGATGTGAAGAAGGATGGTAGATAGATCAATGCAACTGGAGATGTCGATTGACATTACATTTGAATAGTTGGAGATTATAGTTGTCAGGGAAACAGGAATAAGGAAGGGAGTTCCACAGGCGTGGGGTGCGAGATATGAAGCTATTGGAGTAAAAGAAACGTCTACATTTAACATTTTCAACAGTGAAAGGGTGGGAACGAGATGCCAGCCTAATAGAACGCTTGAATTCATGGAACCTGGGAAACAACGATAGCAGCTCATCGGAGCAATTATGATGGAAGTATTTGTAAAAGAGACAAAGAGAGGCGACGGCGCGTCTGTGAGAGAGAGACTGCAGACGAGAAGCCAGATCAGGACCAATTACATTGCATACCCGTCTCTGGAACTTATCAAGAACCTCGAGACAAACAGAAGGGGCTCCAAACCATATATGGCAGCAATACTCCATGCAAGGGCGGATGGTTGATTTAAGAGAGTATAAATTATACATAGCTGTGTATATACATAAATTTATTATTATATACATAAATTTATATGCATAAAACTGGGGATATATCAAATATGTATGATACTGTATGATACACACAGACAAACATGTAATAACTAGCTATTCATTCTGATGACACAATTATTTACTCCCGTAGCAAGACCCGACTTATAAACCTGACACTTCCTCTCGAAAATGACCTCCAATCAGTGGTTAATTGGGACAATGAATAGCTTGTAAATTGTAACGCTTCTAAAACAAACTTGTTTTCATTTAATCACTACAGAAAAGCTTTTCTGCCTGCCATCAGCTTGGCTGATGCTAACCTCCATGAAATCAAATCATGGGCTTACGTTTTCCACTGACATTAAGTGGAGTGATTATATTGACGCAACTGCTTGGTCTCCTGTTAGGAAATTTGGTCCACTGTGACGTGCCAGACCTTTTTTTTTCTTTTTTTGTCAGAATCCATCTTGCCCATTTATAAATCTGCCATTCGTCCGTGCATTGAATATTGCTGCTATATCTGGTCTGAGGCTCCTACTATATAGCTCGAGATTCTCGACAGAAATTCAAAGATCTGTAATATAACTGATCTTGACCTGGCATCTCAACTTCAGTCACTTTCTCACAGAAGTGGCGTGGCTTCTCTCTGTCTTTTCTATAAATAGTTTCATGACAATTGTTCTGATGAGCTTTTTCCCTTAGTGTCTCGACTGCATGGATTTAAAGAAGCTGCTACATTGGCAACTAGGTCGCATTGTTATAATGTTCTAAAACTTTCTTTCACGCATCGTGGAACCGAACGCGAAAAGGATGATTCCCTGATCACTATTGTCTTAACCTGTTCACGTCGAAATAGAATTTATTATATATATATATATATATATATATATATATATATATATATATATATATATATATATATATATATATATGGGGGAATATATAAGAGTATAAGACAAACTGTAATAGTTTTATTTTGACATGTATCGCAGACGAAATAGTAGCGTCACCAGAAAAAAACGGATTTTATTTTCCAAATAGCCTTATATATTTACCATTCCGTTGAATTCTGATCGAAATAGAATTTATTATATATATAAATATATATATATATATATATATATATATATATATATATATATATATATATATATGGGGGAATATATAAGAATATAAGACAAACTGTAATAGTTTTATTTTGACATGTATCGCAGACGAAATAGTAGCGTCACCAGAAAAAAACGGATTTTATTTTCCAAATAGCCTTATATATTTACCATTCCGTTGAATTCTGATCGAAATAGAATTTATTAAATATATATATTTGTGTGTGTGTGTGTGTGCGTGTGTGTGTGTGTGTGTGTGTGTGTGTGTGTGTGAGAGAGAGAGAGGGAGAAAGAGAGAGAGTGTGTGTATACTTAGGCAGCTCGCCGTTTATACGTTATTTATATAGATAGAATTTATTTAAGTAAATGCTCTGTTTTTGTAATTATACAGTATTAATTACATTCACCGGTCTTAATGTTCGAGAAATCTCGTAGAAAATTTGTTCTTCTCTGACAAGTATCGAACATGTAATACTTAATGGCAATCATCATTTGATCTGATGTGTTGTTAACCATTCAGCCACAAAGAAGCGTCTGGTTAGCAAAGTCCGAATTTCTGTTTATAAACCTTCGACCATTTTTTTCCATCGTTCACGAAATATATCTAAACTTAAACAATGACAACATATTATGAAATGGATTACGTCCGACAATTATTTTAATATATTTTCCGTTTATAGATATAATTTAGTTAAGCAAATTCTCTGTTTTCTTAATTAAACTATTATTTACATTTAGCGGCACATGCTTTCTGATATAAGAAATAAAAAGGCATTCCATGCTCGTGGCAATTGCCGACAAACATTGAGCCTGGTAGACACCCAGCTTCTTAAAAATGGGACGGTGGACATTAAGAAAAACTGATAGCGTTGTTCAGAGCCAATGTGTATAGGTTCAATTCATCTGTGATGATCCTGGCAGGGCCATGGTATACAATATGACTTCTTTCCACAGGACTTAGGGATCAGTGCGACCTTCTACATCAGGGATCGTCAAACGAAGTCCGAGCGACCCCATATATATATATATATATATATATATATATATATATATATATATATATATATATGTTTGTCATCCACAGACAGACTGTTTCGCTGTATCACAGCTCATCAGTGTGGCTAGACGTCCGGTTGCCTCTGGCTAGAATCGAAAACCGGCTGAATTCGCGTCAGTCGGAAATTTTACCCTGAAGGCGTTGGCTCACGGCAGAGAAGAAGGTGAATTTATGCGTATTTATTTTTAGATAAACACACAGTGACTGAGAGAACTCAATTCGATTTACCGAAGAGTCTTGCATTATTAGCCGTAATAGTCACTGTTTACAAACCCACACATCCTCCCCATATATATATATATATATATATATATATATATGCGTGTGTGTGTGTGTGTGTGTGTGTGTGTGTGTGTGTGTGTGTGTGTGTGTGTGTGTGTGTGTGTGTGTGCATATGTAGTACTCGGTGTAACACCAAAACTGCCCAATTGTTAGAGAAATTTCTTTTATTTTCATTTTATTTTGCAGGCCAGAAGATGATCTTGAAAGAAGATCGAAAGTACTTGGCAAATTAAAATAAAAGAAATTTAACCAGCTATAGCACATTTCTTTCATCCTTTGACATCAATACACCTATGGTTATTCGTGAGTACGAAAGGATTTTGTTAAAAATTAGCAGACATAATATCTGTAATTTATTCAATCATATATATATATGTGTGTGTGTGTGTGTGTGTGTGTCTGTGTGTGTGTGTGTGTGTGTCTGTGTGTGTGTGTGTGTGTGTGTGTGTGTGTGTGTGTGTGTGTGTGTGGAAATGTTTCTCTATAACAAATAAACAAATAAATAATATTTATATGTCTTTGTATTATTTACTCGGTAAATATGAATTCCTTCAGTATTTTATTTAAGAACCGAAGCAAAAATAAAACTTATTTGCCAGTCATGAGGATGCAATGTCTAGACTGGTTCTTTTCAATAAAGATATTTGTCCGACGTCTTCATAAATTCATACTTATATTTTCTATAAATTTCGATTCATTTCCTCTGTGGTTTTTCAATTAAACACACAAAACGCCCCTTCTTCTTCTCTTTGATATGTAAATAATCTAACATGTGTGTGTGTGCTCGCCCAACAGTATATGAGGATCAGTGTGCGTAATTACCATAACGAAAGCAAATTTTCAGTCTATATGATGTGCAGTATGTATGTTGCATTCTGCATTACCCAGGTTTTTAAAAACGAGTCTATAATGACAATTAAATGAAAGAGTATATATAAACAACAGACGTTTTTATAATAAAGAACTAAGAATAAAAAATGTTTTATTTTTAAAATATTTCTTTCTTTTTTTTTTCAATTAATAGTTGAAAAGATTTTTATCTAAATAAGTGGTTGTGTGCACGCTTGCACAAGTGTTTGGGGTGTCACTTTATGCATATATCGAGATAATCCTTTCTTTCGATTGCCATATTGTTAGAACTTCTCTCCTACTACACATGTTGGCTTTCACAGTCTGGGTATTACTTAATTATTTAATTATTTATTATTATTAATAATTAATTAAGGCGTTTCGCTTTCTATCGCTTTTAGAATCTGACACTCACGTGACATACTGAAGGCAAAAAGGGCAAAGGGATAGAGTGAGCTAACCTACATAACGACTTTGTGCAAATATGCAGGAGAACAGGTCCCGAGACGGAGAGTAAGGCGACAAAGATTGCTCAAAGCGACAATGGATAGTTGTGGAGAACCATGATCGCCCACGTTTTGAAGGGACGTGGCACCTAGAATAAGATTTTTATTTAACAATGTATGCAAATGACATTATTTTCATTCCTCAAGAATCATCATTTTATCTGATTTACCACGCCTCTCTATTTTTCTCTCTCTCTCTACACACACACACACACACACAGACAATATATATATATATATATATATATATATATATATATATATATATATATATAGCTGGCCACTCGTATTCAAGGATACCCGTCTATTAGGGCGGCTAGCCAATCCCCATTGCAGACGCTCGCTCAGGCACGTTTTTGTTTTGGTCAACACCCACAGAGACAACCTGTGGTTTATACTGCAACTATAATGAGCAGGCCTTAGTTACATTTCTGGGAGAGTTCGTGTTATCTCGCGTGATCAACAATCTGGACGAGGCCAGCACACTCAAAATCTCGGTCACGATAACTTGTGACTTCTTGCTAGCACATCGATCCACGGCCCCCAAGAGTTCTGTCTACCCAATTTCACTCACAAAGCTTGGGTCAACCCGTGGTACCCAAAGGTGCCGCAGGCTGTTATCGTCCCCCCTCCAGACCTATAACATCAAGAAATCTCCTTCCTGACAAATCAACCGTGGTGAGATTCGAACATATATATATATATATTTATATTTTCGAATCTCACCGCGGTTGATTTATTTATATATATATATATATATATATATATATATATATATATATATATATATATATATATATATATACAGCGGTTTAAAGTTATTATATTTTGAAGAAAAAGTGCTCACGATTGGACACAGAGTAGTTGTAAATATAGACAGAGTTGACACGAAAATCAACACTACGTTGTGACTGTAAGTTTCGCGAATCAACGGATCTTCGAAGTTAAACCTGAAGGTCGCTTCTTGCACGAAACCGATTGCTAGCTAGATAGATAGACAGATATGGTTCAAATTGGTTGAGAATTCGACGGAAGTGTAAATATATATTGTTATGGGACCTTACCTATAACGACAGTGTGAACTCTTCCTGACACTATATATACTGCGTCACTCAAGAGAGAGGGAGGAGACGGAATCGAGTCTCTGACTGTTTCCGACTACTGTCAAACTCTCTGCTTTGGCAGAGAGAAACCCGGACGAGGCTTTGCCGAGGGGCAGGGTTTCGTCCGGGGAGGTAGACAGTCCCTGAACCCGTTTATACGGGTTCTAAATGGGCATATTTTTGCCCGAGCCTACGGGCTCGGTAAGCCCACATTAAACCGGCCTTGTGCCACATTCGACCCACGTGGGAGGGTTGTTAAATATCGAGACGGAATCGAGTCGTGAGCAGTCTCTGACTGTTTGCGACTTCTGTCGAACTCTCTGCTTTGGCAGAGAGGAACCCGGACGAGGCTTTGCCGAAGGGCAAAGTTTCGTCCGGGGAGGTAGACAGTCCTTGAACCCGTTTATACGGGTTCTAAATAGGCATATTTTTGGCCGAGCCTACGGGCTCAGGGAGCCCACATTAAGCCGGCCTTGTGCCACATGCGACCCACGTGGGAGAGTTGTTAAATATCGAGACGGAATCGAGTCGAGCCAATAGTAGTTCACTCTAAAACCAGACTGACAGTCATACTTTTCACATCTTGTATTAGTATTCTGTGTAATATATCTTTGTTTTTTCTACTCTTGTGTTCGTGTTGTTCTTCTTTGGTTCTAAACTTGAACCATAACATCTATATAAAAAAAAACTTTTTGCTAAAATGTTATACATTAATATGATTCAGTGACGTAATCAGAAAAAGAATTTTATTTCAATGCAACAAAATCTACATTAGCCACAAAAAATACTTCACGATAGGAGACTGATCATTTAATCACACACATACACACGCATAAATACAAACGCACACAAAACAATCTCACACACATTCGTATATATATATATACATATATGTGTGTGTGTATATATAGAGATAGATAGATAGATAGATAGATAGATAGATAGATAGATAGAGATATTTATATATAGATACATACAAACACAAAGACACACAGACACATACATACACACACACACATAAACTTTTTTTTTTTTGTTTAAACTTTTTTATGGGTACTCATATTTGAGTAGATGATCTGTTTTTATTTATTCATTAAACGTTATATTAATTTATTTTCATCTACCGGCCTGAATATTCGAGAAATCTTGTTAATTTAAATGTTCTCGCAGACAATCGGTATTTTTAGGTGAAGAAGAAGAAGAAGAAGAAGAAGAAGAAGAAGAAGAAGAAGAAGAAGAAGAAGAAGAAGTCACAAATGCATTTAATAAACTTAAAAATGCGTTGCATTTACAGAAAATCAGTTCAATTCGATTTCTTATTGATCTGATACTAATTGGAATCTTTGAAACAACCTACCTTAATTGAAAAATGATTTTCTTTTAATAACGTAAATATATCCATTGCCAATACTCTGGATAATTCAGATAAAAGCGAAACTAAGATCACGAAACGAAAAGACATAGAATGGATCGCTGCAAAGATCTCCAAGAGCAAAACAATAAACGTTACCCACAAAATATCAATAAACGGATTAATAAAAAATATCGAAATAACATTTTATCACTTTTTCATTTTATTTTTAATCATTTTTTTAAACAGCTATACAATCGAGACGTAAGCAGAATGTGTTAAACGTTTCTTCTTGAATTTTGTCATGTATCGAAGTAACACACAGTTTTAAAATTGTTGAGTCTTGACTAATTTCTGAATCTCGACTAATGCATGGAATAATAATGCAACACAAAATGTACTTAGAACAAGAATGTATTATAACAAGAAAGTGTACACAATATTTACATATAGTATTTCTGTATATTTCTGGTAAGACGTTCCTGGAGAATGTGTTGACTAAGTCGCAGTCGGTCAGAGTCTCTAGTTGGATCTCGTGATTTCCCCTCCTGTCTTCCGGTACCAACCATTATTTATATAGTCGGTAGTCACCTATGCAGATTAGGTGGATCCTACCACAACAAAAATGAAAAGAATTTAGAGATGCCAGCTGATGATGTTTTGTTTTTAGGTTGTTTTTGTTATTTTTTTGGTTTTTGTTTTTGTAAATCCTTACACATTATTCATTTAGACCCTTGTTCAAATTAATTGAAACAACCGCTTTAGTTTCCTTTCTTTCAGCATCCGGTCAGTTTTAGACACACTGGAGTGACAGGGTGTACTGAATTTCTATTTTTCCTCAGTTTAGATCATTTGCAATAGTGTGAGTAATATGAATCTAATTTCGGGGTGTATGATGAACCATGAAAAATATTGTGTCATCCGTGATTGCATCAGATTTTATCATGTTACGTGCGGCTCTGTAATAGTGTATTAAATAAGTTTAAGGTCTCTATTCCTCCTCTCTTCAATCAATTTGAGGTGTTATCATCCTTGGCTGTTAAGGCTGAACGCTTTACCCGTAAATTCTTCTTAAACTCTACTCTTGACTCGTCTGGAGTATCCCTGCCTATCTTCCCACTTAGAACTGAGTCTGTTGAGTGACATGCATATAACCCCATCTATACTTTCTGCTATCACCTCTAACCTAGATCTCCACAAAGCATAGGACCCGATGGTATCCCTGTAATAGTCATAAAGAAGTGTTCACCCGAACTACTCCTCTGTAAACTGTATAAATAATGCCCCCCCCCCCGTCTCCTGATTTCCTGCCTGCTGGAATTTATTATCTGTTGTTCCATTTTTTTTTAAGAACTCGGGTCGGAAACTTCCGAATATCGGCCTATTAGCCTTTTACCTTTTTTTGTGAAACTTCTGCAGGACCTAATTAATGTTGAATCGATTCATCATCTCTCATCGCAGATTCCCTTTGTCAGACAAGCAATATGGCTTTCGTTTCTCCAGGTCAACTGCTCATGTACTGGCGATAATTCTGAAACGAGTCTATCATGCTCTAGATAAAAACGATGAAGCCCGGGATGTAGCATTGGACATGTCGAAAGCTTTTGACAGGGTTTGGTATACAGATCTTTTTTACTACCTGAACAGTTATGATGTCTGCGGACACATTTTTTTAACTGATCCAATCTTTCCTATCAGATCGTGAAATGAAGGTTATCCTGAATGGCCACTCGTCTAGATCCTTTCATACTAACGCGGTTGTCTCCTCCGGGGCTACATCATTGGTCCTACTTTGTTTTCATTTTTCATTAATGTCCTTCCCGATGATATCAGCTCTCAAATTGGTATCTGTGCTGATGACACAAGCATTTACTACTGTCTCGATAGTAAGGCTGATCAATTCGACAACGTCAAAATAGCAACTGACGTCTTCCACACCCAGTAACTCCGTTTGTCTTAGTGGCTTTACTTCCTTCATTGGGGTGAACTCGCCTCTGTCTGTAGATGACAATATATAGGCACCCGAAAAACTTAAATTCGGTTGTGCACTCTTGGGAGATAAGTGTGAATTTGTAAGCAATGACTAATACTACTAATATTACAAGCTCTTCCCGAACTGAGAACTGTCAGTCATTGGCGTGTTTATTCACAGAATAAGTACGTAAAAATTCACCTTTCTTTCAACCGTGCGCCGGAGCGGGAAAATCTTCGACACTTGCTGAATCAGTCGGGTTTCGATCCAGGCTTGGAGCAATCGGATGTCTAGCCATACTGATGAGCTGTGATACAGCGAAAGAGCCTATCTGTGGATTATGATATATATATATATATATATATATATATATATATATATATATATATATATATAGCATAATGAGAAGCCACGTATACTTTCTTAATATGTATATATAGAAAAAACAACTGAAAAGTTGCAAATTAAAAAAAAAAATTGAATGTTTTTTATGAAAGTATTTATTTATATTTTTATATATATATATATTTGATATTTCAGATCAACCCCGACCTTTCATCAGAAATAACTGTTTTCAGAAGTTTGTTTACATTAAGTAGCGTCCATCGCGAGACGCGGACGTCACGTGATATGGAATGCAACTGTGTTTGAATATTTCTAACGTAAATCTAACTGTAATAATATATTAGATGTTGTTTAAAAAATTTTTTTTTAACTATATCTAAAAATAGATTTATTGTTTAACTATTGAAATATTTATAAAGATCTAAAATACCCAAGTCTTTATTTAACCTTAGTTTATATGTATTTAATTTTAAAATCCAGTATTTTTCTTTCTTTTCTTTTTTTTTTTTTTTTTGCACATACGCAGAAAATAAGAAAATACTTTTGTCTGGCTCATTAGGTTTGACTATATATATATATATATATATATATATATATATATATATATATATATATATATATATATATATATATATATATATCCAAGTCTGGGGCTGGTGTATACGGAATAAATTCCAGTAATCAAAAAATACTATTCTTAAAAGAGTGCTCAATACAGAGTAGAGCAAATATAATTTATTCGAAAATAATAACATAAATATATTATAAAATCACCATCAGCCATTTTGTTTCAACACTTCTCGTGTCCTATCAAGAGATGGTGTTGAATGTAGAAGTGTTGAAATAAAATGGCTATTTTTGTAGTGATTTTATTTATGTTATAATTTTCGGATAAATTACATATATATATATATATATATATATATATATATATATATATATATATATATATTCTGTTTATTTAGACAGTAAATGTTCTTTCAGGCAACTACTATTAAAAACGACAGATATTTTGTGTCAAATTTAATAATCAACTTTTTCACGTTACCAATAATCCTGCTCAGACAAGTAGAAAATTCCATCAGAATTTTTCCGAAGTTCATTACGGAAGAAAAGTACAGGAAATATGATCCAAGCTTTCGACTGAGAGAAAATATTATTTTCAATAACATGGAGTTGTCTCGATGTTCGGCTCCGACTAAAAGCTTCATACGCGTTAGACGCGTAATAGTCAGGCAGCCGACGAACGGTCTCTGCTGTAATTTATTCGCTCTTGGCTAATCCAAGATGTTACACTACAGGTGTCTAATATAAACAAATACTGTGTACAAGTAATCCCTATACCAGTCCCATACATATATATATATATATATATATATATATATATATATATATATATATATATATGGTGTGTGTGTGTGTTTGAGTGTGTGTGTATGTGTATGTTTGTGTGTTTGTGTTGTCGCAGAGAACCATTATGTAGGTATTACATAAGGAATTAATAAAATATCCAAATCTTTGTGCATTAATTCGTTTTTGTTTTTCTGTTTTTTGCTATGTATATATCTGTTCAAGCACCAACAAGTATTAAGAGAGAAAGAAACAAAGAGTGAGTGAGTGAGTGATGGAAAAAAAGAAAGGTATGTACGAAAGAATGTGCGAAAGAAAGAAAGGAAAAGAAAGAAAAGATGAAATATGAGAATGCAAGCAAGAAAGAAAGAAAGAAACAAAGAAACAAACAAAAAAAATGTGAAAAAGAAAGAAAGAAAAAGAATTTGCGAAACAAAGAAAGAAACAAAGAAAGAATGTGAAAAAGAAAGAAAGAAAGAAAGAAAAAAGAAAGAAAGAAAAAGAATTTGCGAAACAAAGAAAGAAACAAAGAAAGAATGTGAAAAAGAAAGAAAGAAAGAAAGAAAAAAGAAAGAAAGAAAAAGAATTTGCGAAACAAAGAAAGAAACAAAGAAAGAATGTGAAAAAGAAAGAAAGAAAGAAAGAAAAAAGAAAGAAAGAAAAAGAATTTGCGAAACAAAGAAAGAAACAAAGAAAGAATGTGAAAAAGAAAGAAAGAAAGAAAGAAAGAAAAAAGAAAGAAAAAGAATTTGCGAAACAAAGAAAGAAACAAAGAAAGAATGT
The DNA here is from genome assembly GCA_964036315.1 of Acanthosepion esculentum. Taxonomy (NCBI): domain Eukaryota; kingdom Metazoa; phylum Mollusca; class Cephalopoda; order Sepiida; family Sepiidae; genus Acanthosepion; species Acanthosepion esculentum. The sequence continues at coordinate 89,640,108 of OZ038478.1, forward strand.
GAAAAAGAAAGAAAGAAAGAAAGAAAAAAGAAAGAAAAAGAATTTGCGAAACAAAGAAAGAAAGAAAGAAAGAATGTGAAAAAGAAAGAAAGAAAGAAAGAAAAAAGAAAGAAAAAGAATTTGCGAAACAAAGAAAGAAACAAAGAAAGAATGTGAAAAAGAAAGAAAGAAAGAAAAAAGAAAGAAAGAAAAAGAATTTGCGAAACAAAGAAAGAAACAAAGAAAGAATGTGAAAAAGAAAGAAAGAAAGAAAGAAAAAAGAAAGAAAGAAAAAGAATTTGCGAAACAAAGAAAGAAACAAAGAAAGAATGTGAAAAAGAAAGAAAGAAAGAAAAAAGAAAGAAAGAAAAAGAATTTGCGAAACAAAGAAAGAAACAAAGAAAGAATGTGAAAAAGAAAGAAAGAAAGAAAGAAAAAAGAAAGAAAGAAAAAGAATTTGCGAAACAAAGAAAGAAACAAAGAAAGAATGTGAAAAAGAAAGAAAGAAACAAAGAAAGAATGTGAAAAAGAAAGAAAGAAAGAAAGAAAAAAGAAAGAAAGAAAAAGAAAGAAAGAAAGAAAGAAATCAGCGAAAGAAAGAAAGAAATCAGCGAAAGAAAGAACGGAAGAAGAAAAAGTATGTGCAAAAGAAAGAAAAGAATTAAAGAAATACGAATTGATTAGATGAATGAGAAATTTAAAATAAATGACTGAGACAAAGAATGAAAAAAATTGTGAAGTCATAAAAATATAAAGAAACAATTTTGACGATGCGCATAAATATATTTTTTCTTAAATTCAAGTAGATTACCTCCCTTTAATTACTGCTGTTTCGTTGGAGGCAAGCCGCTCATTGAAAATTCGCTTTTCTAAATAATACGATTAAGAGAACGAATGTGAGCGCTCGTGTGTGTGTGTGTGTGTGTGTGTGTGTGTGTGTGTGTGTGTGTGTGTGTGTGTGTGTGTGTGTGTGTGTGTGTGTGTACACATATGCGGGTATATGTGTATGTTTACGTATGCGTATGCTTGTTGTTCACGAGTATACGTGCATAAGTACATTTTCCTAACTGAATGTGTTAGTGAGAACAAGCATCTAATTTCTGCTGAAAATAAAACAATTTAAGTGTGTGTGTGTGTGTGTGTGTGTGTGTGTGTGTGTGTGTGTGTGTGTGTGTGTGTGTGTGTGTGCGCGTGTGTGTGTGTGTGTTCCAGAATATACTTATTCCTAATGTCTACGCAATTAGTCATGGATTTTAGCTATAAACATTCTCATTAAAAAAACTAGACCTGTTATCTATCAAAATCTATACGAATTTTTTGCCGGAAAGCATATCCTATTTATTAAGGCTCCCGAAAACACAGGCCGGTAGATATAATTCACACAGTTAAAAAAAAAAAACATAGAACGTCTGCTAAGTACAGGACATCTACCCAAACACGTGTATACACTAAAATATAACGTTTGAAGAAATAAAAAATAATGTCGGATTAAAAATTAAATTTTAAAAGCCATTAATTCATCATATATATATATATATATATATATATATATATATATATATATATATATATATATATATATATATATATATATATATATATATATATAGATTAATATATTAAATCCGACATATTTTGAATTTATTTGTTTAAACGTTATTTTAAATGGATACTCATATTTGAGTAGATACTCTGTTTTTATTTATTTATTTATTAAATAGTATATTTATTTCTTTACATCTACTGGCCTGAGTATTCGAGAAATCTTGTCAGAAAAATATACGCTCTCCGGGGAAACTATCAGTAAGGGCCTCAGGTTTGAATCCAGCCAGATGGCGTATATTTTAGTAAAAAGATTTCTCGAATATTCAGGCCGGTGGAGAGAAATTAATATAACGTTTAATGAATAAATAAAAACAGATCATCCACTCAAATATGAGTACCCATAAAAAAGAGTTTATACAAATAAATTACATATATATATATACATGTGTGTGTGTGTGTGTGCTTGTATATGTGTGTGTGTATGTGTGTGTGTATACATATTGATGTCTGGAAGCTGGAGGTAATATCAATTAACTTAGTGGCAAACTCTTACTTGTAATAATTCTAGCTAGCTAGCTAGCTAGCTAGCTAGCTAGCTAGATAGATAGATAGATAGATAGATAGATAGATTCCCGTTGGACTTTAATAGGACTTCTCAGATTAGGACAGTTATATATGTATAAATGTAATTTACATTAACCAGAAAAAAGGCTTGGACAGAAGCGTCTATGTTTTTACATTTGGATTTTAATGTAACTATAACAACAGAGATATTTCGATTTCATTTTTGCCTTGAAAAAGTCGGAAGACGAAACGCGTCGGCAAAATCTAAGATTTTTCCAATTGTCATTTTATACCATATATATATATATAACAGCAAAAACATAGAAAAAACACCTAGTATCGTCTATTTCAAGCCGTTCCGTACGCGGCTATCATCACTCCCTAAGTGTCTGTCTTGGAACATTGTTTCAAATTTATTTTCAATGTCAGTCCTTCTCTGGTAGACGCCTTGTTAATGAGAATGGTTTTGTGTTAGCGATTAGTGAGGGCGTAAGGTATCTTATCCCGGGGGAAGCGGTCTGGCTTGCATACATATGCTCTGTTATAATAAATATATATCGAGCTCTCTGTGGATCAGCTTTAATAATTAATATTACTAGGATCCACCCGAATTATATACCAACGGAACGATTACCTGTACTCTCTCTCTCTCTCTCTCTCTCTCTCTATATATATATATATATATATATATATATATATATATATATATATATATGTGTGTGTGTGTGTGTGTGTGCAGAAAAGACCACTTTAGAGAATGTAACCAAATGTGACCAAAATGCAGAAGATAACTTTCATTTCTTTATGGTCGGGATGAGAATTTTTCAGCACTACACATAAATATCTTTGTATATTTGATATAGATAAACGAACATAAATCCGTCAGATTGTATATATGTGTATGTGCACACTTCGTGCGTCCGTGTGTAAGGTAAGTAATTAAAAAGTAGATATCTGCCAAATTGAAACATCAAGGCCTAAAACTCCGGTGCTTATTATTAAAATAGTTGACCGTACATTTCTTTTTCTATCTACTCTGTCTGAATCTTTTATAGATTTAAACTATTATAGATTTAACAGTATATACAGGAAATATATTTTCAGATTAATACACATGAAAAAAAAATTACAGTAATATGCCTGGAAATATATTCTCCGATTGAAACGCCTGCAAATTATCAGATTAATTCACCTGTAAGTATATTTTCAGATCGATACACCTGGAAATTATCAAATTGATACGCCTGGAAGTAAAGGGTGTTCTAATATCTTGGACCGATTTTAAATGTGAATTAAGTTTAAGTTTTTTTTCTTTTTCTTTCAGGTTTAACAACTTAAGTCTTTGGCAATTTCAACCATTTTTAACAAAGTGTTAAAATTTCAAGAGCGCAATTGGAAAAATTGTTCGTAAATTCAAACAAACTGGGTCGATGATAGATATGAAAACACCATTGCGTGCTTGTTTACGTCGTTTAGCTAAAAACATTGCTTTAGCGCACAAGAATGTGGCCGAAAACCCAGACACCTCCATTTGTCATCGCGAGCAGGAATTGAACCTCTCCTCAACAACGTTACATTGTTTCCAATTGCTCTCTCGGCTGGTCGATTATGTTGACCAAAAATATCGTGAAGTGCGCGAAACTCATTTCTGTTTGAACGCCCATTTTCGTAATAGGCTTCGATAACTAAAAAATGATTAGACTCCTAAACCTAATTCACATTTGAAATCGGTTCAGGTTATCGGAAGACCCTTTATATTTTCAGATTGATTAATATACTTCGAAATACATTAATGATTGATACACCTAGACATATATTTTCAGATTTATACAGCTGGAAATATACTTTCAGATTGATGAACCAGGAAATATATTTTAAGATTGTTATACTTGGAAATATACTTCAAGTTTGATACACCTGGAAATATATTTTCAGATTGATACACCTAGAAATTATTGATTAATACACCTGAAAATTATCAGATTAATTCACCTGCAAGTGTATTTTCAGATCGATACGTCTGGAAAAAATATTTTCTGATTAACATCTGGAAATATTTCAGATCAATACTCCTGGAAATTATCATATTAATACTCCTGACAATATAATTTCAATTTGATACACCTCTAAATATATTTTCAAATTGATACATCTAGGCATATATTTTCAGATTGATACTCCTGTAATATATTTTCAGATTAATAGACCTAGACATATATTTTCATATTAAAGCGTCTGGAAATTATCAGATTAATACACCTGGAGATATGTTTTCATGTGATTTGGTAAAATCAAAATGAATAGTCTTCTTGCAGAATAAATATATTTTTGCAGTTTTATTTTAACTTATAGTCATATGGGAAGTAAATGAATAACTACCGACAACGAAGTTCGAGCGTGACACTCTGGATTTATGAATATATGTTTCCCGCCAGTGATTATTGGGTGATTATTGAGTGACTATTGAGTGGAACTATCCAGTCGAATTAGTGTGAATTATTGTGCGTCGATGATTTTGATTTTGATTTGGGATTTACCGAACGTTAAGCCGAACAGCGCTACTAACAAGGTATTCACTGAAATGGTTAATTATCTTTCGTTGACTTTTACTAGTTTGTTCTTATTAAGTATTTATTTGCGGTTGTAATTTAATACTGTTTTATCTTAACATTAAAGTCTTGAGTTATACTTAATTATTAACGACCACAGTACTTCGCTAAACTTTTCAATAGCCACCATATTCTTTATCTAAATTAAAACGAAATTCCAATATTAATTGTAGCTTTCCCGCTATAAGTCATGGTTTTAAAAAATAAATACGGTTCAACTCTTTAACTTCCGAAATAATAAAAATTCGAAAAAATTAAAAGTGGAATTTAATAGATATTAAAATGAGTAGATTGATAGAAAGACCGCGATGACTACGCATAATACATTTAAGAATGAAAATAAAAGCATTGAAGTAAAATATTCTGGTTGGTGATTGTTTTGAAATAGGTGGCAGGTGAAACCCCGATGATGCAAATTGATCGTCAGTGATAGTAACATATGTGTTGATTCATTAATTAATTTGAAATATTTTATTACTCTAATGAATCTTGGTTCAATGATGGAGTAAGTAAAATATCTATAACACACGTCGAAAAAATGAAATTTTTAGAAGTGAAGGAAATTCACTTGCTGGATTAAGTTGGTTTTGCTTATTTTCCTTTGTTAACGAAAGCTTTACTGAAAGCTTACATTTCAGATACCTAACAAATTGAAAAATTAATATGAGAGAGTAAAACAGCTGAGTAAATACGAAGGCGGGAAAAAGACGGTGAGTAATCAAGATTTATATGCGTGGAGTCAGTATACCCAGATTTTAGGTGGGAAATTAAAATCCGAGTTTAATGCACACAAATACAACACAAAATTATAGACAACGCGAAGAAATGATCTTTGCAGTAAAAGAAGAAGACCAAACTAAATATTACAGTAACATTTATACAGCCAGATACATGCATTTACATCTTAAAAATCAATATTCTTTGTTGTGGCCATGAAGAGAGCAATAGATCGATTGTTCGAAATGATTTCTTGCAAGTGACTTTGCAAATCTTCGAAGCGTTTTTGTTACAAGTGATGAAATCAAGTGGTATGGCACACGCTAATATGTGTGTGTGTGTGTGTGAGTGAAGCACATGCTAATGAAACATATGTGTGACTGCTGACTGATTGCTTGAACAAAGAGAGGGGAAACAAAACTTACTTTCGTCGTGACGTTGTATGTAAAAAATCATCGCGGACTGATGCGTTGTCATGGTACGCGTGTCTATGTTGTGGATCGAGGCTGGTCTAGTTCACGGACTGTCTTTCGCCGTCTGTCCTTCACTCACTGTGTCGTTTCAGATGTGGTTGCTTACTGCTACTGACGGGCCATTTTTATCGATACTTGACTGACGATTCTCTGCTCACGAATCCTATCTGCGTATTACGCAAGAATGTGTTCAGTGACCCGAGCGCTGACCTATTTCTGTGTCATTTGGAGTTCAACCGCGCCGACGTAGTAGAGAGTATATAACGTGACTTGTCATATCCAATCAGTTTCCAGAATCCCCTCATTGAATTTAGAGCCGTGAATTGTAAAACAGTTTTTCGTATTTACTGAATCTAGTAAGATTCACTTGTAGGCGTCTCTTGTTTGTGCTTTACTTATTAGCAGTAAAATATTGGAGTTTATATCCTATAAAATCCCCTGCAGATTGATAAATATTGAAAATATTTTTCAACATAATATATGTTATAACGTGAGTAGGCCAATTTACTTGTCTAACCGATTTTGCAGTGACGTTTGGTGGGGTGTTTGCCGGTGTGGAAAAAGGTTTGTGCTCCTTGGTATTCGGTGGGGGGATAGAGTGTTCCATCGTACTGATCTTTGTAGGTAAATCCAAGTACGCTGGTTTTAGTCTGTTTATGGAGACAGTATCTTGTCAACTACTTGAAAAGATCCTCAGTAAGGAGGGTAAAGAAGCCTTTTTTACTGCATCACTTCGTAAGAAAATATACCCACAGTTAAGAAGATCCTTTGGTGTGTAAAGTTTTTCTGCTTCTGTTTTAGTGGGTGTTAAAATTAGATCCCCCATTCTTTGTTTGAAGTTTTGTACAAAAGATGTGATTAGCTGTAAGTGACAGGTTTTATCGCAAAACTATCGTAGTTTTAATGGTATCCTAAAGACCTAAATTGCCCTTGATTAGATTCCTGATGGATATCAAGACCAGTGGTAAATTTTATAACCATGTCCCGGAATAGTTATCTTCTTTTATATGATGCCTTAAGTTTCCTGTGAAAATTTTCGACTAAGCCATTGGCACAAGAATGATTTGATATAGTTGTTATATGCTTAAATCACAGTAGTTTTGTGAATTCGTCGAAAACCGTAGATTCCAAATGAGATCGTCAATCTGTTGTTATTATTGAGAGACAACCGAAGGCAGATATCCATTCATGTAAGACGCTTTTAAAGGTTCTTTCTGCAGATATATCCTATAGAGGGACATCCATAACCGTTGTAAATCGATCAATGATAGTGAGTAGATAATGCTGGGCATTTGCTCCTGGAAATGGTCCGACTATATCGATGTGGATGTAGTAAACCTATCGTCTGATTTGAGAAATTGTGTCTGGTTACTTTGCTTTTTTGACACTTTAAACTGGTTTGAGTCCAGTTTGTTTTGTTTTTTATATTAGTACGCATGTTAGGACAGACAAAACGATTGCCAATCAACTTGGCGGTAGCTCGTCGTCCAGGATTGAAAGGCTATGAAAGTGTTTAAACAATATTTTTCTCAGTGGAGGTGGTATTTATGGTCTCGAATAAACTGTCCCCACATCGTAGAATAGTGTTTTCATTCCAAATGGGACAGGACTTTCCTTCAATTTCCTTCATCTGTGTATTTTAAAGGAGTGGTAACAGTAGGAAATTTTCCTATCAACTCTTGTAGTCCATTAGCAGCTGATATGGTAGAACTAATTCCTGTGGATGCCTAGATTGAAGTGATTCATTGTGCCGTTAGCTTTGTGTCACTCTCAATGAGAGAGTGTGTAGCCATATTCACTGATAGGTGAAAATGTGATAAAATCGGCTCAAAGAACCAGCGTTTTCACTTGTGTTTGTGTGAAAATCCATGGAAAAGATCGTCGTAAATCCAAGTTGAGCGTTAAACTTCTCTCTCCATATGTCTCAATATTTGCGGCTTGTAGTCTATATGCGGATAAGGTGTTCTTTTGTTTAGGCTGCGGCGCAATAACACTGATGTATGCACCGGTGTCGACTAAAAATAAATATCCGGTATTTTTGTCCCGGATGTAAAATAGACGATATCCCTGTTCTCTTGCAGCAGCTAACGTCGTCTTTACTTGCTGCCAGAGTAATCGTTTCTCTGGTGTTGTGTAGTGGTGTGGAAATTTCTTGATTTGAATATGTATTGTTTCTCTGCACTTCCTCCCCTCTTTTCAAAATTTATAATAATAACAACAACAGGTATCGTAGTTCATCCACACTCTGGAGAATTAGTTCGACCTACCCCGGCTTGTTCTGCGCGGAAAGTAGGATCGATTTTTGATTTCTGTGCGAGAACGATGAATTTTTTTTGTTGTACTTAACTCTGGATTTGTTTGATGAAGTCTGTTATATTTTTTTCCAGCTGAAGCAATTTGGGGGTTTTGTCTGTTGATGCTGATGTGTTTGCTGTTGAGTATAATGTGACGTATACATTTTTGTTCTGGTTGTTGCCATGTATTCCGATACTCTCTCTAACTCCAATTCATCGAGAAGAGATGTCAGTATCTGTGCTGTGCGTGGTCGTAGTTTGCACTTCCAAAGTTTTTACAACACTGCGTTGGACATGGTATGGTCTCCCAGTAATGCTCGCATTTTCCTTAGTAGCTGTGAAGGCTTCATGGGTCCCAGGTTCAAATTATTGGATAGGTCGTGTAATCTCCCATCTGATTTTCCGACGCGTCTAACTGTCGCATTTTCAGCGTGCCGTAGGGGTTTTCTCTGGCACATAGTCAAGTAGTTCAACTACTTCTGTTGGAACATCGGGAGTTTTTTTTTTTACTATGTAGGCATATCGCGTGCCTTGCGATGTGATTTTCTTCGCGCTAAAACTTGCATTTTATTGCGAAAACCAGGTTTGCTCGTTCGTTGGATTGTAGATAGGTAAGTTTACCGTTATTGCGGCTTCCGTAGGTTATGTTGTTCGTATCCATTTTCTAAGTGTTTCGGTTATTTAAAACACTTGTGTTGGTTTGAGTTGAAATATTTCTAGGAAGAAATGATCTGGGAACGTCGGCTGGTCATCATTTTGTTGTTTGTAGATGAATAGATTTGTATTTTTAAATTGGAAAATAGTTTATGACGTTGAGTCAGCAATAATTTTTAGATTGTTCTTCGTCGGTGATCGCCATTTTGTTCGGTCAATCTACCAGGATTTTAGTTGGAAAAATAAAATCTGAGTTTCGTGTTCAATCAGTTTCCAGAAACAATTTATTTAATTTGGAGCTGTTTTTTTTTTTACAAAACTGTAAAATAGTTTTTCGTATCTACTGAATTTAGTAAGATTTATTTGTAGGCGTCTCTTATGTGTTTGTGCTTCACTTACTGGCCGTAAAATATAGGAGTTTATATCCTAAACATGCAGAGACCGGGACGCCAAGTAAAGATTCGGACAGAAAAATCTTCCTGCCACGTAACAACTGGCTCCCTAAATTTATAATCTGAGAGTTTTAAATTATTTTTTACTTGCCCATTTTCCCCGCGATTAAATTGGAAAAAACAACAAAAAACAATCTTGTATAAGTAAAAAATAAACTCAGTATCTGCCTATATTTCTGAAATGAGATATTGTAACTATTTACACAATTTACATTGTGTTGTAGCATACCTACGGACGATAATGGGCATGACCCTATTCACATAAATACAGTAGTAAATACTGTATGTAACCTGCAGTTGGAGATTCGTCTCTAGCTGTGCTGGTCAAACTCTCTGCCTTCGGACAGAGAGGATCCCCAGACGTCGCTATGTCGAATGACTTATGGGCTCGGATACCCCACATTAAATTCGATCTTGTGCCATATCTGACCATGTGAGGCGGTTAGTAGTTATCCTGCAATTGGAGATTCGTCTCCAGCGGGCAGAGAGGATCCCCAGACGAAGCTATGTCGAAGGGCAGAGTCTCGTCTAGGGAAACAGCTAGCCGACTCCTTTTTAAACAGGGTCTACGCGGAATTTTTGGCCGAGCCCACATTAAATTCGGCCTTGCACCAGATCTGACTGCGTGGAACGGTTGTTAGATATCCTGCAGTTGGAGATTCATTTTGGAATTCACTTGATTCACTTCTAGCAGTTGATTATTTCTACGCGCCGCTGGCGAATCTTACATGTGTTGTTCTTGTCCTAAGTATTATCGTTCATTACTAACTTTCGTTTGATTATTCTATTCAGTAGCCTTCTTTAGGTTACAACAGTTTGGACTGTTATCCTCATCTTTGTTGTCATTATTATTATTATTATTATTATTATTATTATTATTATTATTATTATTATTATTGTAATCAAAAAGCGTGTTTGAAGAGTTTCATATATAATTTATATTTATGCTTTTTCTGTTAAGTAGAGAAGTATCGAATTTTAAATTAATATTTAAACACACATTTGACAGAAAGTAAAAAGTGAACCAGAACAAAAGTTTTCTCTAACCCCACATTATGCCCCAAGGTTCATCCCCTATTCGACTTACCACCTCTCACAGAACACAAATTTTGTGTTATCTCTCACACATCACGGCAAGTTTCCGGACTCATCAAAAGCCTTGACTCCACAAAGGTTGTTGGTCCGAATTAAATCCTGGTGGTTATTCTTAGGGGTCTCAGCACTGACTTATCTACAATTTTACCAAATTTTGCGTAAAATTTCTTTGTTTCCCGGATGTATGGAAAATGTCAGTTGTCTTCCCAAATTCGGGGAATCACTTATCCTCATCTCAATATCGACCCATAAGCCTAAACTCTTTGAGGCTATCATCAACAAGAAGGTTGTTGACCATCACAACAGAAACAACTTCCTCACTAATAAGCAGTATGGATTTTCCTCTTCTAGATCCACTGCTGATGCCCTATTTATCATAACACAGAGAACCAGTAAAATATTCAACTCGATAAAAAAATTCATCACGCGAGCGAAAACCATAGATATCTCAAAGGCTTTTGACGAGATGCGGCATATGGGGTAGCAACACAAACTCTCCAGCGATAGAATCTATGGAAGAGTCTTTACAATCCTCAAGTCCTTCCTATCAGACAGGTTCTTGAAGTCGATGGCCCGATCAATGCGATTAACGCAGACATTTCACAGGGATCACTAAACGACCCTAGCCCATTTCTGCCTATGAACATTCTCGGTTCATTAGTAAATATCTATGCAGATGATACCACAGTATATAGGTTTCAGGTTCCAGAATAAGGATGACCAGAAACTGACAGCTAATATCTCATCTGATCAAACTCTAGCGGAAAAACTAGCTTGTATCTGTCACTACTTCAAAAACCAAGCGTGTAACTTTTATCGTCACCGAGCTTATCTTAAATTCTCACCAGTCACGATGAATTGCTTTGAGCCTCTTTTGAGATTAAGGTTCACACCAGACCTCAAGTGTAATTCATATATACACTACAGTTCAAAAGTTTGAAGCCACCCTCAGAATTAGAATGGGATGTACTTGACAGAAGAGTGAAACCTTTCCATCCAAAAAATGAAAAAGAGCTCCTGAAGTCATTGGAAAAAAGAACTGAATCAATTAACAAACTTATACTTTGAGAAACCTTTTGCAACGAATGCCAAAAATTGTGCTGCATTAATCAAAGATAAAAGAGGATATTTTGACGAGAACAAAATTTAATCATATTTTTTCTTCTTTTTAACATAATAAAACATCTAATAAAAAATCACGTTTCGCTTTTTTTAACCATGTATAATTTTCTCTTATTTAAAATACAAAACAACTACATTTGAGACGAATTTAGAAATTTGCCAGGGATGGCCTCAGACTTTTGAAAAGGAGTGTACATTCCATCGCTTAAGACGCTGGGGAAATGTCCGACTCCGAAAACAGTTCCAGAAAGCACCTGACTCCACCTGCCATTCTAGAGAAAGACAAAAGCCAGATCAGACCAAAAATGGAGTATTGCTGGCATTTCTAACCAGGAACTGGCTGATTCTCTTTTTCCAGGCTCGACAGAGTTTAAAAGGATTTACGCGGCCTTGTAGGCGATGAATTATTCTTCATCCTACTATCCCATTCCCAAAGACGCAATGTCGCAAACTTCTCGCTGTTGCGTCGCTATTTCCATTGAAAATGTTCTGACGAGCTACATTTGCTAGTTTCACCAGTTCGGACATTTACAGCTGAGGCACACCATTCCCTGTACACAGTGGCGAAACATCTTCATTTTCATTCCCTTCGTATTCTAGTTCTAGTCGGATACATTGTTCCTAAGAGCCACGGCATTATAGAATAGAATCCAGAGTAGATGTTTTCCCGAACTTACCATCATCAAGTCTAGGGTCAACCATTACCTATCGTACGTTTCCTCATAATCTGCATGGAACAAATTTATTTAGCAACACTCAACCATGAATGATTCTTTGACCCTGTACTGGATGAACAATTAGTAATAATGCTGTGGCCTTGTTAGGTTCGACGTTGCTTAACTTCGGTGATCATACAGGAACCGGTGTTTCAACGTAATATGGCCGTAAGCCAATACCGCACGCACATCTAATCTTACAACATCTGGTATTCCTAAACGGTCACCCATCTAGGTACTGACCAGGTGGTAGATCTATTTTTTTTACTCGGTGTAAATGGGCCTAGGTCTAGCGGGATTCTATGATCGTATCAATTTAGAGCGTTAAATCGGTGATAGTTATCCAGAATAAGATTAAACGTTGATACATTTTGCGGTGTCAGATGGTGTGTGTAGTCGATGTCAGCATCGTGGATACTGGATTGATTGATTGGCCGATTCGTTTTTACGGCTTTTTTGCAAGTTATGTAAAGCCAGGAAATATATTTAAATTTTAAGATTTTTTTTAGATAATAATGATTCAGTGATACAAGTCTTACCAATTAACTCATCTGATAGGAGAGAAAAGGTGGATTCATGCCTTTCCAGGGTTTTTGCGCGTAAGTAATATAACGAACTCGATTGGAATTGGAAACAGGTTCTCCGATTAAAAATTCTAAGCCATTTTCCATTACACCACAGACCCATCCAAGTTTACAGCACCTGGAATTCCTAAACGGTCACCCATCTAGGTACTGACGAGGCTCGACGTTAATGTGGTATGCCGTAAGCCATACCACCCACCATCTAAGCTTACAGCATTTAGCATTCCCAGGCGGACACCCATCTAGGTACTCACCAGGCTCGACGTTGCTTAACTTCGCTGACCGTACGGGAACAGGTGTTTCGATGTGATATGGCCGTAAGCCATGCTAACCACCATCTAAGCTTACAACACTTGGTATTTCTAAGCAATCAACCTCTAGGTACTGACCAGACTCGACGTTGCTTAACTTTGGTGATCGTTTCAACGTGATACCGCGATAAGCCAATACCACCTGCAAATCTAAGTTTACAGTATTCCTAAGGGGTCACTCATCTAGATACTGACGAGGCTCGACGTTGCTTAACTTCAGTGATCGTACGTGAACCGGTGTTTCAACGTAATATGGCCGTAAGCCAATACCGCCCGCACATCTAATCTTACAAAATCTGGTATTCCTAAGCTGTCACCCATCTAGGTAGTGACCAAGCTCAATGTTGCTTAACTTCGGTGATCGTACGGGAACCGATGTTTCAACATGATGTGGCCATGAAAACTGGGGCAGATTTAAAGAGAGTTATATGTATCTGGGCAGCACTGAGAATGTTCTAGGTATACTCTTCTTCACGAGTCGTGAGTTTGAACCCACGCTCTGAACACAACTTTGTAGTTCTGGGGGATCATGGCTCTCTACAACATCTTATCCTGATCACAATTTTTTTTCCTTTATTATCCCTCACACTTCCCATTATGTTATTCATTTACACAGGCCTGTTAGGTTGCTTTCAGTCTGCCCTATGAGTGTCAAATTCTCCAAATCCTACTTCTTCGTTTTATTTCCCATAAATTTCAACTATCTCTTTCTAATTATAAGTGTCCTTTTTTCCACCATCTTGCTTAAAACTTCCTCATTGTTCACGCATTCTGACCATGTTATTCTCAACATTCACTTGCCTCAAATT
>OZ038478.1:89659031-89706531 GCA_964036315.1 Acanthosepion esculentum
GTCTCTTTTAATCATCTTACGGAACCTTCTTTTATCGTCCATCATCATGACTGATGCTAACCTCCAGGAAATCGACCCATTGCTTCTTCTCCCGCTAACGTTTTCCGCTGACATGAAGTGAAAAGATTATATTGAATCAATCGCTGTATTTGCTGTTAGGAAGATTGGTTCACTGGGTCTTGCTATACAATTTGTTTCTCACGAGAATGTTTATTTTAATAATAATAATAATTTATAAGTCAGCCATTCATCCATGCATTGAATATTGCTGTCACGTATGGTCCTGTTATGTATTTCGACATTCTTCATAAAATTTTATCGCTTCTCAACTGGCATTTCGACGTTAGTCACATTTTCACGGCCATAATGTAACTTCCCTGCACATTTTCTCTAAATATTTTCATAGTAATTGTTTTGGTGAACTTTCCTCTTTGGTACTTAGACTTTATGAATTTAAGTACAGTATTAGACTGGCAGTTAGATCTCATCATTTTACAGATGTAACCGTAAATTCTATGCTAAAGTTTTCTTCTCTCGCACTTCCCACTCGTAGTATATTCTTCTGGACTCTTAATTCTTGTTGTTTTATTATCCGCTATCCTTAATAAGGCTTTGTTCTTTTTCCCATATTCTTTCTCACCTTTTGCATCTTAGTGGCTTTACCGCCTTGCTTAGTGTGAAATGATTAAAATGAAGAATATTTTTATATAAAATTATTTATATTCAATACAAAAGGTTATATGCCCCCAATTGGTTTAAGTGGCCTGAATGTTCTCCTCCCATTTTCCTATCCCATAATAACAAGGTTTTCAACAATACTTTTTTTAGTGAGTGTCACCCTTTACCAAAGCCCGGAGTCCACCCGGAGTAGATGGTTACGTTAGGAGGCCATTTGTGTGTATAAGTGAGGGAGATAACGATTTACTGTAGCCTTGAATAGGTTAAGATTGTAATGATCAGGGTAACATCCTGTTGGGGGTCGATTTCACAGGGCAGTGCTTCGCGGAAAGAAGCTGCTCGAGTGGAACTTACTTCTCACCGATGGAGTATGGAGGGGATATAGGAAGCCCATCTTCACATAGTCCCATAATTTTGGCTTGCACTGTCAAAAAAATCGACGCTTTGAGGGTTTATTTGGAAAAAAAAACACATCCACCCATTTGCAAAAACATTTTTAATTCTCGTTCAAATTTTTAATTTCTGCTTTTTCATAAAATTATACATAAGCGAATTTAGTGACTTTATTTCATTGATATTTGGATAGGATATAAAGAGATATCTGTAATATGTGTAATGAGTGGCATCCATTTCCTTATTCTATGTGCCGTGTAGCTTCAGGTGATCATGGCTCGCCACAAATCTCCTGGCCTTTGTAGATCTTAATAAATTTTATCTATCTCTCCGAAAACCTGTTTTGCCTTCCCTTCTTGTTAGGTAGGTTATGCGCTGTCTTCCTCTTTCTCTCTTACCTTCAATCTGTCCTGTGACTATCAAGTTTTCTGAGCCTTCTTTCCTCGTTATGTGCCATCGAATTTTCAACTGTCTCTTTCTGATGTTAACTGTATACTTTTTGTTTCCATTTTCTCTCAAACTTCATCAGTGCTCACTTGTTTTGTTCATGATATTCTCAATATCCTTCTGTAAAGCCACATTTCTGTTGCTTCAAGTCACTGCTCCATCTTTGAGGAGATTGTCCAGCATTCATTGTTATGTAGGAGGACTGATATTGCGTAACATTTCAGTACTGTTTTCTTTGTTTCAAACGATTTTTTCATGCTACTTAATAATTTGCTATCTTTTGGATGGCATCTTTTGCCTTTCCAATGCGCCTTCGGATTTCGGTGTCACGTTTTCCGCCCTCTGTTAAAACTCTTCCTAGATATTTAAAATGCTGCACTTGTTTGATTTTGGTATCTCCAATTTTCCGTTTGCACACTGCGTTGTCCCTTTTGCTAACAACCATGCATTCTCAATTTCTGCAATTGATGTTTAGTCCTTTTTTCATGATTTCCTTCACACTCTTCTGTAGGAGTTTTTGTAATTTCTGTGTCTGCTGTCAACACTGTGTCATTTGTATACCTTATATTGTTAAGATTGTGGCAACCAATATTGAATCCTGATCTCTCAGAATCGCCTCGCTGTATAGGTCGAATAAGCGGGACTAAAATACTTATATTACACCCCTTTCTATTTTTGTACTGTAATGGGATTCGTTTATCTAATAGGTAATTAGCATAAAGAGAGTTAAAACTATAGCTCACTGACAACTTTGAGTCAGTGTCCATAGAATATCTATGGCTACTATGTTTGGTCATCATAACAAAATGTTATTGCCTGATGGAGCTCTGTTGAACACAGAAGAACCTGAAAATGTAAAGATTTGGATAAAATGCTTTGAGGCACGTGTCAGAATAAAGAAAACGAGCAGGAAAAGGCGAATTTCATAATGGAAAAAAGATGCAACACGGCATTAATATGCAAGAATAGTAAAAACCATGTAGCCCATGTAGACACGTTATGAGCTAGCCAAAATTACATGAAGTACAAAGTGAAGCTAGTTCGAATGACTTTGTAAATGAACAAGAAAGCAGGGAAGAGAAATCAATAGACGATCCAAATTCTTCGGAAGATTCGAAAGTACGAAACATGGGACACTGTGAATAAGGGAACTAGATCAAGGTCCCCCATAACGGGAAATACTCGTGAAACCAGTGAGAGAGGGAAAAAATCTAGGAGGAGCCGGAGATCCACACAGGGCAGGGAAGCCCAAAAGATTCAGGGAGATGTAATAGGATTGTTTAAGCTAATAGATAATTAGCATAAGGTATGAGATATAGTTAGGTATAACTATTACGTGCAACTGTTTCAGTGTACGTAGAATAGTTACTAAGTTTGATCGTCATAACATGTACATTTACTGAATTAATTTTCTATCTGCATTGCTGCCAGGATATATTCTGGATTGTTCTAATATCCTTCCCAAATATGTCATGGTTACTTAGGTGTTCCAACAGTTCTTTAATCCACACTACAAATCAGCGTGATTCCTCATCTTCAGTGTGATTTCACGATTCGGAACAGACCCGTACGCTGAATCCCACATCTAGAGAGTATAATCGGTTCTACCATTTAAGCCTTAAGTGGGAAGGACAAGAGATGTATTCATAGTTTTTCCGAAGATATTTGTGCGTAAATGAGTTCACGTATTCAGTGGCATGAGTACAAACCTTGGCTGTGATCTTTAATAAAACCTGCTTATATGGAGAAAAAAAAACTAACAAAAGGTAAATTGTGACAACATATTAGATTAAATGTAATTAAGACTGTTTAATTAAAACAGAGGATTTGCTCAAATAAATTGTATCCATAAAAATAACGTATATACAGAAAATATATTTTAATTTCTGTCGGATTTAATCCATCTCATCTAATATGTAGTCATTGTTTACGTTAGCATTACGTTTCAAAGCAGAAATAAATTATCGAGAAAGATCGTCGAAGATGTGTGTTTATAAACAGTAATTTGGACATTGGTAACCGAAAAGTTCTCTCTAGCTGAATGGTTAACAGCACGTCAGGCTATATGACGGTTTCATTATGATATACAGGTTTGATTCCTGTCGGAGAACGTATATTTTCTCTGACATTTGTCGAATATTCACGCATGTAAATGTAATTAATACTGTTTAATTAAAGCAGAACATTTACTCAAATGAGTTGTATCTATAAATATGACGTATAAACAGAAAATATATTAAGATATTTGCCGAATTTAATCCATTTTATCTAATATATATATATATATATATATATAGTATAAAATTGTGAGATTGTTAGGTGCCACAATTGATGTTTTTCTGTATTTTACTGGTGGAAAGGCATTTTAGGCAGGCAGGTTTTCGTTTTAAATTACACGATATTAAAAGGTAATGATAAAGCGTCAAGAGAATTAAAGTAGAGAAAAGTGTCACTTAACTGAGCGGTGTTATTTCAGTCATGCCGATTTCGAAGTTTCGTGAACGCATTGTTATAATGCCTTCGCTCTTCCCAATAGCCCTGAAGAGTGAAGGCATTACAACAATGCGCTCACAAAACTTCGAAGTCAGTATGACTGAAATAGCACCACTAATTTAAGTAACAAGTTTCTCCACATTATATATATATATATATATATATATATATATATATATATATATATATATATATAATTTTGTCGACACCCTTGTGAAGTATAGGGTCGCAGCCTCACTACGCTCGGTTTTGGTGTTGTTGTTTCTGTAGCAAGTAGGTTCTTAAGTGGTGAAGTGGCCAGCCCCACATACAACCGGTTTTCTTTTGTCTTCCTAGACTGGTTACCAACCAAGGATATTGAGCTCAGTCTGCCTTGCTATTAACCCCTAGCTCGCTAAGAGGAGAATATATTTGGGCGAAAGCTATCGCAATTGAATTTGAGCACTAGAGGCTAGTACCATTTGACTGACTGGTAATTGTTACGATAATCGATATTCGCTAACAATTTTTGTTTGTTTTTAACTCAAGCACCAACAGGTGCTTCTCAATATTGGTTCTCTGTCCTATTCCATTTTCTACTAAAGTTCATCCCGTACAAAGCTCACGTGATACAAGGTTTCTGGATGTAAGAGAAAGGAGAATAAAATGATGATTATGGGAATAAAGAGGTTAGATTAGCTATTGACCCTTGACATGAAATGTTTAAGAGTTTAGTAATTTGGAAAGTATCCACATGGAAGTTTGTTTCACATAGATTTTTTTAATGTATTGATTTGTTTTCTACGTCTTATCAACCTTTTTCAGGTTATTTAAAAATCAGAAAATATAAGAATTTTTTTCTCTTTTGGGTTAATAAGGATTTAATGTCTGTCTATATCTCTGAGATGAGGTATTATGATTACTTGCATTATTTACATTATTAGGACTGTTATCCTCATTTGCATTGCCATATTCACGTTTCGGTCGTTGTACACTTCAGCCTTCTTCAGGTAATTGGAATTTCACACCGAAACCTCTATTTCGTCCACCGGGGTAGATTGTTCTAGTTCTGCGTGCCATGCCTCTTCCAGATGTCTCCGTTATTTCCCTTTAACTCAATTCTTCAAGTTTTGGTTCACCGCTGCTGTGGCCTGGTATTGAACTTACAACTCTTTGGGTCTAGTCACTGGATTTAACCAACGTCGTTATCTACTGGGTCATGTGTCCTTGAAATAAAGGATTCGGTTCTTCACCTGGAGAAGGCAGGAGTGTACAACGGACGAAACGTTGTGAATATGGCAATGAAGATGAGGATAACAGTCCGGATAATGTAAATAATGCAAGTAAGGTTTTAGTGATACAAGTTTGACTAATTAACCCATATCTGAGGGGAAGAGATGGATTCATACCTTTCCCAAGGGTATTTGCACATAAGTGAATATAACAATCCCAGAGGGGAATTGGAACTTGGCTATCGAATTAACAATTCCAAGCCATTACCCATTACACCATCCACACATCCAAGCTTACAGCATCTGGTATTTTCAGTTTCACTTAATAACAGCTCTCGAGAAAAAGCTGAATTTTCTTCAGTATGAATGAAATACAAGGGAAATGCTGAAGATTCGACTCTGTGGACGTAGCATGTCGAGTCTTTCTTTTTGCTTAAATCATTTCACCCCAAGTAAGGCGATAATACCACGATGACGCAAGAGCTTACGGGAAGTGAAAGAGAATGTGAAGACTTTAGTTAGAAGAAAAGACAATAAAAGAACAGATTTCAGGAAGAGTTGCGATTGACGTTGCATTTATGTTTTGATGATTTTAGGTGGAAGGGAAGTAAGAAGCCGAGAGAGAGAGAGGGGGAGAGAGTCCTGCAGACGAGAAGTGAGAGTAAAGAAACTATTAGAATAGAACTTACGGTTGTATCTAGCGACTTCAACAGTAAAACCATGAGACATAGTTGCCAACCTGGTACATTTCAATTCATGCGGTCATCTGGAAATCAAGCCACTTTGTTGGAGAAATATTCCTCTTGTCGATAATCAATATATATCTCTTGTGAGTATGACTTCATACAACGATAGTGTATTGAAAAATAAGAAATCTATTTCTATTACGTCTGTGTCGGTTAGAAGTTTTGAAATTTGAGCAGAACAAAAATAACAAGTGATCATTACTGAAAAATAACAAGTGATCATTATTGAAAAACAACAAGTGATCATTACTGAAAATTTCTTGGCGTGACCCCGCCTCCCAAAAAAAAAAAATCTGATATCTCGCCGGATCTTGGGAACTAGGTCAAGCTGAAAACTTTTCAGCACAACTTTCGCATTTACGCAGTTACATCTAGTGAGTCACAACCAGGAGCAAAAAGATGTATATATAGAGTGCGTGTATGCGTTAGTGATTTTCTAAGTGATGTGGCACAAGGCCGAAAGCATGGGGCGCCCAGTGACGATCGAACTCACTATTCAGTCATAACTGATGTAGCGAGACAAGCGTACTGGCCATTACAGCACGTCGAAGTGCCTATATGCATACGCGCATGCGCGTGTGTTAGTGTTTCAATATCAAACAACTATACACGCGTTTTTTTGTAACTCATGTTCTCGACCAGATTACGTGCACACGCGATGGGTGGCCAACACATCACTGAATCTCATAATTAGTATTGTTTTTCGTTCCCTTTTTTTTCTTTTAATTCACATCCCGTTGATATTGTTAATTTCTACGGTTTTTCTTTTTTTTCTTCCCTTTTTTTTATCATGGTTCCCTTTGTCTTTTAATTCGACTCCCCAAGTTGAAAAATAAAGTTGCTTTGTCGGCTTCTAACAGAGTTTAGAAGGCATGGAAAGGACAAAAGAAGGGTCGAAGACGAATCCAGCCGTCTTTTTTGGACGGGTCTTACTTGATGAGTATACACTCTCTGACCTTCTCCGAAGAGACAGGTCATTTGATAAGAGACCCATATCCAAAGTACATTTAACCTATAAAAATAGATGTGTATGATGGTCAAATTTTTTAAGTATAAAATATAAAATGCAGATAGGAGTTATTTATAGAATTTATCTATATATATGCCGCCATTCCTGGCCATACTCAGGTACCGAAAATCATCATTGGCAACGACATTTTGAATCTGGATATAATTTACATTGATAGCTTCCCTATTGGATTTTTGCAAAGTTTGCGTCTATATATATATATATATATATATATAGGGTGACCCAAAAACACGGGAATTTTTGAAGTGCGTATTGCCAGACATGAGCAAGTGGCAACACTGTGAGACAGTGACCTTGAGCAAGTAAACATTTCGCCATTTTAGAAAGGAGAATGAAATTCACAGTATCCCAGCTGAGATGTTGTAGCAGTCAATGAGGAATCTCAACAGCAGGTTTCAAGAATGCATTTGCACAGGATGACGTCATCTACAGGACGTAATTTTTCAAAAATGAAAATTCCATCATTGTTTCTTAAATGGCATGTTTTAAGGTTTCAATTACTATGAATTAAATATTTTTCTTCCATCACTCTTGGTTTTATTGGATTGTTAAAAAGTTCCCGTTTTTTAGGGTCACCCTGTATATATATATATATATATATATATATATATATATATATATATATATATATATAGTGTAACCTCGGTTCTCGATCGTCTCGTATGTCGAACAAATCGGTTTTCGAACAGAATATTCGAGATGAAAATGCCTCGATTATCAAACAAAATTTCATTACCGAACCGAGACGAACTGAGTTAACCCGAACGGAATCATTTCTTAGTCGACCACCATGTTGTATACATTCGTGTGTTCTACTGTGATTTTCTTTTCTAATTTTATTGTATTGTTTCTTATTTGGAGTAATCATTTAAAACATTCAATTTAAAACTCTCTACAATTTGAACCTTGATCATCCACGTTCTGAATAGATACGGCACATAGAAGAAGATCAAGAAAATGAAGTAGAAGACGAGGAAAGTCTTTGTAAGCAAGACAGGACTAACCATTAATTGTTAAGAAGACGAGGCGTATGATTATCGGCCGAAGAGGCAGCACAAAGTCTTCTGTCGGTGTTTTTAGTAGTTTTCTTTCCGTAATTGCTATAGGTAATAATATGAATAACACTATAAACTAGGTATTGCCAAAGATTCGCTATAAATTGGCATACATGATGAAAAAATGCCCAGAAATTAATAAAAACAAAGTTTTAACGTCAAAGACTTTGTGTTATTCTTAAGAAGAAAGACCAAAGGATTTATATGCAATTATTTTTTAATCCTTTTCAGACCCTTTTTTTTTCTTAAATTGGGAAATTTGAGCGGTGGAAAAAACTGATATGGAAATTCTTGCAGAAATCAGATAATTGTCGGAATTTACTGAAATTTTATGGACTTATTCACAAATGAATTAAATTATTTTTAAATGTTTCTTTTTTAGAAAATCTTTACATTTGTCACCCCAAACTTATCTAATTTTATAAAATTTCTAGAAATTCTTTTTTATAGCTCTTAATGTTTATATTAGTTATAAGGACAAGTCCGAGGAGAATTTTAATCATCAAATTTCTTTGGTCTACCAGGACCCACAGTTACAGAAAACCTGATAAGGATCGTACAATAAAATTATTATTTAATTAGAAATGCTTTTAATTGCATTTATGAATAAAACATATTTTGGAGACTATTGTTATGAGAAAAAATCGATGAATAATGAATTTTTACAAGAATGTTTCCTATTTAAAAAATTTTAATTAGAATAATTTATAAACGTTTAAATCTTTTAAAATTCTGTATTGATTTGTAGCGGTCAACTGATATTGTTATTAAATAAAAACTATATTTGCTAATCAAAAATGTTAAACTTACTACAATTCAGTGACCTCCACTATTTTTAATTTTTTTTTTTTTTTGAGTGTGTAAAAACGTGCCGATTTTCGTAAATACGGACGTTCGTACACGGCATTATCAGAAAATAAGAACATTAACTCTAGTAAATCTAAAATTTGTTAGGAATGTTCTATTTCCTCAACAAACGTCTTCCTAAGTAAGGCTATAATGCCAAAGTATCTAAAATTCAGTTAAATATTAGAACTTTTTAAATATTTAAAAATTGTAAGATTACTGGGTAGATAAAAAAGTATCTAAAAAGGGTGTTTACGTTGTATTCGTCAGGTATTTTTACTACAATTATTTCCTCCTTACATAAATCACACAAACATCAGGTATGCATCAACCCATCGCAAGACACCCACGTCTTTTCTGCAATATTTTAAACTAAAAGTGATATTTGTTTTAATTCAGATTAATTAAACTTTAAATCAGTTAATATTCACCAAAAACGGTTTCAGAAAAGTATATTTTATTATTGAAAGACATTTTTAAAAAATGAATTACGTTGTATCGACAAATACACGAATATGGCTGATTTTAGCGATTAAAAAAGTCATTCCAATCAATTTAAATTCGGTTTGAAATACAGAAAAGTATTTTGCATACTGGAGATATTATATTTAATCTATTAGCTTCTTTTTTTTCTTTTCTGTTCTAATCTTCGAGCAAGGCGACAATGCCACTAACACGCAAGGAGCCACTTGGAGTGATGGAGAATGAAAAACATTTAGAAAGAACTTTGAAAAACTAAAATAAAAGCTTCAAGAAAGAATTTTCACTTTTAAAATGTTTTTTAAACCTTAAGAATCGCTATTTTTAGATGCCTACTATAAATGAAAAATAATAAAAGCGGACTGCTGTGCAATGTCTAAGTTAGCAGTGAATATACAAAATGTATCGACCGACAAATGTTGAGAATAACATTGACGGCGAATGTTTTATAAGTACGCAAAACAAAGAGACAGTAGCTAATAAGGAGAAACGAGCAGTGCGATAAAAGAATGTTTGGAAAATTTAACACTCACAGGACGGATCGAAAACAAAAGAAAAACCTACTTGAGCAAAATAAGTAAATGGGCGTGAAGTAGTGTCACATGTAGTGGTTAAAGAGCAAGTATTGTTGAGAGCGACAAAAGAGAGGAAGCTGTAAAGAATTATGATCGTTCAGGTCCAAAAAGGATTTAACCAAGAAAAAGCGAAAGCGAAAATCTTGTATTAAAAGTCCGGAGGATAAGAAATCATCTTACAAGTAAAGTATTAAAAAGTGGAATCGACGCAATAACTGTTGGTCTTTAACATTAACTTCATCTCATGTAACTACAATGAACTCGTAATTTTCTGAATTTTATAACAGTATCAGTAGAATTTATGCCATTCCTGTAGTCATGCAATGAAAAAGAATTCGGGAAGAAAGAAAATGATACTCCGTATTTAGTTTTTATGAAACACATGCGATTGATCCAGTCTACTAAAGAAAAGCGATTTTCATTTCCCCTTTGCCAAGTAGATTCCAACTCGCAATAACTGTCGAAATAATAAAGAAAAAAAGAATTTATCTCCAACAGTAAATATTTAAGTAAAATAGTGCTCGTATATCAAAGTAATAACTTCATACTGCAATTACAAGGCGATGCTGAAAGGTTTTCGACCCGAACAATTTCTCCAAATTTCATATATATCCCTTGGTCATATTGTCTACGTTCCTAGATCATCGTTCTTCACAGCTTCCTGTCTTTAGTTGCTCTCAACAATGCTTGCTATTTCATCACGACTTATGACACCACTTCCTACTCCCATTTAGTAAACATTATTAAATGAACAACTAAAAGACATTTTTTCTTTTCTTTTTATTTTTCTTTCTTTTTTTTTTTTTTTTTTTGCAGTGAACATTTCAGGACCCTTCTTCATCTCGACCTACGTTGAATCGAGGCACTAAATATTGAATTTAAAAAAATAGATCCTATTAAACCAGCATTTTAACCAACCAAAACTCGACACAATTCCCTGAATTAAAAAATTAATTATCCCGTATGAATTTAGCACTGAGATAGCCTAGTAGCATTACTGTAGATGCCTTTTCTTCTACATATTTAAAAATGTAAAACGTTTCATACCTTTAATATACATTTTAATTTTTGCAAAGGAGCGCTCACTACAATGCAGATGTTGCGGTGCTGTAAAAATACTCCGTCAAATTAACTGTAAATTCTTTCTTTCCCATGTTAGTTCATCCAGCATAGGCCCCAAGGACCACTCAATGTAGAGAGTCGCTGAGCGAAATTTTTGTAAGTTAAGGGGAAGGAGGAAATAAGAAATACACTATGAGGACGTTTAGGATAAATATCGGTTGACTCTGGACTTCAAAAAGAACAAGATTTATAGTTGTCAGAGAAAGAGCATCCCCCCCGGGAGTTTGTTCCACACATCAGCAGCTCCGTGGAAGAAGCTTTCTGAATGGAACTTGCTCGTTATCATAGGAATGAGGATAGCTGTGAATGTCTATACTGGTGAAACTAAGGAAGGTTCTTTGAAGAAATCCACAGGCAAAACTGTCGAAACGTACTGATAATAACATCAGAGACCAGGGTATTAGTCCGAATGTCAAGAATGTAAACAGAATATTTTTGTATTTGTAAGTAATATATATATGTATATATAATCAAATCTTATATATATATATATATATATATATATATATATATATATATATATATATATATATATATATATATATACATATATATATATATATATATATATATATATATATATATATATACATGTTCGTACATGTTTCATTAAATAATATAGATAAGAGTTGTCTATATATTTTATGTAAGTTCTTTTCATATCGTCTGATAAGCTTAATAACATTATCATTAAACAATGAAAGAAAATCACAATATTGATACATATTTTTTAATCCAATCTAAGCTTTTACACAACACTTATCTATATTATTTAATGAAACATGTATGAATGAAAAAATGCTGCCTAAATACACACAATATATATATATATATATATATATATATATATATATATATATATATATTGGAGGTAGCGGCTTGGATTGAGCAGTTCGTATTCCAGTCGAATCCATTACATTCACTTACGTGCTAATACTCTTGGGAAAGGTGTGAATCCTCTTCTTCTCCCTCCAGCTATGGGTAAATAGTAGGACAGACTGGGTTCTATAACCTTGGATGGCAACTGGTCTAGGAGAAGGACAACTCTGAATTCAAAACCTGCGGAGGGTCGTTTAGGGACCTTGTGTCACTTAGTGCACTTAGTACCCTTCAAAAAGTGTGGATGGTGCTGCACGAAACCTTCGCCACTTTTCGGGCTGTCGGTTTCCTTGGAACTGATCTGCTTGACCCTCATACATCGAATTCGACGGGAGAGTCGAGAGTATATATATATATATATATATATATATATATATGAAGTATAGTTTTAAGGTGTGTCATATTTATGGGATAAATTGCGCAACATCAGAGATAGAGCGTATGTAAATATAAATATAAAAGTGAACATTGAAGTCAACACTCAGAGGCAACAGGCTGTTTCATACTAGGCGCAATCGTCAGGCTGAGTGTTGACTTCAATGTTCACTTTTATGTATATATATATATATATATATATATATATATATATATACGATTGCGTCTAGCATGAAACAGACTGTCGACTCTGAGTGTTGACTTCAATGTTCACTTTCATGTATATATATATATATATATATATATATATATATATATATATATTTATATATGATTGCGTCTAGCATGAAACAGACTGTCGACTCTGAGTGTTGACTTCAATGTTCACGTTTATATTTACATTTACATCCACTCTATCTCTGATATTGAACACTTTATCCCATAAATATAGCACACCTTAAAACTATATTTCTTCATATATATATATATATATATATATATATATATATATATATATATATATATATATTGTTAAATATAACAGATAGCGAATGTCTATTATGTTTGATCATGTGCTGTTCTAAGCATCGTATAGGGGAGAAAATAGACAAAAAACTGACCAATATTTGGATATTTTTATTATGCTCTTCCTCGATCATAATAAAAAATATTGTTGGACTGTTTTGTCTTTATTTTCTCCCGAAACTAAAGCAACTATACGAAGCTGAGAACACCACATGATCAAACATAATAGACATTTACATATTTGATTTATATATATTTGAATAATGACCTGCTGCCTCAACATAATACACACACACATATATATATATATATATATATATATATATATATATATATATATATATATATATATATATATATATATATATATATATATATATATATATATATATATATATATATATATATATATATATATATATATATATATATATATTCTAAATAAGTAATGGATTTTTTTTATTAATCCATCAGTTTTTATCACTTTAAAAGTTATTTTAGTGGATACTCGTATTTGAGTAGACGCTCCATTTATTTATTAACAGAAGTCTTATTAAAGGAACATATGCAGTTTCCGGCATGATTCGAACCTGCGTCCACTATGTAGAGGGAACCTTCGTTAGATGTGAAAATCTCGAATTTATGACGAGAAGAATTTTGCTTAAAGGCACTATTCAAGCATGTCTGATCGTGTAAGTTCTTCAGTTTACTGCACTTCGGATCTAACCACGGTTCCATTTGTCCAGAGCTCCGATTCGAATTCAACCGGACGCATATCATTCTTTGATAAGATTTCTCGTATATTCAAGCCGGTAGACGAAAATAAATAAATATACTGTTTAATAAATAAACGGTGCGTCTACAAAAATGCGAGTATCCATTAACAATAACGTTTAAAGTGATTATATATATATATATATATATATATATATATATATATATATATATATATAAAAAGCTTATAAACGACGTGTTTCTCCGACGTAATTTGGATTTGGCGTTCATATATATATATATATATATATATATATATATATATATATATATATATATATATATATATATATATATATATTAGAGCTGTTGAATTTTACGTCAGTTCTCTATAATTTATTGCCTCTTTATCCTCAAAAATCCCAACGCAATTTCCCTTACACAGAGTCTTGTCTTTCATTCGCAAGTGAAGAAGCAGAACCCAACACACGTCGACGAAAGGCGTCGGTTTATAACGTTTTCCACTTTGTATCATTATCTCCACTTTTGTTTCGGATACTATTATACATCCTATAAACAAAACTATATACAAATCCACGCACACACAAAGATATATATATATATATATATATATATATATATATATATATATATATATATATATATATATATATATATATATATATAAACATATATATATATATATATATATATATATTGTTAAATATAACAGACAATGAATATCTATTATGTCTGATCATAAGCCGTTTGCTTTAATTTCGGGTGAAAATAACAACAAAACTGTCCAACATTTGAATATTTTGTATAAAAAAAAATTGCTTTTTGGTCCTTGATCTAAGCTTTCGGATCACATGAGCCATCTTCAGAGTGGTTATACAGACGTTTTAACAAAGATATTCACCATCGAAGATATTTTGGTATGTTGACATAGAAGATTGCTTATCGGCGACGGCTCATGTGAGCCGAAAGCTTAGATCAAGGACCAACTTAATAAAAAATATCCAAATTTTGGACAATATTGTCTTTATTTTCATCCAAAATTAAAGCAAACATGCGCACATTAGAACGGCTCATGATCACGCATAAGAGACATTCATTGGTTGTTGTATTTAACAATATATGTTTAAATAATGATCTGCTGCCCCAGTACAATATATATATATATATAGATATATATATATATATATATATATATATATATATTGTACTGGGGCAGCAGATCATATATATATATATATATATATATATATATATATATATATATATATATATATATATATATATATATTAAGTAAGTCAGCGCATTCAAATATTTGTAAAATCTACGAAACGCCAGCACAATACATAATTAATCCATAGACGCTACGGCTGCATTTGTCCGCCGCAATGTCTTTTGCCGTAAAATCGCTCGCCTTGCCCGATTCGCAATAATTGGCCTGGAAGTGGGAGTATTGGTCAGGTTGGAAAATATCAAGGCTTTCTCTTTAATCTTATCCCTCCCCCACGGTTTTTCCTTCTTCCTGCCTTTATTTGCCTTTTTTTTTTTCTTTTGTTACATTTCATATTCTCTTTGTGTGTGTGATATGCGTGTGTTTTATTGATTGATCGATTTTCAGTAATAATCAACGATTATTGCCCACCTGACGCCGGGTTAGAGAGCAAGAGTGAGACAGTGACTATTGGCGGTCGCTACACAAAGTACCTTTCAGGCCCGCTCAGCAGACTCCGAGAATCGACAAAAACGCTAACTCGACGCCAATCTTTGATTAATATCGAAAGGTATTATATCGGCAAATACGCGATTTCTTCTCGCTTTCTTTCCGCCTTACTTTACTTCGTCTATCTTCTCAGACTCTTCGCCTTTTTTTCTTTTTCATCTTTTCTTTCGAATTTCATTTCTTTTTACCTAATTTCTACTTTTCTCCTGTTTTTGCTTCAATTTCTTCTATTTTTACTTAACTTTGCATTCTGACACAAGGCCATATTATTACGTGTCTCATATCTTTTTCTCTGGCTCTTTCTCTCTCTAGTGTGTCCAAAAAGAGACAGACAGACGGAGTTTTTTTTAATGCTATGTACCTTAAGGACGTAGCTGATCGTGGCTCTCCACAGTTTCTTTTCTTTATTACAAATGAGTTGTAATTTCCTGGAAAACTGTTATATACCGTACCTGTGAACACTAATGGGTATGTCCCAATCCTCATAAATACGTTGGACATTATAATAAGAGACGGCAATCTGCTGTCTAAGTAGTCCACCACTAGCATTGGTTCACCTACTTCACGCAGCTGGCGAGTATTGTATTTTGTTGATGCTATAAAGATTGCCACTTAATTTTCAACCTCCGATTTAGTTATTCCTCATTCAGTAACCTTTCCTAGGTTACAACACTATCTATCTATCTATCTATCTATCTATCTGTTATATACCGTACCTGTGAAGACTAATGGGTATGTCGCAATCTTCATAAATACGTTGGACACTATTGTAAGTGGGGGTTAATATGATGTCTAAGTAGTCGACCACTAGCAGTGGTTTACCTACTTCACGCCGCTGGCGAGTACTGTATTTTGTTGATGTTATAAAGATTACCATTTCATTTCCAATCTTCGTTTTAGTTATTCCTCATTCAGTAACCCCCTTTCTAGTTTACAGCAAAAACATAGAGTAGTGGTTTCCCGTTACTTTCTTTGCCATTTGAGATCATTGTCACTCTTTTCTTAAACTGGCTGACACCTAAGGCAAGAGGTCCTAGTCTACCTTACTATTTAGCCTATAACTTGAGAAAGAAGCGGTCGATTCATGCTTTGCCCAAGGATAGTAGTTCGAAAGTGAGCACAGCAGACGAGGCCAGATTTTGAACCTGGCTCGTCGATTTTACTTTCCGCGCCGATCTGACGCTACTCGCACGTCCAACAAAATGCAATAATTAAATTATGAAAGAATGGACAAGAATCAGAAAAACGGGAATAGAAAGAAGCGGGAAAATAAAAAAGCTGTAAAAAAGAAGCGCTAAAAGAAAGAAGCGGGAAAAGAAAAAAAACAGGAAAAAAGAAGCGGGAAAAGAAAGAAGCGGGAAAAAAAAGAAGCGGGAAAAGAAAGAAGCGGGAAAAGAAAGAAGCGGGAAAAATTTTCTGCGATGTAAGTTGTACTCAAATAGGCTAATTTGTAGGTGCGTTTTAATGACTAAAATTTCTCACACTGATTTTCAAAGCAGGCATAAAAACATCCTTCATTCCTTGGGTGTTATGCGTGAGGCCCGAGACATGATTGACTTGGAAGAAGAATTCCTGCAGTAGGCGGGAATAATTCATAGGGTTCTGTATTTTTATTTAACTTCGGTGATCAGATGAAAACCAGTGTTTGAACAAGCTGTGTACTCATACAAACTTTCTCTGCTCAGAAGATCAGTATAGAAAACCGATCTTCTATCTCAAATTATCTCCGTTTAATATTGTTCCGGAAAAAAATCTTATCTCAATAGATAGATAGATAGGAACAGGTTGACTAGATAGATAGATAGATAGATAGATAGATAGATAGATAGATAGATAGATAGATAGATAGATAGATGCTGAACACACTGAGAAAGAAAGAAAGAAAGAAAGAAAGAAAGAAAGAAAGAAAGAAAGAAAGAAAGAAAGAAAGAAGTTTAGGAAAATCTATGACAAAGTGAAAAACTTTTCGTGTGACGCGTTTCGTTCTTTAGGACCTCATCGGACTAAAGTAATGTTTACGTTGATGTGACTAAGCATGCGCACGAATGAGAGAGGAAGCTGGGAATTTTCAAATTATTTTTTTCTTTTTTTACAAAGCAAGTCGCTTGAAAACATTTTCAACTTTGTTATAGATTTCCCTAAAATTGTTCTTGACATATATATATATATAAAAATGTATGTATCATTTTCCTCAAAACAAACAATATGCATATTCACCCATATACGTACATACGTAAATATGCGTAGACCTATATTCATACATATGTCTACGCATATTTACGTATGTATATATGAGCCAATATTCATGCTCGCAACGTTTAATGTCGCAAAGAGACGTTTTTAACAATAGAAAACTCTTCCACTTAAATTCAAATCCAAGGAACAATCAATCATACTCATATGCCCACATACATGCGAAAATATCTGATAAATTACTCTATGTCAGATTTTATGATGCATGTTCATATTTTTGCAATAAAATTCTTATTAAATGGCCGGCGTTGGTCAAATTTTCAGAATATATTTGTATTTCCGGATATATTTATTTTTTTCAGAATATATTTATATTTTTATGTGTGACATTTCACTTTAAATTCTTGTGAAAAAATATCGATAACTTGTTATGGGAGTGTCGGAATTTACTATAAAAAAACAAATGCAGTAAATTATTTTATTTATAAATATATAAGGTAGTTAGAGTGACATTTTTTTTCTCATTCCAGTCTCAGATTTTAAACCGAGCCTCCAGCTCAGTGATAGAAAGTTTACTTCTAGAAATGTTGTAAACAAGATTCGAGTTAACAATCTTCCTCCATTTACTGCGAGTTTAAAGGTTGTGTCGCTTGTCTTTTAGGCGATCTAGTTGTTTGTTTGTTTGTTTGTTTTGTATAAAATGGTTTGTCTTGACCGTTTCACCCTGGAGTTGTACAGGATGCTCTTTCCTTACATAGCCTTTTTGCAGATAAGCAACGGCTAAAGAATAAAGAGCCGTATTTTATTAATAATATATCTCATATACCTGGATTATCAATGTATTAATTTATATATATATATCTAATCACCAAGAACTGTATCAAAAAATGCAGAATCACCAAGAACTGTATCAAATAACAGAAACCACGTCACTTTAGGACTTTCACCAACAACACAAACAAAAAAAGAACAAGCAAATGTAGATCGAAGAGAAAATAATGATATAAGCGAGTCGTTCATTTTCCACACTATTTAAAGCAAAAGACTAAGAAAGAACCCTCTCCCCATCATTAATGGAAAGAGTGATAACAGTTACTGGACTTGAAAAGTTTGTCTTCCTGTAAAATTGTTTTAATAGAAATATTTTATAAATTTCAACCGAAGCACTGGCTATTCGGTCAATGAATCGCAAATGTTTCCATATAAAGAAACGGCTAACATTTATATTAGAGATGAAGAGAGCAGATACTACACTTTGATCCCAGTACGATGGCCAAGAAATGAAGAAAAGAGTAACTCGAGAAGCACTGGCTATTCGGTCAACGAATCGCAAATGTTTCCATATAAGGAAACGGCTAATATTACCATTTCCCTTATCATCATCAATCTATTATATTATTGTCTACAGTACTAGCCTAAAACATTACTCCTATTGCCCCTGTTGTCTTCTAAATCGTGTAAGTCCTTCCTTGAAGACGTAACATTCTAGCCCAGCCATCTTATCCATTCCATGTAGCTCTATATTCACCGCTTAAAATTTTTGCGAAGTAATCAGTTTTCATGTACTTCTTCACCTAACTTATATGTTTCTCTTTGAAATGTATACTTAAAAGACAATTTGGTCACTTATATATCTTCTTAACCAAAGTTGCTTTTACTATTCTGCTTATAACCCGTTTAGTCAGATATTTTTTGGCTGATCAATTCACTTTTCTGATCCATTACCCTTTAATCTTTCTCAACACCATCCTGTCAAAAGTTTTCAAGTTCTTTTTTTTATTGTTCTGTGACCTCTTTCGCGATTTCCAACGTTGTGATCTCATAATTCAGTAACGTCATAATATCCTATTTCTCTTTTTTAATATTTATATAGTTTATTTTTCTAATCTTTTTTATATTTATGTAGCTGATTTAATGTTATCGTCTTAATATTTATATAGCTGATTTTTTTAATCCTTTTTAATATTTATATAGTTGATTTTGTAGAAATCTTTTGTAATATTTATATGGCTATTGTTTGAAATCTTTTTTAATAATTATATGGCTGATTTTGTTATCTTTTTTAAGTTAACGACAATACAACTGATGAAATCCGGGGTTGGGTGTACAACGGTCGAAACGTTGCAATAACAACAACAATGAGGACAATAGATAGAATATAAATAGTGTAAATTATATTTTACTTGTATATTTAATTTATTTATTTATTTCGTAAATTTTCTTTTGTTCCAAATGTTGATATTTGAAAAATTTTATTATATTTAAATTATGTAATATTATTTATGGGGTTTTATTTTATTTTGGTGATAAGGATGTGGGGATGTGGGTGGAAGAAGTACACACACACACACACACACACACACATATATATATATATATATGTATGGGCTCTGAGGTCAAAAACAAGTGGCGACAATCTGTTTCATGCTTGAAAGCAATATTTAGGACAGCTTCAGGCCATCTGAAGATTGCGTTCAAGCATGAAACAGACCGTCGCCGCTTAGCGTTGACCTCAGTGTCCAGTTACATATACATACATACATATATATATATATATATATATATATATATATATATATATATATATATATATATATATATATATATATATATATATATATAAGGCTCAAACATTAGTAACCATGGAATATTAGTGTTTGACCCTTTTATATTATATTCTTGCTCTGTCTTGTACATAGAGCTGTACCTGGATTTTACCCTTTTGGATATATATATATATATATATATATATATATATATATATATATATATATATATTGACTACTAATATTATCAATATACATATACATATATATATATATTGATAATATTAGCAGTTAGTATATATATATATATATGTGTGTGTGTGTGTGTGTGTAGAGAGAGAGAGAGAACGAGAGAGAATGAGGGAGAGGCAGTGAAAGAGGCAGAGTCTAAAACAGAGAAAAAGAGACAGATGTATGCATATAGATGTCCATTATTACGTAATAATGTACTTTACAGCATCTTCCCTTCGCTTTTCTTAGAAACGTTTTCTATATACTAATGACAACGTTGCAATTAACGAGGCATGCGTCTCCGCACCCAGCCTTCGGCACTATCTTGTCGAAATTCACGTGTACCTCTGGAGTGAATTTCATTTTCCCAAGCAAAACTGTTTCTATCTACGATCCTCGTTCAGAAAGCTGACTGTTCAATTCCATTCTTCCCCCAAACACGCCCAACAGTTGATATCAGTACAAAAGGAGCATTTTTCTGGCATACACCTTGACCCTCTGGACCGCATGGCCACAAAAATGCGTCCTGCTGGTCTTCATGGCTACATCAACGGAAGTACAGAGACTGCTCCAGTCAGACAAAACTGTTATCCACAGACTAATTTCCGGTATCCAATCTTGACCAAGCAGTCGGTACTTCGTGTTTATTTTCATAACTCCACTCTGCCTCGCATTCATGTACACGCCGCTTGTTGTTGCCACACCCAACCCTCAACATTGCTTATACATCAGCCATTATTTCCTAATTAGTCAGTAGGAACGGCTTTGAACACTCGTCATAATTTCCTCTCGTTACTTTTGCCGTCGTTAGCCATTTTGGAAAGGTTTTGTTTTTATTTATGTACACTTCTTTCTTAATGTTCTTATTGTAACCCGACTCTTTAAACTTCTTACCCTTTTCGATTTGACGTTATCTTTTAAATTTTCATACTTGATTCATTATCATTATTATTACTAAATCTAATACTAATGCTACGTTCATAACTATTACAACTGCTACTATTATTTTAATGATGTCTTAGCAACTATTTCATTTATTTTCTCATTATCGTTATCCATATGATTTTTAGTTTTGCTATTGTGACTATTTGAACATTAAAAGTTATATTCGCAGTAACAACATTATTCTTATAATGGCTACGTCTTCTATTACCACTACTATTTTTCTTATGATTACTCGAAAAATTATTGTCACTAATAATATTACTAATACAATTACTCAAATGCAGATGCCGTCTGGAATAGACGTGTCGATAAGAATTTTTCAACCTATAAACGAGGTTTCATTATTATTATTATTATTATTTCTTTGATTTCTTTCCGGGTCCCGCCAAGAGACCTAAGGTTAGAGATAGCATCATGACATTTTCCACTGAAAAAAAAACAAAAACATCACACATATTTTACAAAGCCCTTCGTAAGGTGTGAGCTGTACTCATGGAAACAATTGTTGTGTATTTCTTTAAGGCATGGGCTTCCAGGAATCCCTTCAATGAGTTTACTGGAATCTTTTCCAACCAATCCAAGGGCTCCAACTATAACAGAGATTGTTGATGTTCCTATTTGCCACATTTTTGAGATTTCGATTTCAAGGTCCTTGTATTTTGATAGTTTTTTGAAGATCTTCTAAGCTACATTGCAGTCTACAGGGACTGCCATACCAATAAGGAGGCAAACTTTTTGTTTGCGTTCTCTAATAACAATGTCTGGGCAGTTAGCTTTGATTGTTCTGTCTGTGTGTATTGTGTAGCTCCATGAAATTGTAACAGGTCCTATTTTCATAACAGGATTATTATCATTATTATTATTATTATTTGTGTATATTATGCTTCCTGCTTTGTATCCTGTAGAGCCGGGTCCAAACTATGGTACTTAGGACTTACAGGAGAATTGCCATTTAATTGATAGCACTTTTAGTGGTATATGGGATGTTCCTAGTAGGACGATCTGCTGGGCAACTTGTATGTTGATATTACCTGGGACACTGTTAGTAAAGTTGACCATTCCTTTTCTCACGAGGCCCAGAGCTACGATTACTATTTGTACAGTCTCAGTCTTCATTTCCCACATCCTGTTAATCTAGATCTCCATGTCCTTGCATTTGAACAATTTCTCGATAATTTTCATGGAGTTGTTTCTCTCAGATGGTACTGCTATGTCAATAAGCTTATACTTCCTAAATTTCTTGTCTTTTATGATAATATCAGATCTGTTGTCTTTTATTTCCCTGTCACTTCGAATTATTATTATTGTTATTATTACTATTTCTTTTTATGTCTATTGTATACTCATTTCCTTCTGGGTCCCAACCAGGGACCTAAACTCAGAAATAGTATCATGACATTTTCTGTGAAAATCTGTAAAAACATAAAAATAAAACGATCTAAGATCACACACGTGTTACACAGATAAAGTCCTTTATAATGTGTGATCTGTGCTTGTGCAAACAATTATTTTGTGTTTCTTTAAGGTATATAGGCTGCAAGGGATCATTTCGGAAAATTTTCCAATCACACCCCAACCGCAACTGGAGTTATTGATGTCTTCCTGTGCTGCATTTTTGAGATTTCCACTTCAAGATCCTTGTAGCTTAGATGTAGCACAAGGCTGGAAGTAGGGGTCACCCAGTGAGGATCGAACTTCAAGATCTTTGTATTTTGATAAATTAGAGTCTGCAAGAACTTCCTTGTCAATAAGAAAGGACATTCTGTTTTTGCTGTCTTTGATCATAATTTTTGGGTGATTAGATTTGATTGTTCTGTTTGTGTTTATTATTATTATTATTATTATTATTATTATTATTACTACTACTACTACTACTACTACTACTGCTGCTGCTGCTGCTGCTGCTGCTGCTGCTGCTGCTGCTGCTGCTGAAAGAAATAAACATAGTAAGAAGAAATATATTTGCGAAATAATAAACGTGGGGTGGGGACATTGAAAGATATAATTTAATCATGACGGCATTGTATGTGGTATACAAGAATATTATCATAAAGGTATTACTACTTATATATATATATATTTATAACTACAACTGCGATTAATGCTTACTAAGCTTAGTATGATACTAGAATTCAGAAGTTATTAACTTTTGTTGGATCTGGTCACAGTATTCGGGTTCTTAGTAAGACATGTGCATCTACAACTGTAAAAGTTATGATAACGTAAAATACTTTTAAAAATTGAGCTTACTAAGTTAACTGAATATGAGAACAGCACATCGACAAATATAAGAAGCTCAATCTGCCCATAATAACGCACAGTCTGATAAGGGCATGACATACACATGTATCACACTATCTCGGTGAACAGAGATTTATCCCATGTTTCATTTTTAGGATTAGGTTTCTGGTTCCTTCTAAATTCTACTTCAATTCTATACTCCTAAGGTCTCCACCTAAACTCTGAAATTTATACTATTATTGGGTTTCCTCTTCCTTCTAAAGTTTTCTCCTTCTCTTTCAGTAGCCCCTTCCGCCTTAGTGGCACTATCGCATTCCTTGGGGTGGACTGATTGAAAAACAAATAACTATGTGGTACTGAACGGGAGATTCTCCAAGATAAGTCGTCATGTATATTTTACAAGCTCCATTGAGTGATTGATTCGTTTCTTACGGTTTATCAACCCATTGCAGGTTATTTAGAGCTAGAAAATATTTTTTTACAGTTCTTGGAGATAATAATGATTTATTGAACCTACTACTAGTCTTACTAATCAGCATCCAGCTGAGGAGATATGTACAATTCTGCCAATCTCTTTGAAAGACTCTACAAGATTATTCCATGTTTGCGAGTAATGATGGGTACAACATTCCTTCATAATTTTTACGGGTTTCCACAGATCAGCAATATCATACGTATTGTAAAAAACGTATTGCTCCCCCTTGTTTGAAAATTTATACGTTTGATCTTATAATGTGTAAAGGATAATCAGGACCATTGTAAATTATAAAACTGTCCCAAGTGCTTTACATGTTAGTAATTATTCAACCCCTCAAATAAACTCCTACTTCAATTTCTAAATAAGCGCCCAGGGCGTTTATTCGAGAAAATATAGTCATCATGTTTTTGTTATTAGTTTTATTATGTTGAAGAGGAAATATTAACATTATTATCATTATTGTTGATTTGATATTCAAAGTTTGGATCGGTCTTTTATTGTTTCTCTGTCTTTTTTTCTTTCTCTTCTTCTCGGTTTGTTGTTGTTCATTGTATTATCCTGCTTCTTTCTTTCTTTCTTTCTTTCTTTCTTTCTTTCTTTTACTCAACTACATTGTCATCTTTTTCTTCTCCCTCTTGCAGGAATCGATTAGTTCGAAAACACTGGAAAGGCAGTTTTTTTCCCTTCCCCACAGTTTGAAGCTGTGTTAAAATGGCAAATTGCTAGCCTGGCGCCTTTTTGCCTTTTACCCCCGCCACCTCTGATCAGCGTTCAATGTCATTTCTATTAACAAATATCAAGAGAAAAGCACTACGTGCACAAACGCACGTAAAGCGATCAACTTATTTTCCCAAACTTTTCCTAGAGAACACAGAATGGAACCAATTCGTTCTTTGTGTTTTCTTTTTAAATCGATTTCAATTTAAGAGGTTAATGCTCCTCTTCCTTTCATTTTATTTCTTCTTATTATAAGATCTAATGATAAATCGAAAGTAAACCAGGATGATTATTGAGTAACATAAACATACAGTCGTGTTACCTAATTTATGGTTTTGTTCAAAATCCTTTAAGTTCTGTAGCATCTCACATATTCAAAATATAGACAACGCATTCCCGAATCAAGAAAGTTAACTGTAAAAATGTGCTGTCGTAAATATAAAACCAAAGAGATATTTTTTCCTGCTTTAGACAATCATGGCTCTCCACAGATTCGTTTCCATTATTATGCATGATTGGGCATGATTTCTTGGGGAAAAAAGTCCTGGGTATAACAATAAAGTACATCTGGCAGCAAGACCTCTGATGTGGAGATTGGAAGTTTTGAGGAGCATGCGGCCACCACATAATTGCTGTTGTTCCCAGGTCTACCCTTAACCGAGGTGGTAGCACCTGTTGGGGTCCCAACTATAGGCTAATAGTTAACATCCAAACAAAAAACAATACTACGAATATGTAAAAATAAAATCTTTATATATAAAAAATTATCAAGAATATATATTTATAGTAACATTACCAACAACACATTTTTAAAGCAACATACATTTTATAGTAGAATTACAAACGATACATTTTATAGTAAAATGACCAATAATACATTTTATCTGTAGTTGAAGGCATAGACTGGCTGCCAGCGAAGGCTGTAGAAACCAATCTGCTCTGCTATTTAATTCATATTTGGTTAAAGAAGAGATGGATTCATGCCTTTCCCAAAGGCCTTTGTGCGAAAGTGAAATTAACAGACGAAATTGAACTCGGATCGCCGATAACCGTAACACTTCTTCTATGTGCCGTGTCTCTTCAGACCGAGGGTGATCATGGCTCTTCACAATTTCCTGTCATTTGTAACTCTTTGTTTATTCGCTACCTCTCCTAATCTCTGTTCTGTTAACCATTTAAACAAGTTCTTTATGTAGATTATGCTCCGTCTCTCTTGTCAGTGTCAACTTTTCTAAGTCCCCTTTCCTCATTATGTGCCCTAGAAATTTCAACTATCTCTTTCGGATGTTAAGTATAAGTCTCCTTTTTATTTCCATTTTCTTTAAAAATTCATAATGGAACCCACATACACAAGGATGAAAAATCCCCATTCCCTTCGTATTCTGGCAATAAGAAGCAATTTACATTCGGACAGCATCTTACTAAGAACTGCTGCTTTGAAGAACAGACGTCAGGTTGAATGGTTTCCCAGTTACTAGAATCTTAACCTCTACATATCGAGGGTTAACCTTTTTTTTATTTTTGTGATGTCAACGAACACTCGTCGCCACTTTTGTGATGTCAACGAATACTCGTTGTCACTTTCGTAATGTTCGTTGTAGTAGAGACTTTGTAATCGCAGATACAACTATAGTAACGCCGTTGAACGATACTGATGTCAGACGCCTTTGAATATCACTCGCACTAATAGTACTTGCTCGATAATACTCGCTCGCATAGTAATCCGTGTAGCGATCCGAATAGAGAAATAGTATAGTGAATAGAGTAGAAAATAACGGCCCGTATATTAATAGAGGTTAGACTAGGAATAGTGATCCGTATAGTATAGAGGATGGACTAGAAATAGCGATAACATGTGGCACAAGGCCAAAAAGGGTGAAAGGGGAAACGGATGGTCATCATCTGTCTTAACATTAAAGTTAGCTAGCCGCAAAAACTGACCCAAACATACAAACAATATTACTTTCACCAAAACAACTTCTTCTTACTTACCATTCTTACCTCATCCACCATAATACCTCAGAATCTCTATGAAGTCCTAACTAGTCCCCATATTTACAATTCATTGTCTGTGGAGGGAGGGGAATAACATAACAATTAAAAATCTAAAAACTGCAATGAGTATTTACAAATGTGTACAAAACTATATACAAGAAATTAAACAAAATTTTTGTTAGTAATAAAAAACCCACAAACCCTAACTGTGGCAGTAACATCAGTTCACTGGACGAAATCAATGCGGGACTTTAAAAAAATATAAAACATCCATACATCCCAAGCACACACTCAACCACACACTCATTCAAACACAAAAACAGTTACGAAAGTCACAGCCGAAACGAAAGACGCCGCGCATCCGCCAGAGAACTGACATCACTATCCACCTAATGATGGGAGGGATGGGGAATTAAACCAAAAAGAAAACAATAGGGACCAAAATAAAAGTGGGCAATGAGCATACATACCCTAGCTAAGTTTACTAAAGAGAAGAAACTAAAACAAAAACGACCTACACTAAACTATTAAGAGAAGGGTTGCCAATATTCAACCCAGCAAACGCAATATCCTCCTAACCGGCATCAAAATGCCGCTCTAAGTCAGCACCTTTAACTCAACAGAGACGCGCAAGACTCACCCACCTTTCGTCAAATTCCAGTGGATGGAGTCGTTTCCTTTCCGCCCTGATCTTGAATTTAAGCTGAGGCTTAAAGAACAGGATCAGTTGGGAAGAGGTAAACTTCTCGGCCTCCTGGAATTCCTTCTGTCGCGTCGTCCATAACACAACTCGCATAACCCCCAGTAAGCAAAGGAACACATAGTGCTCAGCCTTAGTCAACGACGGTACTATATTGCTACCGACGGAACTGGACTCGAGGACAAAGAACTTTCCGCGCAGCATACGAACCATGATGTCTTCAACAAACTTGCGCAAGAGGTTAGACTAGGAATAGTGATCCGTATAGTATAGAGGATGGACTAGAAATAGCGATAGGACAAGGTTTTAGATCTATATCGGGATCAAGGACGGCATTCCAATCACCTGCTAGAACTACCGAACGAGATGTCATCAAAAACGGTGCCATCTGCCGAAACAAATCAGACCTCTGCGCGTGGTCATTGAGCGCATAAACCCCAATGAGACGAAGAGCCTCATTGGTATGGTAACATCCACCACGCAAAGCCTGCCCGCCGGATCCGCGTAGACAAGAGCACACGCCGCATTCAGACTTGCTCACCAGCCAGGAAATACTCCTCGAGCGTACATCAAAACATTCTGAATAGAGGACGATACTCTTAGACAGAATGTCCTACGGTCGCGAGCTAAAAAATGGGTCTCCTGCACACAACAAACATCCATCCCGAGGCGCTTAAGATCGCGATCGAGCCTCGCCCTACGAGACTCCGACCTCAGTCCCCGGGCATTCAAACTTGCTAACCAGAGAGCCATAATGAAAGCCATTTAGTGTTGCTCTCCTGTGTTGAACATGTCCGAGGAAAGGACACCGACAGCCTCTCCCATTGAACCAGTTCCCATCTGAGTATTTATGG
This sequence comes from Acanthosepion esculentum, assembly GCA_964036315.1. Classification (NCBI taxonomy): domain Eukaryota; kingdom Metazoa; phylum Mollusca; class Cephalopoda; order Sepiida; family Sepiidae; genus Acanthosepion; species Acanthosepion esculentum. The sequence goes on from OZ038478.1 coordinate 89,687,240, forward strand.
AGCCATCGGGAGACGGGCCATCGACGTCCAAGGGGAAAGTTAACTTAATAGCTCTATACAGGGAGGGGTGAGTAAAAAGCGGAAACCTCCCTGCACAAAATTGTTGCAACTTATTAAGGGTTTCATTATCGAAACACTCCATGGGAGGAAACATGGAGAAAATTTGGTTTGCCTCCGCCACCTTGGACCAAATTTGTTGCCCGGCTTCACCGGCACGGATGACCGTCAAGACCCTCTTCGCCTTTGGGAAATTCATTGGATCTTCAATATCTAAGTTCCCAATCTTCCTGAAATTTAGTAGAGTCTTTAGATTCTTTAATTTTTTAGAGTGAAGAAGAGCCTTGTTTTCCAACTCCTTGAAGACCCGTCACAGGTCCACTCCTATGTTGTATATGGGTTTTGTTTTCTTGGTTTGAGAATTTTCAGCAGTATCAGGAGACGGACTCCTTTGTCTTTTAGGTAGTTCAGATTTTGGAGGAGTGCAGGCGGGAGTTTTGACTGGGGAAGGCTTTGGGGTAATAGGGGTATTGGTAGCGGTGTGACGGTCTTTTGAAGCAGCCTTTTTTAGGGTTTTGAATTTGGAGGGCGTGGGAGATGGGGATCTCACGACAGGAGGAGGAGCCATCATGTGTTTCTCGGAAGAAGCGGAAGACGGGGTCGAGGAGATAGGACAAGGTTTTTTTTGGTAACCGTTTTTCTTTTAGAGATTCCTTAAGTTTTTATAGATTTTCTGCCTTCTCAAAAGAAGGCTCATAATGTAGTTTTTGTTGTCGCAGTTTATCTGCATAGCGGGTCGAGAGGTTGCCCTTTGAGCTAGTAGAGGGAATGGGACTGTATGTGTCACTAACCGTAGAGGATTCATTGGGACGAGGACCCGCTGCCTGGAGCTTCCCTCTGGCCTTACCAACAACCTGCTATTCCCCTTTTTCCTTCTCTGTAAGCGCACTGGCAACGGGCAAAGGATTTTCGGGGAGTGGGGCCGAGAGAGGGACCCAACTGGGGGTTTTACCACACCGGTCCTGGCTGCTGGCATGGCCATTACAGGCGAGACGGAAACAACAGACTCGGACAGAGGGGAATTTGGGTCGGCGGGGGCCAGAACTCTAGAGGCCTTCTTCTCTGGGAAGGAAGAGGAGAAGTTACCAGTCTATCCATACTTCCAAGAAGTTAGTTTTGCCTGTAACTATGATAAGTATTTTCTGGCCCTCAATATCCAGGCAGTTTGGGATGGAGTAGGAGGCCTTGCGATCAACCATTATTTCAATGTTCCATCCCCCGGTCAGATCATCGGAGGAAGCACTGAGTATCTGTCCGAATTGGCACAGAATTGGCGACCAAGTGTTCCCCGACAATCCGAGGAGGGACCTCGTATACTGCCACATGGTCCTACGCCTGCCTTGATACTCGGTCCTCAGAATCAGATCTTTAGTTATTAGGTCACGAGCGCTAATTGCTTCGCAGTCGGCAGGTGTGGGCAACAGTATGTCCCACACGAAAAAAACTTTTCCTTTGATTACTCTCTGCGGTTTAACCCCCAGGGACGTCAATGATTTGTTGACTGTCTTTTGTCGAGCGACAAATTTTGCGCGAACGCTTGTCGACCACAAAAACTGACAATTCGTTTCTCAACCTTCTCAATCCTCGGGATTTGACAAGAGTCCATCTTTGGTAACAAGATGAGCGTAGCTCTTGGCTTTCTCCAGAAACTCCGTTATGTTGATCTTACATTTCGAAGGGGACATCCAGCAAAGGGGCTTCTCCCCGACCGCTGAGTTGTCATCTTTGATTTTGTCAGTATTAGACCTGGGAGAACTTGGGCTTGTTTCCGGCACCATATTCTTCATCATTTTTTCTTCTGTGTTTGAACTTTGGCCTTTTTCGGACACCATACTTTCTTCTAAGTTTTGGCCATTATCGGCCACCATATTTAAAACTTGTTCATTTCCGACCGCCCTATTTGCAGGTAAAGTTTGGCTCTTACCGGCCACTATTTTATCTACAGAATCACTTTTGTTGGATTGCTTACTCGGGGGATCATTTTTCTTTTTTTGGTCCCAAATAAATTTTTCTGAACTGTCTTTTTGGCAGCCATTCAGTATATTTTTTATTTTTATATATGTAAAGGGAAGGGGAGGGACGTTTTGGAAAGAAAAAATAAAATAATATACAATTAAGCTTTACAAAATAGAAAAAGACGAAACAGACAGCTTTAAACCATAATCTTAATTATAAAACAAGACAACAAAAATAAACAGTCAAAAACGATACATAAAACAATAGGACGTGTAAAATAAAACGAGAAAAAGTGAAAAAATAAAACTAAACAATAAAGACAAAGATAAAAGAAGTAACAATCACAAAATAACTTTTAAAACGGAAAAAGAAAGTTTACAAATGTCAAACAAAAAATTAATACAATAATACAAGCAAAAAAGAATGTTTTAACAATAACAAAAAAACGATAAGCTTAAAAAAATACGAAGCAGCCAATTAAAAGATTTTCAATATGGCTGCTGTTAAAAACTAGTCTAACCAGAAAACGAACGAAACCCAAACAATAACAAAGACAGATTAAACAAAATAAACGTGAAATTTAACACAGAACGATTAACGATAAACACAGGGATTTAAAAGATATTTAAAAAGGAAAACAATAACCAAATTAACACGTAATGAATAAAGAGAAAATGAAAATGTAAGACGAAATAAACACGTAGAAACAAAGAAAGAATTTGAGGGGGAGGGTTACAGAAAATTAACAAAAGAATATAAAACCAAAATAATAAAAAAAAGAAAGGAAAAAAGGATAAAGTAAAATGAGGGGTAGTGAAAAAAAGAAAAAAAAACTTTTTGCAAAGAACAGTCAGTAATGAAAACGTAAGCAAAAATTAATAAGCGACTTATCGTAACAAAAGAGTTCAATACAAACAATCGTTTAGGCTGACAGAAATTTCTGCTGAAAGAAAGAATTACCGGTCGTAAGCGGTCGGTAAATAAAGGACCACTACTCCAAGAGAATAGAAATATATTTATTTTGTAAAAATACAAAATTGTGGCACAAGGCCGGAGGGGAAGTTGGGTAAGGGCTGGTCTTTCACTAGCTATCCTATTCCTAGTTAACCATAATCATAATCGTTCATTCATTCATTACAATTACACATTCACCACAAGAACTCATCCAAATCCTGCACACACCACAATACCACATATATACAAGGGTCCTACAAAACACCCTATGAATTAAAAATTTTAATGTTCATATATATATATATATATGCATATAAATAAAAATCCCATGAAACATGAAATGATGGGGAGGGGATATGAACCCCGACAAGAAACTCAAAATGTCAACCAAAGACAAAACGAAAACAAAACAATGTTAGTAGGAACCGTCCACCCCTCAAAATAATAAGAGTGGCCGTTGTATACTATCGATAGATAGAATCAAGAAGCACACTCACTAATGGACTGGGGAGGGAAAAATAAATGACGGAGTGGGAAAATCAAAAGCTGACTCAGCCGAGATGAAAAAGGGGGACAAAAACAAACTGGGGAGGTTGGGAATCTCGACATGGATCATAACAGAAGAGAAAGCCGGGAACAAGACTTATTCACATTAACTAGGAACACAAAATAGTGTCTAACTTAACCAGGGGTAGGGTCAACAGGAAACCGCCCCGTTGCGCTAAGGGTACTTAAAAAAGAAAATCAAGGTTAGCCTCGTCCACACGAACCAGGCTCGCCTCAGTCACCCACCTTTCATTGAAATCTGTCGAAATCAAACGCTTTCGATCATATCTGATTTTCACCATAAGCTGATGCTTAAAGAAAACAATCAGATCCCGATACGAATAACGTTCCTTTCGCAAGATTTCCTCCTTTCGCGACATCCACACGACCATTCTGGCTACGGCTAGCAACGCAATAAACATCATCCGTTTTACCCCGGAGAACGGGGGCGACACATTGTCACACGCGTACGCGAGATCGATGGACACGAGCTGATCGGGAGCGATAGGAGTCGTCAACTCGCCGACATAATCCCAGAAAGGGGACACCTGAGGACAATGGTAGAAGGCGTGCGAATCCGTTTCCTCTAAACGAAGGTCACACAGATGAGAATCTGGCAAATCTGCCTCGCCCCATCTGAATAGTACGTCATTGAGAGGTAGCACGTTCCGAATCAATCGCCAGATAAGCGAAAACTCAGGGTTGCTAAGATAATCCGCCGCTGGCGCCCAAGACCAAAAAGAGCGCAACTCTTATGCCGACAAGCCGAGCCGGTTACACAGAGGATCCTTCACGATCTCCTCCACTAATTCATGATATTATAGTCTCCGAGGCCGAGAAAGGTCATTGGACCGAGGAATGACCTTCAAGGCCGGCCGACACTGACTAAGGAAACTCGATAACTCTGCACGACCGCGACGGCGCTTACCCCGAGAAATGGGGGGACTGATAGTAAGGCTAGGGAAGGCGTCCCTAACACTCGGCGCCAAAATCGAGTTCTCCTTCAAAACGCGGCGTAAGAAGGCCAACCTTGAGGCATGGCGATGACTCGCCAGGTGTGGCAATCCCAGCCACCCATGACACGGACGTTGGTAACAGGCTTCTTTACGGACCCAATGCTTGCGACCACCCCACAAGAGGGTGATCAACAAACGCTCGATCGCCTTTCCAGTAAAGAGGAAGTACAGCCAAGTGGCAAAGGATAAGGGGCAAGACGTAAGTGGCACTCTTTAAAGACATCCAAAAGCCAAGTCCGAACCGACGCTTCGACCTTTGTCTGTACTTCTGACCAATTCTTCTTCAGCCGGAATCCGGACCCGAACCGCACCCCAAGGATGCGGACGGGTCCATCAGTCCAGCCGAAGGGCCCCGGAAGCGCGACCCCCTTCCAGGCACCTAACCGCAAGCCGAAAGACTTAAAGCGCCTTCTGCACCAACTTAATGTCGCTGCGGCACGACACGAAGATGGATACGTCATCGGCGTCCGCAGAAACCCTAGCTCGAGCACTACCAAGGAAAACGGCTATTCCGCGTAGGGCCGGACTGCACGCCCTGTCCCTTAACTGGCCAAAGAAGGGCTCCAACACCAAAGCATAAAGTAAGAGCGACAGTGGGCACCCCTATTGGAGGCTAATCCACCTGCAGAAGTCGGGTTCGAATCCGGCGGCCTGCAGGACTGCAGCCAGGTACTGACCCTGATAGCGCTTGCTAGCCTCACGCTTCAGGGCCTGCCTAGTTACGGCTATCTCTAGGGAATCCCTCCCCCCAGCCACCGCCCGGGACAGACTATCCTCTAGAGTCTTCACCTTGTTAGCCTTATCTAGAGCTAGTTGTTGCTTATATTCAGTGGTGAAGGACCTAATCCTATCCTTAACCCTCTCCCACCACTTTGTCAAAATAACCGTCCCCACTAATTCCCGCTGCACTACTCTAGTTAGCTGTTGCTGAAAGTCCCGCCTGTCCAGTAATGACAGATTGAACTTCCAGTGTCCAGGCATTCTAGGCCTAGTACCTAACACCATCCAGGCACAGACGAGTTTATGATCTGAATAGTCTACATGGTGGAACGTGGGACAGTCTAGTAAATGTAGATCGACTCTTCTCACTAACATTCTATCCAGGTAGCTAGCTACGTGGAGAGACGGCCAACTACGGACCCACGTCCACATCTCCCTCGGATGATCGACCCGGTATCTATCGACGAGCCCAAAGTCGCCGATCAGATCAACCAGGCTACGATCGCCCGATGCCTTACCGCTAGCTGCACACCCCCTATCTATCTTGAGGTCGAGAACGGTATACCAGTCCCCCATTAAGACTAGGCGCGACGAATCAACCAGGAACGGCCCCAACTGACGGAAAAAGTCGACACGCTCACTCTGGTCGTTGGGCGCATAAACCGCAACGACACGAAAAGAACCACTGCTCACGACAATATCAGCCACGATCAACCTAACCCCCCACCCCGCGCGCCAACATGAACAAGATCCACTCTCGCATCCAGGGAATGTTTAACTAACAAGGAAACACCTCTGGCCCGCTGATCCTCGTATGCTGAATAGACAACAAAGTCGCTAGACAGCACACGAGCATCAACCTCGCAAACAAAGTGTGTTTCCTGGATCGCAGCTACATCCACTCCAAAGAACCTGAGATCACAAAGCAGGTGGGCAGCCTTGCCCTGATCTCTCAGGCCCCTCACATTCAGGCTGGCTAGCTTGATTGACATAATTTAAGCTAGAGTCCCTTAAGCGCAGACTGGCCGGAAATCTGCGGGTATCAGGACGACGACGGATTGTCCCAGGCTCCCTGAAGCCAACTCCGTCGTCATCCGACCATCTGTGACAATCCCGCCGACGTCCGAAGAATGGAGTAAAACGGGAACCCTCTCTGCACAGAATCTGGACAGTTTCTTTAAATTAGTTGAGCGTAACTCAAACACCCTAATATTTGGAAACACATCCCCACATTCAAATAAATGATTCCAAACTTTTAGATAGCTCCCCGTATCCCTGATAAAAGTAATGACCCCAGGAGCCTCAGGGAAATTACGGGGGTCCTCCACAGATTTATTATCAACGGTTGATAATTTGAATAGTGGACCTAGAAGGGCTTTTTTCTGTGCCGATAAGCCCTTTTCTAGCTCCTTTCTATCTACTTTTCTTTTAAATCTGGCCCTGGGAAATATTTCTTTTTTTTTCTTTTTTTCTTCCCTTTACCTGGGTGAGCGGAGAAGAGGTGAACGCGAGATGAGGGTAGATATTGAACTGAGGGAGGAGGTGGATGGGGTGGGGGACGTAGCACGGGAAAGAGAGGAAGAGAGGCTCCTTGCTTTAGGGACTTGCTTCAGGGGATGCAAGGACAGATAGGGACCTGGTTTTTTCCATGTACCTATCCGCCCTACTTCGTCTGGCGTGTTCATGATCGGTTACATCTTCCTCCTCTGCATCGTCCCTACTCCTCTTCAATGCTGAGACACGAGGTGAAGGCATTTCGTCCACCTCCATCTCCGTGTCAGATTGTTGCTGATGATGATTTTGTTGTTGTTGTATTTGTGTTTGTTGTTGCTGCTGCTGCTGCTGCTGCTGCCCTTGCTGCTTCTGCCATTGCTGCTCTTTTTGTACTTGTTGTACTTGTTTTTGTTACTGCTGCTGCTGCATTTGCTGCTTTTTTGTACTTGCTGTTGTTGTTGCTGTACTTGTTTTTGTTGCTGCTGCTGCCTCTGCTGCTCTTTTTGAACTCGTTGTTGTTGCTGCTGCTGTTTTGTGGGTTGTTTTTCTCCCCCTTCAATTGTTGCTCCTGTGCCTCCTTTAGCCTCTCCTTGTGTTGTCGCTGTTTTGGGGGAAACAACTCATCCCGTCCTGGAGAAGTGAGCACGTCTGCAGCTTTCGGCCCCTTAACTTTCTTCCATTCCCCATTAGGGCCTCCTCTGTTGCTGCTACTTTTGCTGTTACTGTTGTTGTAGTTGCTGCTGTTGCTGGTTGGGGTGGAGGCTGTGAGTTCTTTGCGGGGAACGCCTTTGACATGTGGCCCAATGCCCCGCATGCCCAACAATACGGTTTGCACCCCTCCACTACTACCAGCATTCGTCCCTCCCGGCACATTAATGTATTCAGGACCTCTCCAAAGGCCTGCCGGGTAAGTGTTACGTATAATTCCGGTGGCAATTCCGGCCTTGCTCTTGATAGACGCGACTTCATCTACGGGTCCGTACTGCGAAAAGAATGCTCCTCTTCTGTCTTCCCCGATATCAACAGGTATGCCATGCACCGTAATTTTTGTGCGTCGGGTACCCATGTACTCCGTTTGAAGTCTTAGAGTTGCTGTCGTTAATATGTTTCCGGCGAGCGCTTTTGCTTCTTGTTCTGTTGCAAGTAACAAATCCCACATAGCATTGGTTCTTCTCGCAAGAATTTTCGGAGAAATGTGTAGGCTTTTGACTACCTCTTCCAAGGATTCCCTGCTGACCCCAATCAATTTCCAACTTTTTACGTCGGTGGTCAGCAGGGAAATTGTCCTTGTATTAATTGCATCCAAGGCTTCTGGAATCGTAATAAATTCATTGCCCTTGATGTACTTTTCGTATTTTACTCGCTATTCTTCATAGTACGACGAGACATACTTTGGCCTGTTTTCCAACCAGGCACTTTTATTTCCGGTCAATTATTTTGTGCATTCACCGGTGGTGAATTTGAACCTTCAGCCATGGTGGAATATACCACCACAGCTGAATAAATACTAGTTCGCCTTATAAAATTATAGTTTGTGCACTAACAAACGAAAGAACAAATTTTAGAAATGACAAAATAAAGTAAAAATCAAACTAAAATCAAACGAGCACAAATATAAACTAAAAATAAAACTGAAATAAAAACGGGAGGGGGGTAAGCAACAAGGAAACAAACTTAAAATAAAATAAAATTGAACAAATGAAAAACGAATACAGATAAATAAAAAAGAAAACGGAGAAATTCAAGTGTTCAAAAAATCAAAGGTGAGTAACTTAACAGTTTTTTAAATACGGACAAACTTATGCTGGACTAAAAGAAAAATAAAACAGAGTCAATCAAGCAGATTGAACGGCGACTAGAGGACGAGAACCACTTCCAGAACAGAAAGAACAATCCCTCCAAGAGAATAGAAATAACGATCAATTAGACGTCACGCAACTTCCTATTTATGTGTTTCCTCTATGTTCACGTGATCTACTTAATTCAATAATGGGATCGCCTGTGTTTGCTCGCTGGTATATATGTTCAAACTCAAGTGTCGGCAGTAACACTTTATTCCTATATAACAGTTTTCTTTCTGCATAGCCCCAAAAGCTTTATTTCTTGAATTTTCTTACATTCATACAACACAACACAGTAACTCTGTACCTTGAGTGGTTCATGAACCTCTTATTGGTTGAATATCAGTATAAAAATAGCTAGCATGTTCAGTCCAATGTAGTCTCATAATCCTTCTGCGGAACTACATTTCTATTGCTTCAAGTCTCTCCTTCATCTCTAATGAGATTTTCCCAGCATTCACTGTCCTCTAGCAGGACCGGTATTACGTTAACAGTTAAGTACTCTTTTCTTTGTTTACAATAAAATTTTCATGTTACTTAATACTTTGCTTAACTTTTTGGAAGGCATCTTTCGCTAACCCAAAGTGCCTCCGAATTTTGGTGTCGCATTTTCCATTGTCTGTTAAAAAAAACTTCCTAGATATTTAAATTGTTGCCCTAAATTGCTGCTCTATAAAGCTTCCTATTTGAGCCAACTTGTTTAACGTAGTTGTTATGCTGACAATTTTCCAGCTGTTGTGCCCGCTTATCTTTTCCCCTTTTCTTTGTTTCTAACATGATTTTCCCGTTTCTTAATCATTTGCTTAGCTTTCGTAAAGCATATACATAAACTGTCCATCTATATACGTACGCATTTTTCCTCTCTAAATATGTTCTGTAATGCCTTATCTTGATAATTTGCTTTCTATTACGACTTGTTGACATTCTTTAAATCTGATATTTAGTGGGAGCGGTTGGTAACTTCTTTAAATAGCTCCAATAACATAATACATCTAGTCGTGGAAGGAAATCTATGAGATTCAGTGAACATCTCTGTGTATTTATTTTCATTTTGAACGTAAAAGGTCAAGTGAAATGAACCGCCACAAGCAGAATAGAGCTATTATATGTATAATGGATTGCGTAATCCACACTTTTTGTAATTACTTTCGAAGTAAGAAAACAAAATATAATGAATACGATATGCATGTGATTTGTAATTGATTGGGGTCTTTGATTGGATAGATTTATTCTGATTTCGACCTTTTCTAACCCTGCCCCATTTTTTCTACCGATTTATTTGCGTCCCATTGTTCCAAGTAATGATTTCTTCGTTCGAATTCCAGCCGAGTTCGTTGCATTCACTTTCTCGCAAATACACTTTGCAAAAGTACGAATCCATCTTACACTCACCATCCTTCGTTTTGGGGCTAAATAGCAGAGTATATTGGTCTCTCTAGCAGTCGTTGTCAATCAGTCTAGAAAAAGGAAAATACCATATGTAACCTTGTCATAGTACTTACTATACAAGCATCGATAATATCACGGTGTTCATAATAACTCTATAACTACGGCTGCGGTTCACCTACAACTGCTTCATTCTATTATTACTATCATCATTATCATCATTTGTGTATGATATGTCTCCTGCTTTGTATCCTGTAAAGCCGAGTCCAAACTATTGTCCTTAGACCCTATAGGAGAATTGTCATTTAATTAATAGCACTTTTCTTAGTATATGGGATGTTCCTAGTAGGGCGATATTCTGGGCAACTTGTATATTGATATCACCTGGGACACTCTTAGTAAAAATTTCGATTCCTTTTCTCACGAGGCCCCGAGATTCGATTACCATTGGCACAGTTTCAGTCTTCATTCCTCACATCCTGTTCTTCTAGATCTCCATTTCCTTGCATTTGGACAATTTCTCGATAATGTTTATGGAGGTGTTTCTCTCAGATGGTAAGGCTATGTCAATAAGCATACACTTGCTGAATCTTTGTTTTTTATGATAACATCAAGTCTGTTAGTTTTTATTTCCCTGTCAGTTTGAATTGGCATGCCCCAGAGGATAGTTACAGGGTAACTGCGCCTGGTTAGTGCTCATATCATCTCTCAGTGGTTTCGATTTTGTGTTTCTTGCATATCTTCCAGTGTACATACTTCGGTATCTTCTTATGTCTGTGAGTATATTCATTTTTTCTACTTCCGGGTATCCTGAGATAATATTGTCGACCGTTTCGTCATATTTTCCACAGATGCTGTATTTCGGGTTAGTTGATTATGTGGCAACAATAGAATCTATTAATGCTATATATATATATATGTACATATATATGGGTATATGTTTGTAATATAGATTGATAGGTGTAGGTGTGTGTTTAAAATACGATTCAAATATAATTTTGGATACTTTTTGAACTAAACTCGTAACTTTAATAGATATACACTGGAGAATTTGGATCCAGTTTATTTTACTTTTTACTTTTTTTTTCATTTCGTCTTTCAATGATAATGTTATTAAGTTTATCAGACAATATGAAAGGAACTTACTTAAAATAAATAGACAAAACATGTCTATATTATTTAATGAAACATGCATCAATGAAAAATTGTTGCCTAAATATACACAATATATATATATATATATATATATATATATATATAATATATACTTAATACAATATATATATATATATATAATATATGCCTAATACACACAACATACATATATATATATAATATAAGCCTAAATACAAATACAATATATATATATATATATATATATATATATATATATATAAATAATATATGCCTAATTACACACACAAATATATATATATATATATACATATATATATATTGTGTCTGTATTTAGGCAGCATTTTATATATATATATATATATATATATATATATATATATATATATATATATATAAAATTGGAAAATGAGAAAGAACTCGAAACATCCTAACAGGGCGAAACAAAAATTTGCCAGTGCCTTAAGTTTTAGCCCAAAGAAAAATCCCAAGCTAGTAATAAAGCTAAAACGTAGTGTGCTCAATACGCTAAGTAGAGCTGGGATAAATAAAATAAATCCTAAAAAGTCAGGAACAACCTACTTAATTTTCACCTAAGCCGATATTCAGGCTAATCTGGCCAAATTATCCTGAAGATCGGTTTAGATGAAACCTAGGTAGGTTGTTCCTGGCTCTTTTTAGTTATGGAATTTTTTTTTGTTTTTGCGAAACAAGCGTTTCAGTATAAGGGAGAAGACCGGAAATGGATAGAAATGTAAAATGGCATTAATATTATACGCACTTTATTATGTTGTTGCTGTATTTGTAATAAATGTTATTGAGTGTTGGTTGGCTGATTTTGATATAGAGGGCCTCGAGAATTTGAATTTTTTTATTATTGTTTTCGTGGTATTTTATATTAGTCTTATCCACAAGTATTTTCCTGTATAAGAAAGGTGGACAGGAATGTCATTTTTGATCCTGTCCTATAGAACTTGTATCCGACAAATGAAGTTTGAGACGTCTTGATAATTTTGTGTTCGTCAAGCCAATATTTGTCCGAGGTACGATTTTCCAAAGGACATTTAAACTGATATACAACGTTGTTGTTTTTTGATTTTTTTTACAAAACACTAGATGACGGAGAAATGTTATTGCGTAAGATTAAGTTGATTGTATTAAATTTAGTATAATATATAAATACTTTTGTTATTTTAGTGGGATTAGTGGCGAATATATTATAACTTATTAGATTTTTAGGACATTTTATCTTGTTTATAATCAGAATGCATTTGATTACGGTATTGTAGGTTGATATGTTTACTTGAGGAAGTATTATGTTCTTTTTTATTTATGCTAATATTTCTAATAGTTCGTCTAATTTGTTCATCAACGACGTAATTAGGAAAGCTATTATTGATGTGAGTTTGTTAATGTTTTTTAATTCAGTGTAGAAATTTATTTTCGTGTGGGAGTTAACGTTTATACTTGGGTTTAAAAAAAAACTCCGGCCTCTTCCTTTCATTTTTACATCAATACACTTATTAGACAACTGGAAAGGATCAGTATAAAAAGTAAGTACACAATATATGAAAATTATTCAATAAAACCTATATCATTCCTTAAAATTTCCTCGTTGCTCACATATATATATATATATATATATATATATATATATATATATATATATATATATATATATATATAAAAATAGATAGATAGATATATAGATATATCCACCTGTCAATATTTCTCTTCCTCTCTTTTCTTCTCACTCCTCATCCTAGTTCGAATTCCAGTTGAATCCATTACATTCACTTACGTGCTGATGTAATTGGGAATGGTATTAACCCTCTTCTTCTTCTCCCCCCAACTATGAGTAAATAGCAGGACAGACTGGGTTCTATACACTTGCATGGCAACTGGTCAAGGAGAAGGACAATTCAAAACCTGTGGAGGGTTGTTTGGGGACCTTGTGGGACGTAGGACACCAGGTCTCTGTACTTGGCTATTCAAAACGTGTGGTTGGTTCTGCACAAAGCCATCACCATTATATCAAATCACATGTGCTGGTGTCGGAGCTGTCGGTTGCTTGGAACTGAGCTGCTTGACCATCATAGTCGAATACGACAAGAGAGTCCAACATACACACACACACACATATATATATATATATATATATATATATATATATACATATATATATATATATATATATATATATATATATATATATATATATATATATATATATATGAAAAGAATTAATGGATTTATTTTTTATCCGATATTCATATTACTTGAAATGTTATTAAAATTGTTTAATTAATATAATGGTGCATCTACTTCAAATACGAAGTGTCCACTTCATAATAACGTCTGAAATGACACACACACCACACACACACACACACACACACACACACACACACACACACATATATATATATATATATATATATATATATATATGTGTGTGTGTGTGTGTGTATCTAACTCAATTCACTATTTTATCAAGACTTGCTGTGTGGTCCGTCACTGTATATTTGATGTCTTTTCGAAACAGACTTTCAACTCGTGGTCATACTTTTCTTCAGAAACGGACTATTAAATACCGAACTCCCTAGGTAAGCTGATAGGACCCTACGTTTTACGATACATTTGTGACTCTTTAAATAGCCGCTTTCATGTGCTTATCGTTTGTTTCTTGTTGTTGTTAAATCCTCTTTTATGTTTTCCCAGGATAATCGTCCACATCATTAGCTTGATTAGCTCACTAACACAGAGATCAGAAAAACGATCTTGCTATAATATGCACGGAAACGAATTTCATTCACACACGCACACACCCACACACACGTGTGTGTGTGTGTTTGTGTGTGTTTGTGTGTGTGTAAAGAGAGAGAGATGGTGAGAGAAAGAGAGAGAGATTGTTGCTTTAAGCGTTTCATTTTAGTGAGCAGACGCGACGCTCCACTTTTTTAAGCAGTAGGAATTACAACTAGTGATATGTACAATCGAGAGTCACAACAAAGAAGATGTACACTCCAACCGGGTTTCGAACTCGCGCCTCCTCTGTGGGAAAACCACCATTAGTACGGTGTGCCTGAGATAAAAAGAAACTATGATAAAACATATTTTTATGGATGATATATTTATGGGGAAAGTGCCCAATGCCAGGGACAGATCGTAAGTGAATATAAAACCTCCTATAAACGGTAGCGAAGGAGAGCGAGAAGGGACTAACCATAAACTACAAGAAGACAGAATGCATGGTCATCAATAAAAGGCTGAGCCCGAAATGCGATTTGCAGGTTGGAGACCTTGGTGCGGAAGTTTAAATATCTGGGAAGTGTTCTAAGTGCGACGCTGAGATCCGAAGACGGACTGGGATGCATCCCAAAAGCTGGGCAGAGTACTGCGAGACAGGAGGATTTCTTTGGTGACAAAGAAAAGAGTACTGAGCTGCTACGTGACATCTGTCCTCCTATACGGCAGCGAATGCTGGACGGTCTCCTCAAAGATGAAGAGACTCGAGGGAACGGAGATATGGGTTTACAGAAGGATGTTGAGGAATTCATGGATCGAGCGTATGAGCAACAATGGGGTCTTAGAGAGGATTCAAACAAAGAGGGTGCTTATACTTAACACCAGGAAGAGGCAGATGAAATTTCTGGGACACGTAATGAGAAAAGAGGGCTTGGAGAATCTGATACTCACGGGTCGAATAGAGGGAAAGTGAGACAAGGGAAAGCAACGCATGACATACCTGGCGGGCTTATGCAAGTGGATGACAGAAGGTGGTCAGGGGGAGGTGACAGAGGGACGAAATTTATTGAGAGCTACAAGGAATAAGGGCAGTGGAGAGCCATGATCGCCTACGCCATGAAAGGGCACAGCACATAAAAATAAAAAAGTTCAAGATCGAACGGCGACATTCTGTTTCATGCTTGGACACAATCATCACGCAATCCTCACCGTCTTAAGTTTGTGTTCAGACATGAAACAGAATGTCGCCACTCGGTCTTGACTCGGTCTCAATATTACAATTTAGTGCCTTGACACGCATTTCACGGGGAATGTTTGATATTACACTTTTTATTCTGTCCTTGAGTACTTCGATGTCTCTAACATTTTTGCTATACACGCGATCCTTTATCATACCCCAGATCCAGGAGTCACAGGGCGTAATTGGCCAATATTTGTTTACAACTCCAACAGTGACTGCAAATGCTTATTCCTTCTCCATACATATACAGTGTAACCTGGATATAAGAGACCCGGATATAAGGGAAACCCGGATATAAGAGAAACCCGGATATAAGATATATTTTATCTGGTCCCAAATTAGAGCCTTACTTACCTAAACAAAATAGACCAAACCCGGATATAAGAGAAACCCGGATATAAGGGACTTCTTCTCTGGTCCCGACAACTCTCTTATATCCGGGTTACACTGTATATTGTTTTTTTACAAGGAAATAGGCTACGTGCATACAGACTTTGCGTGGTATGTAGGGTTTGTGTATCTGTGTATGTGTGTGTGTGCGTGTGTTCTGTCTAGTGTGTTTGTTTTTGTCAGTATGTGTATATATTCTTTCTCCAAACATATATACAATGTATTATATTATAAAGAAATCGATACAGTAACTACATGTATCTTGTATGATGTGTGCGTGTGTGCGTATGCGTGTGTGTTGTCCTACTAGTGTGTTTTGCCAGTATGTGTGCATGGTACGTGCTTATGTGTGTGGGGTTATGATTTGGTGAGTGCTGATTTAAGTTTGTCTATGAAATCTTTTCTTGTATTTGTAGGTAAGAGCAAACGTGTATATATATATATATATATATATATATATATATATATATATATATATATATATATATATATATATATATAATATAAAAGGCTCAAACACTAATATTCCATGGTTATAATTTATTACGTTGGAATCGTAATCACGATCCAATTCATCAGACCAACAAATTCAAAAAAATTCACACATGCTTTTTGAATTTGTAGGTTTGGTGAATCGGATCATGATTACGATTCAAATGTAATAAATTATAACCATATTATATTCTTGCTCTGTCCTGGACATTGAGCTGTATCCCCTTAGAAATATACACACACACACACACACACATATATATATATATATATATATATATATATACCACTAATATTATCAATATATATATATACCACTAATATTATCAATATATATATATACCACTAATATTATCAATATATATATATATATATATATATATATATATATATATATATATACCACTAATATTATCAATATATATATATATATATATATATATATATATATATATATTGCGAGAGAGAGAACGAAGGAAAGAGAGAGTGAAATATTATTCTCTTGAATGCTCTTGAATAAGATAGCCAAGGAATGTCTGTTAAGCCTTTCTTTTTGGGGTTTCTCCTACTATCGAATAGATAGCTTGATTTCAGGTGAACATTTTTAAAGTGTCAAAGTAATGTTTTACTTTCCGACAACTTAATTCAAAAACTTTTTAATAATAGGTTAGACTGACTTCTCTCGAGTTGGTAGAGTATGCAGTCTAGGAGAAGAAAAGTCTGAATTCGAAACGAGCCCGAAAAAAGATGGATTTCCTTTCGACTATCTTGCCCTAGACACACCCACTATTACGACAATTGCAGAACATGTACTGCACGGATGGGTTACGTGATTCTTGATCGTGTTAATAAAACTAATATTCAATATTCATTTTTTTATCAATGTTTGATATATATAAAAGATTCGATAGATTTTAATGATTCACCTTAGACA
Organism: Acanthosepion esculentum; assembly: GCA_964036315.1. NCBI lineage: Eukaryota > Metazoa > Mollusca > Cephalopoda > Sepiida > Sepiidae > Acanthosepion > Acanthosepion esculentum. Next base: position 89,704,148 of record OZ038478.1, read on the forward strand.
ATTTATATTCAGCCTTACATTCTATTGAAAAGGGTGTGAAAATTCGCATAGCTAAAATCTGGATCGCCTTGAATGAAATGTATGATTTACCAGACAACCTCAAGCGGAAACTCTGTATAGACGGTGTTAATTTAAAGTGCCATTGCTTGGACATTAATGAAAACCCTATAATCTAAGCTTGATGGAACTTACATTCGGATTCTGAAAGCTACATTTAACATCTCTATGGACCCATCACTGATATTTGTACAATCTTACGCAAACGCAGAATGCGCTTTGCAGGACACTGCTGGCGAGCAAAAAAAGAACTCGCGAGTGATCTATTTTCTGGACACCTAGCCATGGCGCAAGACGGATTGGTCACCCAGGAACCACCTGTATTAACCAGCTTTGTTATAAGATAGAATGCCACCCTGATGACCTTCCGCCCTTGATGTAGGACCGTGATGGCTGACGTGAGAGACTCATGAATGTTCCAGCTAACTCGACTGCATAAATAATAGAAAATGCGTGTTTTTATTATAAAGAGTTTTTCTCCGCACCTCCTAATCACTGAACTATAGAGCTTTATTTTTGTTGCTGTTGTTATCGTTAAATCAATCATTTTTTCCCAACACGAACTTGATTAAAACACCCAAAATGCTGAAATAATATACGACATGAGTATATGGAGAATCTCCTCACGGATGAAGAAACTTGAGGTAATAGGTAAATGGTTTTACAGAACTATGCTGTGAATATCATGTAACGAGAAAGTTTTAGGGGAATTGGAAAGCAAAAGGAGACTTGAAATTTCTAGAGAACATTATGAGGAAAGAAGACTTGGAGAATTTGACACGTGATATATTGAAGGCAAGAGTGGAAAGTAGTGGGTAACGAGCTTGTGTAAATGGTTGGCAGAACATGAATTAGGATAGTTAGCAAAAAGACAGACTTTACTCAGAGCTAAAAAGGACAGGAAGTTGTGGAGAGTCATGATTGCCAACGCCTTGAATGAAAACGGCAAATAGAAAGAGAAATGTTCCTTTTGAAGAACGAAGTTATGTTATGTGCATACAGTAATTGCACGGGGTTTACAATTACAATGTCCTGTGTTCTTTCGCCGCTTCGGCCCATTGACATTCTGTCAGGAGTATAAATATTCACTTCTGGACGCCTTACAACAGGAATTACGAATTACTCAACATTGTTCCTCGATCGGCGCAAAAGAGGCCTATTTCATTAGCGGCCTGTCTTTCTGTTTCGTTTTACACTGACTTCTGCCATTCAAGAATTGTTTATAGTCATCAATCACACAAGTGCAAGGACTTGACTGCTTCACAACTTCCCAAGTTTATTTTTGTAATTCGACAAGTCTCACAATAAACAATCCTCTCGCAAAATGATTCGTTGAGTCCCCACCAGCCACCACCACCACCAAATAACACTCGCCAATTTTCACTGAAAATAGTCTTTGGTGATACGAATAAGAACAACAAATACATTAAAAAATTAATTTTCTTATTGTGTATTTCAAAAAAGGTGAGTGCTGTATATGTTGTTAATTGAAATAAGCTAAGTAATTTAACGAATTTATTTTTACGAGATTTTATTAAATAACTACAGGTATTATATGTCCAAAAACGACATCGGGGTATTTATGGAATATATATATTTATGGATTATACACACACACACACACATATATATATTTTTTTTGTTGTCATCCACAGACAGACTGTTTTGCTGTTTCACAGCTCATCAGTGTGGCTAGACGTCCAGTTGCCTCTAGCTAGGATCGAAACCCGACTAAATTTGCGTCAGTCCGAACTTCTCCCACTCAGCCGTCAGCGTACGGTACGGGATGAGGGTGAATTTTAGCGTATTTATTTTTAGATTCAGATAAACACACAGTGACTGAGAGTGACTCAATTCTGTCGAAGAGTCGTGCAGTATTAGCTTAAATAGTCACTGTTTAGTGGTAGATATAGCGGGTTAGATCAATAATAATAATAATAATAATAATAAATACTGAATTGAATTCACAAAACCGAATATCATATATACCATATATCATAAACACTTTGGATGTCCCTGTTGTACAATACAGTTTCAACATACTTAATTGGGCCATAGCTGACATTAAGTGAATGGATGCTAAAATGAGAAAGCTTCTCACTTACCACCGCATATATGATCCTACGGCTGATGTCAATCGCTGTATGTGCCCAGAGTCGAACGATGCAGAGGATTAATCCGACTAGAAACCGCAACAATCGGTCTTCAAAGATGTCTGGAAGCTACAGAAAACTTGATGATCTGCGTTAAAAAAACATGAAAGCAATAAGAAACTTTATTCAGTGATAAAGTGTCGTAGCTTACCTACGTATAATAATGGGTATGTC
>OZ038478.1:89711531-89714031 GCA_964036315.1 Acanthosepion esculentum
GGCGAACGTCGGATCGATTCCTACCTAGAGTCGTATCTTCTTTTCTCATCTTCGGAGATGTCACTTACACTATTTAAACAACAGGAATATAACACGAATGTCTACTAAATACAACGCATTTATTGTAATAATAATGGTGGTATTGGCGATATAGTCAGATTCAGTAGAGTGTCTGACTCGTGAGTGTTAATCTTTAACGTTGTTTCATTGAACAGATTACGTACTGCGCTGTATTCTATATTCATAGACTATGGTGAATATGGTCAACACCCTGCCCATATCATCACTTCAAATGTATCTAAGTTGTACGAAACTTTACATACCTATTAGATTTTAATGTTTATTCTGAGTTTTTTTGCCTTTCAATTAAAACAAAATAAATAACAAAATATATGTATTTTCTTCCGTTTCTTCTTTAATTAATTTTATAATATTTTAAACGTAATACAAATTAAACGTAAAATTTTAAATTGGTAATTTTTCATTTTCAATTTTATACTAAAATTTAATATAAATTAGAATGATTTCTATTTTAGTCTAACATTAACATTAAGGCATTTATAATTGTAACCAAGGTTCGTTGTTAAGTTTTTTGAATTCTCATATACTTGTATTTTGATTGGTCATTGCAGCTTAGGTAACAGCGTTTCCCCTAGCGAGTGGTGTTTGATTGATTTGAACCTTTAAAACCCTTTATTCTACATTCAATACCATCACTTGATAAGACACCAGTAATAAAATGGCTATTTTTGTAGTGATTTTATATCTATATATATCTATATACAAGTTTAGGATTGGTGTATACGGAATAAATTTCAATAACCAACAAATACTATTCTTAAAAGAGTGCTCAATACAGAGTAGAGCAAATATAATTATTTATTCGAAAATTATAACATAAATATGTTATAAAATCACTACAAAAATAGCCATTTTGTTTCAACACCTGGTGTTATCAAGTCAGGGTGTTGAATGTTTATATATTCAACACCATCACTTGATAAGAAACCAGAAGTGTTGAAACAAAATGGCTATTTTTGTAGTGATTTTATCACATATTTATGTTATAATTTTCGAATAAATAATTATATATATATATATATATATATATATATATATATATATATATATATATATATAATTATTTATTCGAAAATTATATATATATATATATATATATATATATATATATGAAGAATATGGTGTTGACAATGTTCACTTTTATATTTACATACACTGATACTGAGCACTTTATCCCATATATATATATATATATATATATATATATATATATATATATATAGCACACCTTAAAACTATATTTCTTCAAACAAACCAATCCCTCGCATAATAACCATTAGAATTGACAAACAGCAATCAATCAAAAAATTGAACGAATAAACAGCTATAACTACCATATAAACGATCAACAAAATTTGAAAAACGAAAAGAATAAATAAAAATATACAAAAAATAAATAAGAAAAAACAAGTAAAATAAATTAATCCAAATAAATAAACAAATTAACAAACCTCTCCCGCTAAAAAAAACCGTTAGAATAAATAAAAATAAAAAATAAATATCAAAAACAAGTAAAAATAATCAATCCAAATAAATAAATAAAATAATAAACAAATTAAAACCTGCCCCCGCCAAAATAACAGTTAGAATAGACTACAGCAATCAATTCAAAAATTGGACGAAAAAATAGCTTTAATTACCTTCCCAGACAAAAACATACTATTAACTAAACGATGTTAACTCATCTCAAATCTTTTTATTACGTTTTTAAAATATCGAAAGCCCTAAAAAATAAATAAATATAATAAATAAAAGATAAAAATAGAAATAAATAAAAAATAAATAAAATAAATTAACCGAAATAAATAAATAAACAAACCACTCCTGCCAAAACAACCGTCAAAATGGATTACCCACAATGCGCCACTGACCCGTATATGTAAATAGTCGACAAAAAATTCCAACACATGTGGCCTGAGGATTGCGTCTAGCATGAAACAGCCTGTCGCCTCTGAGTGTTGACTTCAATGTTCACTTTTAATTATTCATTTATATATATATATATATATATATATATATATATATATATATATATATATATATACAAGTAATATGAGAATGAATAGAGTACAATTCCAATGTTCGTACATTTAGTTTAAAAGAGGGCTCAATACAGAATAAAGCAATATTATTTACTTTAGGTTATTAAAACATGTAAAAATCTCAACACAATTGCAGTCAATTGTAAATTACTAGCGAGTGAACAATTAATTTGATTTCATACAAATACATCTTTTTTCAAACAAAAAAAGAAAAAGAAAAACAGTTATAAGGCTTATGGGCTTGTTTTTTTTTGGGGGGGGGTGTTTTTAAAGATGTATGTTGCTTTTGAAACCAAATTAATTGTTCACTCGCCAGTAATTTCCAATCGCCTGAGGAGACACATTGGTATGTGTCGAAACACGTCGGCAATTGTGCA
>OZ038478.1:89721531-89801531 GCA_964036315.1 Acanthosepion esculentum
AATGAATAAAAATGTTTTCCTTTGTTTAAATAATAGTGAAATATTTTTTTTTAAGCAGTTACCTTGATCTTTATGTCAACTATTAAAATGTGGGTGTTATTTCTACAGCATCCTGAATGACCAATTCTTACTTATTTTTGAATGAAGTGAGTAATTGTAGACTCAGTAATAATAATAATAATAATAATAATAATAATAATAATAATAATAATAATAATAGCAACAACAACAATAACAAAAATCTTATTTCATCTTTAAATAACCCAACAAGGGTAGATATGTTGTAAAACCCGCCAATGCAAGCCAAGTCTCACCGAAAAATGTTCCCATTCTTATTAATGGCGTTTTCTAAGGTCTGTTTAATGCATCGTCCGGTTCACACTCCTCCTCAGTCTTTTTTAACAGGAGTAGATGTTTATCTCTTACTTCCTGTTCAGGATTGGGTTTCCAGTTACTTCTAACGTCTTTTCATTCTCCTTCACTCCACCTCCACCAGTAGGCGCTTACGTCTCAGTGGCTTTATCGCCTTGCTTGAAGTGAATTCATTTTAAAAATAGAGTTAAATAGACAGAAATTGATTTAAGCAGACAGATTCTAAAAGAACTCACTTCTAGTAATATATTCACCGAATATTCACCGGTTTTTCTTTAGGACATATGTACTTGTTATTCGCGGAAACCCAGAATATTCTCCGGTTTTTCTTTAGAACATATGTACTTGTTATTCGCGGAAACCCAGAATATTCTCCGGTTTTTCTTTAGAACATATGTACTTGTTATTCGCGGAAACCCAGAATATTTGCCGGTTTTTCTTTAGAACATATGTACTTGTTATTCGCGGAAACCCAGAATATTTGCCGGTTTTTCTTTAGAACATATGTACTTGTTATTCGCGGAAACCCAGAATATTCTCCGGTTTTTCTTTAGGACATATGTACTTGTTAATCGCGGAAACCCAGAATATTCGCCGGTTTTTCTTTAGAACATATGTAATTGTTATTCGCGGAAACCCAGAATATTCACCGGTTTTTCTTTAGAACATATGTACTTGTTATTCGCGGAAACCCAGAATATTCGCCGGTTTTTCTTTAGAACATATGTACTTGTTATTCGCGGAAACCCAGAATATACGCCGGTTTTTCTTTAGGACATATGTACTTGTTACTCGCGGAAACCCAGAATATTCGCCGGTTTTTCTTTAGAACATATGTACTTGTTATTCGCGGAAACACAGAATATTCGCCGGTTTTTCTTTAGAACATATGTACTTGTTATTCGCGGAAACCCAGAATATTCGCCGGTTTTTCTTTAGAACATATGTACTTGTTATTCGCGGAAACCCAGAATATTCGCCGGTTTTTCTTTAGAACATATGTACTTGTTATTCGCGGAAACCCGGAATACTCACCGAATTTTCTTTAGAACATATGTACTTGTTATTCGTGGTAACCCCGAATATTCACCAGTTTTTTTAAGAACATATGAACTTGTTATTCGCGAAAATCCAGAATATTCACCGGGTTTTTTTAAGAACATATGTACTTGTTATTCGCGGAAACCCAGAATATTCGCCGGTTTTTCTTTAGAACATATGTACTTGTTATTCGCGGAAACCCAGAATATTCGCCGGTTTTTCTTTAGAACATATGTACTTGTTATTCGCGGAAACACAGAATATTCGCCGGTTTTTCTTTAGGACATATGTACTTGTTATTCGCGGAAACACAGAATATTCGCCGGTTTTTCTTTAGGACATATGTACTTGTTAATCGCGGAAACCCAGAATATTCGCCGGTTTTCCTTTAGGACATATGTACTTGTTATTCGCGGAAACCCAGAATATTCGCCGGTTTTTCTTTAGAACATATGTACTTGTTATTCGCGGAAACACAGAATATTCGCCGGTTTTTCTTTAGAACATATGTACTTGTTATTCGCGGAAACCCAGAATATTCGCCGGTTTTTCTTTAGGACATATGTACTTGTTATTCGCGGAAACCCAGAATATTCGCCGGTTTTTCTTTAGGACATATGTACTTGTTATTCGCGGAAACCCAGAATATTCGCCGGTTTTTCTTTAGAACATATGTACTTGTTATTCGCGGAAACCCAGAATATTCGCCGGTTTTTCTTTAGAACATATGTACTTGTTATTCGCGGAAACACAGAATATTCGCCGGTTTTTCTTTAGAACATATGTACTTGTTATTCGCGGAAACCCAGAATATTCGCCGGTTTTTCTTTAGAACATATGTACTTGTTATTCGCGGAAACCCAGAATATTCGCCGGTTTTTCTTTAGAACATATGTACTTGTTATTCGCGGAAACCCAGAATATTCGCCGGTTTTTCTTTAGAACATATGTACTTGTTATTCGCGGAAACACAGAATATTCGCCGGTTTTTCTTTAGAACATATGTACTTCTTATTCGCGGAAACCCAGAATATTCGCCGGTTTTTCTTTAGGACATATGTACTTGTTATTCGCGGAAACCCAGAATATTCGCCGGTTTTTCTTTAGAACATATGTACTTGTTATTCGCGGAAACCCAGAATATTCGCCGGTTTTTCTTTAGAACATATGTACTTGTTATTCGCGGAAACCCAGAATATTCGCCGGTTTTTCTTTACAACATATGTACTTTTTATTCACGAAAATCCCGAAGATTCGCCGGTTTTTCTGAAGAACATATGTACCAATTATTCGCTGAGAACTCCCTCGATTCAGGATTTTTTTAATATAATATATTTAAAATATTCTTATATTATTTTCCTGTTATTTAAGTGACTTAATACATGTAACAGTTCATTTTATGGTAAAATTGACAGAATTGTACATCTTCAGTGTAAAAAATAACAAACGCAAAAACATGCGTAGTGGTTTGGCTTTGTTCTTTGTTAGGGATTGCGGCTGGGATCTTAAATGTGGCTTGTCTGGGGGTGGGACATCATCACAGTTCTGTTTTTAGAAAATGTTTTAAACTTTATATTTTATGTCTTGTTACACATATTTTCAATGGTCGTATCGATCTACGCGTAATTAAAAACGGTTATTGTACGTATGAAAGAAAATTTGCTCTAGGTGTATGATCACTAATACTATTTTTCAAAAATGTCTTTAAAAGAGTCTGAAATGTTTCTAAAGTATTTCGGATGAATGTTTAAGGCATATGGATGTTTAAAAATCAAAATAGGTACTTATTAAGCACTTTTAGGGATAGTTACTAGTATTCACGGTTTTTAGGTATTTGCGGCCAGTTCTGGTCTCTAACCCCTGCGAAAACGTGGGACTCACTGTAAGGATAACAGCTTAAAATGAGAAATGAGTGCTGAGTCTATTCAAATAATAATATAATTATTATCTCCAAGAAAATTAATACAATATTCTTTCACAGAATAAAAAAAAAATAATTATTCTTACAATCTAAAAATATTTTGGGATTTAAATAATCTAAAAACAGATTTATAAGCCTTAAAAAACAACTAACTCAATCAATCTAGAAACTAAGCAAACTATTAACAGAATATCATTAAATAGAAAGAAAATAGTTCTGAACTGCTAAGCAATATCTATCATAGATTAAGAAGAGACTTTAAACGGCAGAAGTGAGAGTCTAGCAAAGACTATTTGGGATACCATCGAGTGGAGATTTTAGAAACGATCTAGCGATTAATTATATTGCATAACGAGCATATCTAGTCTAAATATGGTTATCTATAATCAAAAAAATAAAATTAATTTATTTGCCGGGATGAAAAAAAAAAGTATAAAATAGTATAGAGATTTTGTGGCCATGTCAGTAAAGGAAAATTGTGATTTGAACAAAACGAGAAAAGGGAACTAAAAAAAAAAAGATAACGACGTCGGATAAAAAGAGAAAATCGCACCAAAAATACTCCTTTTTTTAATGTAGAAAAAAAAGATTAAAAAGAAATACAGTGTAACCCGGATATAAGAAACACGGATATAAGAGAAACCCGGATATAAGATAGATTTTCTCTGGTCCCAAATTAGAGCCATACTTACCTAAACAAAATAGACATAAACCGGATATAAGAGAAACCCGGATATAAGATACTTATTATCCGGTCCCGACAACTCTCTTATATCCGGGTTGCACTGTACGGAGAAAAGAAAAGAAAAAGATAGCAAAAAAAAAAAGAAAAGAAATGTGAAGGAAAGCAAGAAAGAAGTACGAGAGAGAATAAAAGGGGAAATAAGGAGAAAAAGAGAAAAGAAACAAAAAAAGGTAATAATAAAGTAAGAGGAATGAGAAAAAAAAGAAAATAATTAAATCAGAAAGAAACTGTTGAAATTTTCAGTCACAAAATGAGAAAAGACTGCATGGCGAATTTGACACTCACCAAACATAACAGGGAGAGAGGAAAACGGCAAGCAAATACCTACGGAGCTTGCAAAAGTAGATGGCAGAACATAGACCAAGATGTACAGTAAAAGGATAAATATTGCCTAAATGATAGGAAGTTATGGAGAGCCGTAATCTCCTACACCCTGAAGAGATAAAAAAATATCACTGATAACAATCTTCTAGAGCTGTTACTGCACAGGTGCATTTGTGTTCGTTCGACACCCACTGAGCCAACCTGTGGCTTATACTGGAACTATGCTGAGCGGACCTTAGTTACAGTTTCTGGGAGAGAGCGTGTTATCTAGTGTGATCAACAGTCTGAACACGATGACTTGCCAGAACAATCACCGACGGCACACAATTTCACTCACAAGGCTTGGGGGTATGTTTTTCAAGTACTTTCCAAAGGTGCCGCACAATGGGATCGCCTCCTCCAGACCGATAACATCAAGAAAATCGACCGTGGTGAGATTCGAACTCGAGTCTCATGGTCAGAAAGCGAATGTTCTAACCACGTACCCATACCCTGAACAGATACGGCACAAAGAAAGAAAGAAAGAAAGAAGTAAAACAACAACGACAACAACAACAAAATGACAGTCGAAGGTAAAGAGGCCAAAACGAAACAGACAAGGAATAGAGAAAGAAGAAGAAGAAGAAGAAGAAGAAGAAGAAGAAGAAGAAGAAGAAGAAGAAGAAGAAGAAGATCCATGACATTAACAAGAAAAGAAAGAGAAAAGAGAAGAAGAAGAATAGCCGAAAGAGAGCAAATAAATAAACAGAAAAAAATATGAAAGGGGATAACAGCATAAGAAGAAAATGTTGCAGAAGAAGACAAGAAAAAAAAAAGGGAAGAAACAATGAAAAGAAAACGAGCAGAAAAAAAAATGAACAAAGAATCAAGACCATTGACAGCAACTATTACGATGAGATCTTATCGGCCTCACCCCGCCTTACCGCTAAAATAAATCGAGAAACACACAAAAAAGTTGATTGTTGAAATATTAACCTCTTCCGTCATTTCTCACCATCAACTTTCATCTACACCCCCATCCATTGATCTACACATATTTTTTTCAAAACCCGGACCTTTTTACTTCCGGTGGTGTCAGCCACTATTGCTGTCATTTCACGTATCGTGCAATCACGACATACCTGACAAGTAACTCAGGTGTTCATTTGTTTAGATAAAGCAGGCTCGACTGTTTATCCCTGAGCCCATTACATTTTTTCTACTTTTTTTTTATTTGCATTAAGAAGACGAAATCATCGACTGATCGGAAACGCCTCTTTCCAGGAGTTTGAGAACTGAAATCGGACGATCAAATTTTTCCACAACAAATTATCTTTTCTTATATTCTATTGAAAAATCAGCTTTGCTTTATTTTTTCAACTCTTTCATAATTACGAACATTAATTAACTTCGTTTTTGGCTGAGATGGCAAGAAAATATATTTATGTATTAACGTATAAAAACGTAACGCCACATATACTTACACATATTTTTGATGATGCCCAAAAGTTCCAGGAAAAAATATTTTCTAAATGTTCGTGTATTAATTCGTATATACTAGGATGTAGACAAAGGAATTCTAACACAGGCGCCATATTGTCTCTTGAATAATAACAGAGATGGTCGAAAGTACTTAAGCAAAACAATAACTTAATAGGACGGTTTATCAACAACTTGGAGCTCCAATTTTCAACACCTTATATGAAAATTGGAAAAAGTTAATAAAAAATGAAACAGGCAGACTTTGTCGGTTCTTTTTAATCAAATTTGTTTGGATGGATACTTGCTGCCTAAATATATTTTATATATCTTTACATTCAAAACAGGTTTTGTAAAATATTTTAGACATATCATGCCGATTATTGTCGTTGTAATCCTATTAAGTTCGCGGGTTAATTTCATGGTAGATTTTGAAAACTGAGTAAGAAAAATACCTACATTTCCTTTCGATTAGTTTTTATTTTCCCAAGTACTTTCAATCTCATCTGAGACCATTTTCATCTTGTCTGTGAGTATGTATATGTGTTTCTGTAAAAAAAATTGTTGGTTTTTTCTGCTTTTGCAGCGTTCTAGATTTCTTTCAGTGTAAGTGAAGTTTTTTATTTCATACGTATATAATAATTTTTTGTCATAAACATTTAAGGATTTTGTTGCTACACTGATATTTGACTTTATTTATTTTGTGCTTTTGTGCTCTCTTATAGCAAGGATTTTTAGTTTTTGCTTGTTATTGTTTTTATGTAACATAGATGTATCCGACTAATCTTTGAGTGTGGGCATAAGTGTTCCTTTAAGTGCTGATATATTGAGCTATGTTCAGCCAAATGAAATATAAGTCTTTTTGTTAGCATTGTCGTAGTAAAGCCAACGTATGTATTGACATTTTTATCAGAGATACAATCTCCTAAAGGACATTTAAATTGATATACAATGTTGACCTTTTGCAAGATGCTAGTTGGTGGAGAAGAGTTGTTTTGTTGCTTGTATTAAATTTAGTATAATATATAATTAATTTTTTTTTCTCACTTGGATCAGTGGGGTGTATATTGGTGTTTATGAGTTATTTTTAGAATTTTTTCCTCCTGTTTATAGTTGGAATGCATTTGAATTCGATATAGTAATTTGATATGTTTAGAGTTATTTGATGATGTTTTGTATTCATTTTATTTATGTTAATATTCCCAATAGCTCGTCTAATTTGTTCATCAACAATGTAATTAGGAAAGTCATTATTAATGAGGATTTGTTTAATATTTTTAATTCAGTGTAGAAAATCTTTTTTTGTTGAAGAATTTGATTTTGCGCGGTTAATACATACGTTAGCTTTATTACAGTAGCACAACGCATCCTCGGGTGACGAGGTAAGACTGACCGTTATATAATTTAAATTTTGGTATATACCAGACTATCTCAGTCCATATTATTTACTGGAATTGTTTTTTTTTTAATCATATATTTAAACTAAACATAAATAAATGGGAAATAATGCAGATTCTTCTTTGGATATTATCATGGTAATCTCAGTATTCTCGGCACCCCTTCTGTTAATTAGAATCAGTCAAAAAGAAAAAAATACGCCAATTTGGGAAATTCTCTTTAAATGTACAGTGTCGCAATAAAATCAAAAGTGATCTTTTTCTAAATTCTGCTAGTTAAAAACCCAACGCTTCGAATGTCATTTGATGATAGAAATGTAAACACAAAAGGGAGTTGATAAAAATTCTCGTCCCGATAGGCTTCCAAAAGTCTGACCAAATAAAATGGTCGATTTCTGGAAGGAAATGTTTTAAGACAACCAGTCCTTGTGATCCATATCATAAATATAATAAATTGTCTTCTTAAGTAAATGAACAAATTTATTTCACACACACACACACACACACACACACACACACACACATATATATATATATATATATATAAAAAGAAAGAACAGTAAGATATAAAATCCGGTGTTCTTATAGATATTTTTATTTTTACACAATAGTGCTCAATGTAAATTTACAGAGCATTAATATTATAAATTAATTGATTTAAAATTTGTTTTTTTCGCTACACAGTGATAACCATGTTTCAAAAATGGAAGCTAAAAGCCTTTCAATTTAATTTTGTTATTAAATTAAAGACATTAGTTCCATTTCCTTGTCAAGCGAATTTTGGAGTAACTTTTTTTTTTACTGGAAAATTTTATAAAGCAACCACAAAAGACTACAACGATCTAATAAATAAGGACTTACATAAGAACTACAAAAAAGCGAATAACAGTGACCTAAATATGGTACAGAATATCAATAATAGCAGTAAAAACAAATCACTGATAAACTGAAGATCAGTGATAGAGTAGGTCAATTATATGAAAAAGAAGGCTACATAACCTTAAAGGACCACAAACCAGATTTCGAGGCAAATCCGACTCCAAGGATAATTAATCCTACTAGACCTGATATCGGAAAAATTAATAAAATGATCCTTGAAAGGGTAAATAAACAAATTAAAGATAAAATAGGCCTGAAACTTTGGATAAATACCAAAGACACGATAAACTGGTTTACTTGTATAAAAGAAAAAAACAACTGTACACTAATGCAGTTCGATATTGAAAATTATTACCAAGCAATATCTAAAGAACTGTTCATAAATGCGTTGGACTTTGCCACCCAGTACACGGATATTACAGAAGAAGAAAAGAACATTATTTTAAATGCGAAGAAATTGGTACTGGTTCATAAAGGTGAGCAATGGATAAAGAATTCATATGACCACTTTGACATCACAATGGGATCACTAGACTCAGCTGAGTCTTCTGATCTCATAGGTCTTTTTATATTATACAAAGAGCGCACCGTGATATTGATTCAACTGACATTGGTTTATACAGGGACGATGGTCTTATGGTTATTAGAAACTCTACTAACTTCAAAATAGATAAAATTAGAAAGGTATTATATAAAGAATTTAAAAGCATGTGTTTAAAAATTACCGTCAGCACTAAATTAAAAAAGTTAACTTCCTTGATATAACATTAGATTTAAAGAAAAATACATACACACCTTATAAAAAACTCAATACCAATCCTTTATATATACACCCTAAATCAAATCCCCCTCATCTATAATTAAATATATACCTTTATCTATCCGAAAAAGAATTAGTACAAATTCAGCAAATGACAAGATTTTCGATGAACATATTAATTTCTATAATAAAGCTCTAAAAGATAGTGGCTACAAAAACCTAAAACTAACTTATATTAAAAATGAAAATGGTAAGCATAGAAAAAACAGAAGTAGGAAAATAATTTGATATACACCTCCATACAACCAAATGGTAAAAAACAAATTGGGACAAAAATTCCTCGAATTAATAGTCAAGCATTTTCCCAGTGAAAGTAAACTAAGTACTATTTCCAATAAAAATACACTAAAATTAAGTTATAGCTGTACTGATAACATCGAAAAAATTATTAAGAAACATAATGCTAATATCTTAAATAAACACTTATACCAGAACCAAAAAATTTTAGACAATGGAAAAATAAAAACAACTAATGAGGCTAAACAAAAATTATGTAATTGTAGAAACCCTCAAAACTGTCCTCTACACAATAAATGTTGCACGGAATCATTAGTATACCAATGCAATATATCTTCTATTGAAAACCCTGAAAACATAAAAATATATATAGGTTGCACTAGCCATGAGTTCAAAAAAAGTTTCAACCAACATAAAAGTTCGTTTAGGATAAATAAATATAAAAATCAAACATCTCTCTCGAAGTACTTCTGGCACCTAAAAGAATCCAATAAAACACCTACAGTAAAATGGAAGTTAATAAGAAAAGCTAGAATGTGTAGGTCATTAAATGATCCATGTCCTTTATGCATACATGAGAAACTATATATTACTAAGTTCATAAAAAATAAAAATTTACTGAATCAGAGAAATGAAATAGCTATTTTGTGCCGTCATTGTCAAACATTTTCTTTAAATAATATTTAAAAATTAAAATAAAAAAATTTTTTAAAAATTACCTGATAATATACATACTCATATTTGATGTGAATAAATAATTTTAAATAATTTTAAATACTGTAAGTAATCCTATTACATTTACTTGTTTTATAAAAAAGTATAGCTGATTAAATTTAAAAGTTAAATTTAAAAGTAGAATTTTTAAAAATTGGTTTTAAAATAATGGTTTTTATACTCGATAAGAAAAAATAATTTTACATACTGTAATTAATTCTAATACATTTACTTGGTTTTAAAAAGAAATATAGTATATTAAATATTAAAAATTAATTTTTTTTAGAAATGTAGTTAAAACATATTCTAGCCTAAGCAGCCCCCAAAATCTTTAAGTATACAAATAGAAAAAATACCGTAAGAATATTAACTGATACAACGAAAATTAAAAAATTGAACACCCTACCACCCCTTGTCTAGATGAATGGATTTCTCGGTATTCTTGGAAACCCTCAATTATGAATCTTTGCCGTGCCTTTAAAGCCGTAAATTTTAAAAAATAAAAAAATAAGTTATTCCAAAATTCACTTTTTTTGACTGTGTTAGACATTTTTCTGACTTTTGGAGAACTTTACTTTGATCTTTTGACTGCTGTATTTAGCTAAGTTTTGGTTTATTTTGACCGTTTTTCTAACATAATTGTTTTGAATATTTTCTAAGGTCGGAGTCTCGAAGGGCGAGGCTCGATCACGATCTTCAGCGCCTCGGGGTGGATGTATGTTGCGTACAGGAGACCCGTTTTTTATCTCGCGATCATGAGGGCATTCTGTCTAAGAGGTTCGTCCTCTTTTCAGCATGTTTTGATGGACGCTCGAGGGGTGTTTCCTGGCTGGTGAGCAAGTCTCTGGACGCGGTGTGTGCTCTTGTCTTCGCGGATCCGGCGGGCAGGCTTTGCGTGCTGGATATTACCATAAAGGATAAGGCTCTTCGTCTCATTGGAGTTTATGCGGAGCTGGCCTCTTTGCTTATCAAGCAAGATCAAGTAGTTAGAGCTAGGATAAAAAGAATGTCTTGCGAGGCTACGAATATGGCCGCCTCATTGCGTTCAGAGGAGGTTCGTAGGGCATCTAGTCGCCATATCGCGAGCATCACATTGCCGGACAAGCGAACTGTGACTACAGACGCGGGCATTTTCGAGGCTTTTCGAGACTACTTTCAGGAGCTTTTCACCAGGGATCCCGGTCTGAGCACTGCTCAGTTCGATGCCTATTTAGCCGACTTTCCCCGCCTTGAGGCGGCTGAAGCTGCTGAATGCGAGGGTCCCATAACAGAGTCTGAGATCTGGGATGCGCTGAAGCAGGTTGGCCTGGACAAGACTCCGGGATTAGATGGTCTTCCCTATGAAATGTACTTGGGGCAGTCGCCTGTCTTTGTCCCCTTGCTGGCACTAATTTTCAACAACTGGTTCAAGCAGGGGTCTATTCTTCAACGCTTCACCAGGGGTGTGATCAAGTTGCTTCGCAAGAAGAAAGACGGTGGGGATGGGGTAGATAATTATCGGCTTTTGACGATGTTAAATACAGAGTTGAAGATTTTAGCCAAGGTCTTAGCTGACCGTTTGCAGATTGTCCTCTCTAGTCTGATTGGTCCCGAGCAGACTTGTGCTGTGAAGGGCAGGACTATTCAGGACAACCGTCATTTGGTTCGCTTGATCATTGAGAAAGTCGACAGTGATGCCGCGCTGATCAATTTGGATCAGTTCAAGGATTTCGATAGGGTTGACCATCTGTTTCTGGAGGCTGTCCTTTCGGCCGCCGGTTTCGGGCCGCACTTTCGCACTTGGATCCGACTGCTGTAAGCGTCCCCCGGTGCGCTGGTAGAAGTGAATGGCGTAAGATCGAAACCTTTCATTTTGTCTCGCTCCATTCGTCAAGGTTGTCCGCTGTCTCCATTGCTGTACGTTCTTGCGTTGGAACCTTTCCTGCGTAAGTTGAAGACGAATCCGGTCCTTCGCGTAATTTCCCTACCTGGTGCTACCACCTCGGCCAGGTACTCCGCCTATGCTGATGACGTTTTGGTTCTGGTGTCGAGTAGGTCCGAAGTTAACGAAGTCAGCAAAGAAATCAACGGTTATGAGATGGTGACAGGGGCCAAGATCAATCGCGATAAGTCTGTTGGCTTGCGGTTGGGTTCGTGGAGGGGAGTTTCTCTTCCCGGACCTTTCCTCTGGACGGACGGGCCGGTCAAGATACTCGGCGTCTGGTTCGGTCCCGACCTCCTGTTGGAAATGGATTGGTCGGAGGTACAAGAGAAGGCTGAGCTCGCAGTACTTTTGTGGACTCGGAGGAATCTTTCCTTGAAGGAGAGGGCGGAAGTATGTGCTTCGCACATCTACCCGATTCTCCTTTACCGACTCTCCGTGCTTCCACTCCCGTCTGACACTTTATTGGCTTTTGTAAGGCTCTTGTTCTCCTTCTTGTGGGGAGGTAGGGCCGCCATGGTCAGTCGCGAGATCTGTTACCTCCATCCCTCTGATGGCGGGCTGGGGGTGCCTTGCGTTGAGACTCATCGACATACGCTTCGCATTACCTATCTAGATCGGATGTGTATGCAACTGGATGAGAACGGCGAATTCTGGAAGGAAGACGTCCATAAACATTTTCCATCCTTGAGAAATGTGCGCTCGTGTGAGGAGGAGGCCGGCCGTACTCCTCGAGGCGAGGGCTCTTTCTATCGTGAAACTCGGATTGCCCTCAAGCGACTCTTACGGGCGAAGGATGGCCTCTCCGACGTCCAGCCGTTGTCCCGTAAGGCATTATATCAGGTGTTAGTTAGGGGGAACGTTTAAGATATTCTGATAGGCGAGCTCGGTCTGACGAAGCGGGAGGCTCGCTGCATATGGCCTTGGGCGCCCGAGTTGAAATGTCTCACTAACCCTGAGGCATAACTCACCTGGCTGGTGATTCGAAGGGCCCTCTGGGTCACCAAAAGACTTCGCGCAGCGGGGTTGGCTAAGTCGCCAAACTGCGTTTGCTGCAGTGGGGAGGTAGAGACCCTAGCTCACGCCTTCTTTCATTGTAGTGTCGTAGTTCCGCTGTGCAAGTTTGTTGAATACATCATGGTTCGCATGCTACGCGGAAAGTTTTTTGTCCTCGAGGCCAGTTTCGTCTGCAGCAATATAGTACCGCCGTTGACTAAGGCTGAGCACTATGTGTTCCTTTGCTTACTGGGGGTTATGCGAGTCGTGATATGGACGGCGCGACAGAAGGAATTCCATGGGGACGAGAAGTTTACCTCTTCCCAACTGATCTTGTACTTTAAGCATCTGCTTAAAGTCAAGATCAGGACGGAAAGGAAGCGACTCCATCCATTGGAATTTGGCGAAAGGTGGGTGAGTCTTGCGCGTCTCTGCAGAGTGAAAGGTGCTGACTTGGAGTGGCATTTTGATGCCGGTTAGGCATTAAGGATTTTGGGATTGCTGGGTTGAACATTGGCAACCATTCCACGGTATAGGTTAGTTTAGGTCGGTTTTGTTTTAGTTAAGTTTCTTATCTTTTTTCCGTTTAACTTAGCTAGGGTGTGTATGCTCATTGGCCCCTTTTATTTCTGGCCCTAATTTTTTTCTTTTTTTTAATTCCCCATCCCTCCCATCGTTAGGTGGTTAGTGATGTCAGTTCTCTGATGGGTGCGGGGCGCCTTTCGTTTCGAGAGTGTCTTTCGTATTTGTTGTTGTGTTTGAATGAGTGCGTGTTTGTAGTGAATGTTTGGATTGTACGAATGTTTTATAGTTTTTTCAGCCCCGCATTGATTTCGTCCAGTTAACTGATATTTCTGCCATATGTAGGGCTGGGGGGGTACTACTAACAAAATTTTTTTGTTTAGTTTCTTGTATATAGATTTATACTCATTGTAAATATTCATTGGGGATTTTAGATTGGTATTTTATTCCCCTCCCCCCACAGACGATGTATTGTATATATGGGGACTAGTTAAGACTTCATAGAGTCTCTGAGGCATGATGGTGGATGTAGTAAGAATGGTATGTAATGGATGTGTTGTTTTGGTGAAAGGAATATTGTTTGTATGTTTGGGTCAGTGTTTGCGGCTAGCTAAGTTTAAAGTTAAGACAGAAGATGACCATCTTCCCCCCCTTTCCCCCTTTTCGGCCTTGTGCCACATTTGTACTTTGTACAATAAATAATACTCCAAAATTCGCTTGACGAGGAAATGGAACTAATGTCTTTAATTTAATAACAAAATTAAATTCAAAGGCTTTAGCTTCCATTTTTGAAACATGTTTATCACTGTTTAGCAAAAAAAAACATTTTAAATCAATTAATTTATAATATATATATATATATATATATATATATATATATATATATATATATATATATATATAGTTAAAGCTAGAGTGCCAGTCAAACCTAGCAAGGTTTCACCTAAGCGGATATATATATATATATATATATATATATATATATATATATATATATATATATGGTGGACTCTCCCGTCGTATTTGACGTATGAGGGTCAAACGGCTCAGTTCCTAGGAACCGACAGCCAGACACCAGCACATATGATTTGATTATAGTGGTGAATGTTTTGTGCAGAAGCAACTACACTTTTTGACTCTCGCAATCCATATTATTTACGGGTTTTGTTTTATTATTATTATTATTATTATTATTATTATTATTATTATTATTCCCTTTGATATCTGGCGTTTACACATTTCTTTCCGGGTCCCGCCCAGGGACCTAAGGTTAGAAATGGCATCATGACACTTTCCACTGAAAAAAAAAAAAAAAAAAAAAATTACATAGATAAAGCCTTTCGTAAAGTGTGGGCTGTACTTGTCAGAACAATTTTTTGTATCTCTTTGAGGCATGGACTTCCAGGGATCCCTTCAATCAGCCTACTGGAATCTTTTCCAACCAGTCCAAGGGCTCCAACTACAACAGGAATTGTTGATGTTCCCATGTGCCACATTTTTGAGATTTCGATTTCAAGGTCCTTGTATTTTGACAGTTTTTCGAATATCTTCAAAGACACATTGCAGTCTGCAGGGACTGCCATATCAATAAGGAGGCACTTATTTTGTTTGTGGTCTTTAATAACAATGTCTGGGCGGTTGGCTTTGATTGTTCTGTCAGTGTATATTGTGTAGTCCCATAGAATCGTAACAGGTCCTATCTCCGTAACCGGGTCAGGGTGGTGTTCGTACCAATTTATTATTATTATTATTATTATTATTATTATTATTATTATTATTATTATTATTTAAATTAAACATAAATAATTGGAAAACGTTGCAGATTCTTTATTGGATTTTATCAATAATCTCTAAAGCTAAGAACCTCTAAATACTTTTTCCAAGCCCTCTATCCCTCATTATGTAGCCTACAAATTCCACTTGTCTCTTTCTAATGTTAAGTATAAGTGGCCTTTTTGTTTCAATAACACAACTCTATTTCGTACGAACTTTCATGTCAGACGTCATTTTGTGAGACTGCTATATGTAAAAGCAAAAGTGGGAAGATCCTAACGCTACAGCCATACCATCAACATCCGCCTCTGATATAGTAATAAGATAAAGAGGTATTACGTTTTGAACGTGGTAAGCATCAATTAGTACATTTCTCAAGCGTTTTAGTCGATATTCCTATTTCAGTGTTAAGTTAAATATCTGTGCATCTAAAACAAAACAAAAAACACAGAAAAAATGCACCTCGGTTTGTGTCAAAATAAAATTTAAACAAATATCAAATGACCCATTAAAGATGACGAATTGAAAACTAAACAATCGCTCAAAGGTGCTTAAACAAAAAGAAAAGAAACATTAATAACGAATTTCAAATTAATGCTGAATCCGCGCGCAAAAAAAAAAAAACAGCATTAGACATTAGAGTGTTAGAGCCAGAAAATGATTTAAGAATAAACAAGACACTTTGATTGCCAATGATTTCTTTGCTTAAAAAAAGCACTCCGAACCCGTCTGTGAATAAAATGTATCAGTGAGTCAGGGAAATTCAGGGGTTGACAGTTCAGTAAGACCGTATTTGAAACGAAGGCTGAGTCAGCCTCTTACCCACTGAGCACTGTTTGCAGACTTGTTCGCTAAACCTACAATAACCCTCGCATCCTGCTATTGTCATTTTAAGGATGGCAAAAAATAGTGTGTAATAGAACAAATTACATATAGGCAAACACTTTGATTGGGCGTATTCCATACAGCAAAGATTTGAAACATACTCTCACGGATCATTTATTTGTGAGGTCTCACTGAGTACATTTTTTTTTTATTGTAACGCAGTAAACATATTCGTTTTTCGTGATTGTATGTCACTTATTACTAGTTTCTAAGTACTGTGGATTATTTAGTTTTAATTATGTGCGCAAATTTAATATTTATCGCAGCTCATTGTGCATTTATAGGTAAAACACTAACGGAAGATAAACTTTTACTCACGGTTTTGTTCTTTAAAAATAAACTGACATCGAAAGACGAATTTTTTTTCACTGTAATCGAAATGTCTTTGACTCACAAATAAAGACTTAACTTTATAGATATATACAATGATTTTGGTAGCGAAAAATCCTGAACGTAAGTTATTCCCTATTCTTAGCCTCTCCCACGTATATGCATGCATGGATATGAATAATGACAAAAGGAAAACTTCTTTTAGCCGACGCGCTTCGTCCGCTAAGGGATTTTTGCCTTGATAAAGTCCCTCTGAGGACGAAACGCGTCGGCTAAGATGAGTTTTCATTTTGTCTTTATTCATACTGTCCTTTTACAGAGATACTCTATCCGAAATGTTTACACATATGTTAACTGCACACATATATATAGATAGATAGAGAAAGAGAGAGAGAGAGAGAGAACAAACGAAATGAGCAAACTGAAGATGACAATAAACATTTCCATCTTTGTAGTTTAATATATATATATATATATATATATATATATTGATAGATTTGAGATATAGATATAGATATATAGATAGATAGATTTGAGATATAGATATATAGATAGATAGATTTGAGATATAGATATATATATAGATAGATTTGAGATATAGATATATAGATAGATAGATAGATAGATTTGAGATATAGATATAGATATATAGATAGATAGATTTGAGATATAGATATAGATATATAAATAGATAGATTTGAGATATAGATATATAGATAGATAGATTTTAGATATAGATATATAGATAGATAGATTTGAGATATAGATAGATAGGTAGGTAGATTTGAGATATAGATATAGATAGATTTGAGATATAGATATAGATATATAGATAGATAGATTTGAGATATAGATATATAGATAGATTTGATTTATTAAGTTTAATAATTTTAGATTATTCCTTCAGAAATATGCACTACACACACATAAATACACACACACATACAGACACACACATACACACAAACATATATATATATACAGGAATCAATGAGTAAATTGTCGCCATTTTATATTTTCAATTTCGCGCATACGCGTTGTTTCTTATTTGTTTTATCGACTGCACAGTATAGTAGGGTCAATTCGACACCGTCTGTGAGAAAAATAGCCCCATGACGCAATTCACTCCTCCAGAAATTTAAAAACACTATGTTGTACTGATTGGCATTCGCGCCAGAAGTTCCATTACGGACATTTCAGAGTGTTTGGATGTCAATCTGAGGAGAGTACACAGGATTGGGAATGAGTTGAATGAGTATAATGGTGATTACAAAGGTACGAAGGCTCGGAAAATTTACTCGGACCGTTCTCACAATAAAAGAACTCTCGAATTTGTATGTGAGGACCTCAGACTCAACACGGAGGCCTACATTAAATGCCTTGAAGAGGTAGTGCTGACCTGGGTTAAGCTACTGGAAGACCTTATATCTAACAACAGGACCATACACCATGCCACACAAGCAGGAGAACCTAGTCATGGCTGTCAGACGATTTCTGCGATCTCATCATCCCTTACATCTGGCCGCCAGACTGAAATCCCCTTGATTATTATGTGTGGAGCGCAGATGATCGAGAGACATACAAAACTCCTTGTAATACCAAGGATGAACTGAAGGCAAGGATTATGGCTGCATTCACCAACTTAAATAAAGAGACCGTCCAGAAGAATTGCAAGAGATTCCAAAGTCGTCTGGAAGCTGTGGCTGAAGCCAATGGCCATTTTATTGAATAAATTTACTCTTTAGCATTTCAAAATATTTTTGGTCAATATATCTGGAGTAAAGAGGGAGGCACGGTGGAGTAATGGATAGCAGCTAGGATTGAGGAATCGGAGAGGCGAGTTCGAATTTGAGTCGAATCCATTACATCCACTTATATGCTAATACCCTTGGGAAAAGAATCCTGTTCTTCTCCCCACCACCCCAACATCAAGTCTAGGTTTAACAGTTATCCTTTCTGCACTCTACCGGGTTTTGTAGCCTTGGGTGACAACCGCAGAAAAAAAATGGCAACCTACTGCGGGAAAAAAAAATCTGCCTCGTCAGTCATGTATCGAAAGATAGATGATCGTCTAAGCGTGTATCACGCATGTCACGTAAGTGATATCTGTTAAAATGAGATGTCAGTGTTCTTGTCATTTTTGCGTAATTTAGACGACAATTGATCCATCGCACATATCACGAACTTTCACCCACTATGATGGATGGGTACTCTCTCGAGGAGGCTCTCCGCGGTCCTCAAGTAGAACTCATATATCCGATCTATTGCTAAAGATGCTGGGGAAATTGTTGGTTCATTGTAGCGCTCCAGTAAATATCTGATTCTCCCTGCTATACTCTGCCTTTACAAGAGTCAAATCAAAACAAAAATGGTGTATTGCTGCCACATCATGTCTGGAGTTGCCCCGTCTTCGATTGCCTGTCTTTATAGAATTCGAAAGCGTCTACGCTGTCTGTAGGGTGATGGATTATTTTCCACACTACAACCTCTTTCCTCACAGACGAAATGTTGGGCTACTCTACCGCTACTTGCATGTGTTCTGACGAGCTTCATACTTTAGTCCCACCACCCGTGACTTTTACAACTGGGACCCGCCAGGCCACGTACACATGTTTGAATCATCCCCATTCCCTTCGTATTCCTATAGTAAATGATGAAGTTCCATTCAGACAGCTTCTTTCCAAGAACTGCTGCTTTTTGGAACAGACTCCCGGTAGGATGCTTTCCCACTGACTATAATCATGATAACTTCAAGTCTAAGTTGAACAGTTTTCCTTTCTGTAGAGCCACATGAAGTTCACTTCTTGTTCTTTCTTACGCACATACAACACCACACAGTGTCCCACTACCTGGAATTTCCCTCTCTCTCTCTCTTTCTCTCTCTCTCTCTCTCTCTCTCTATATATATATATATATATATATATATATATATATAGAGAGAGAGAGAGAGAGAGAGAGAGGGGATCCATTCCTTTCGTACTCACATAGTAAGAAGTAAGTTCCATTAGGACAGCTTCTTCTCAAGAACTGTTGCTTGGTGGAACAGACTCCCGGCATGATGTTTTCATAATCACTACAATCTTGCACTCTTTAAGTCTATGGTTAATAGTTCTTCTTCCTGCATAGCTCCACGAACTTCCGTTCTTACACTTTCTTACGCTCACTCGTACAACACCACACAGTAATTCTACCTTGAGTAGCTCTTGAGCCTTGTATTCGGTGAACATTAGTATAATAATATTCGTACTGCTATAAATGTTATATTTAGTTGGTACACTTGTTTGAGTAGATATATCTGCTGTTTAAAAACAGTGAAATTAATGTCTGCCAGTCTCCGATAAGTCCTACAAAAAATTATATTGTCTTTTTCAAATTTTCCATGTATGTCTTCCCAGATAGGCATCGGGAAGTCGAAAAGTGATTTCCCTGATTGAAAAAGGGAATACAGGCTTCATTCCTATCGTGAGACACATTTTCTTTAGTAGGACTTCTTGAGCTCTAGGCCGGTAGGCATTAATTTCACTGTTTAAAAAAGAAAGAAAGGAAAATAGGAATATCTCCTCAGAAAGGGGTACCCACTAAATGTAACCTTTATAGTAATAAGAAAGGATGATGCACTAAAAAATGAATTGCTTACACATATATTTATTTTAAGACATTTTTTTTCATGTTTATACGATGCAAATATTTATGTAAATGCTCTGTTTATAACAAACAGTATTAACAACATTTACCGGCCTGAATGTCCGAGAAATTTTCATAGAAAATATGCGTCCTCCGACAGGAATCGAACCTGTATCCTATACAGAACTGTCATATAGCCTGACGTGCTTTTACCGATTGAGCCACAGATGAGCGTTTCGGTTAGCAAGGTCGATTTATATATGAATAAAGACAAAACAAAAACGAGATTTTTTTACCAGTGCGTTTTGTCCTCTAAGAAACTTTATCAAATGTAAGGATTTTATTTTGCAGCATGTATTTATAACTAGAAGTAAAAAATATCGTTAGGTTTTCAACATTTTTAAATTTAAGAACGCGCAAAAATATTTTGAAGGCTAATTGTGAAAGCCAAGGTAAACTATAAAGATAAATGTTGTTGTTGTTAATTTTTATTTCTTGTATATTTATTAACTTATTTTTTTATTAACGTAATTATTATTTATTATTTTATTCTAATTTGACAAATTTGTTATGTATTTATTTAAAAAAATAGAAATTTTTTAATTAACTGTTTACGGTAAGTGAGACACTGAGATCAGTAGACGTATTGGGATTGCCAAGGACGCATTCCAAAAGCTATGAAGAGTATTGCGGGACAAGAGGATTTCTTTGGTAACAAAGAAAAGAATACTGAGACGTTACGTGACATCTGTTCTTCTTTACGGCAGCCAATTTCCTCAAAGATGAAGAGACTCAAGTCGTCGTAGATGTGGTTCCACAAAAGGGTGCTAAGGATATCATGGACCGAGCGTGTGAGCAACGATGAGGTCTTAGAGAGGATGTAAACAAAGAGAAGGTTTATACTTAACTTCAGGCAGAGGCAGCTGAAGTTTCTCGGGCACATAATGAGGAAGAAGGGCATGGAGAATCTGATACTCATGAGTCGAATAGAGGAAAAGAGAGACGGGGGGAAAACAACGTGTGGCATACCTGGCGGGCTTAAACAAGTGAATAACAGAATGTGGTCTGGGGGAGGAAGCAGAGGGAAGTAAATTATTGAGCTGCAACGGACAGAGGGAGGTAGAGAGCTATGATCGCCTACATCTTGAAAGGACATAACAAATAAGAAGAAAAGAATATTTCATTATGAGATATTTGAAAAAACCGTAGCGTGGGTTAACATTTCGGAAAGACTCGATAGCGACACACTCAAGAACTTTCCATCTAAATAACTTACTTTCTCTTTTGGGTAATTCTTTAGATCGAAGTTGTATTTCTGTGCAGGCCTAATGCATTTGATGAATTTGTATGTATAAGATCCTTTTTGCAAGTTTCCACAATATATTGTAAGGAAGAGTTATGGCAGTTTATTTTATATATACCTGTTTTAGAATTATTATTGTTATGGATATTTTTTTTACTTCTGATCATATCCATGATAGTTTTGAATGTGGCTGTAATTATTTTAATACTGTTATGAGTTTTGGATAGTGGATGTTAAGGAGTTAGTGGGTAATATTGTATTCCTGTTATTTTTATATAGTTTATTGTCAATTTTGTAGTTGTAGTTGTTAATGCGTTTATTTTTTTGTAGTTGCAGATTTTGTATGCCTTTCTCTTAGCATTATTGAAGAAACAGGATTATAGATTTTTTAACACGTTGGTAAGGAAAAGGTTTTCATTTAGTCATTACTCATATTGTCTTTTTACAGGCATATTCTATTTATATCTGAATGTTTACATACACACACGTATATATATATATATATATATATATATATATATATATATATATATATATATGTGTGTGTGTGTGTGTGTGTGTGTGTTGTAGCATACCTACGGTCGATAATGAGTATGTCCCCATTCACGTAAACACTGTATGTTGGTCTGCAGTTGGAGATTCATTGTGGAATTCACTTGACTTACTTCTAGCAGTTGACTATTTCTTATACGCGCCGCTGGCGAATCATATGCGTTGTTCTTGTCCTAAGTATTATCGTTCATTACCAACATTCGTCTGATTATTCTATTCAGTAACCTTCCCTAGGTTAAAACATTTTGGCAACTTGAAGGGAGAATTTACTCTATCAACCGCAAGGATTGCCGGAAAGAATATATTGGAGAAACCTCAAGAAATTTAAGCAAAAACTATATGAATACAAAAGAGACATTTAAAAAAAAACAACACACGAAACGCATTTGTTGTTCACCGTAAAGAAACTGACCAAAATTTTGACATAAAAATGCTAATCTAATTAAAAGAGAAAATAATTCAGTTGGACGGAAATGTCTAGAAAGTCCTTATATTTGACATATATATATATATGTGTGTGTGTGTGTGTGTGTGTGTGTGTGTGTGTGTGTGTGTGTGTGCAAGCAAATGTATAGAAAAATAGGAAAGTACACGTTAGGTTAATAATTCGAAGTTCTTTAGTATTTTTGTTTTTATTTTAAAAAACCGTGCTCAATACATAAGTAGAGCCTAAATCATAATTATTTTTTAAAAATATGTTTCCATCGCTACATATATGTAGCGATGGAATCATATTTTTAAAAAATAATTATATATATATATATATATATATATATATATATATATATATATATATATATATATATATATATATATATATATAATGTATATTTGGGCGGAAACCTTTCTTTTAAACATCTGTCGTTAAATATGACAGACAAGGAAAATTTAATTAATTTTTATTTAGTTTGCCCAGCGTTCTTACATTTTTCCTCTTTTTAAGGGAGTGCAAAAATTGTATATATTGCCCATTGATCCAAGCGCTTTGGGCGACTTCTTTTGTTATTACTAGTATTCAAAACAATGCAAAAAATACATAAAGTCAAAACATGAAGAGAAATTCCAACACCTAAAACAAAACCACCTTGAAAATGGCTAAAATGGCCGAAACGCTAGGGGCAAAACAATAAAATTTTCCTTTTCTGCCATTTTAAACGAAATATTGCGTTCAAGGAGGAAACAGACTGTCGCCATTCGGTGTTGACCTCATCATGGTTCACTTTTATATTTATATGCGTTCTATACTTGATATAGAGCACATTTACCTATAAATATAGCATGCCTTAAAACTTTATTTTTATCATGTGTGTGTGCGTGTTAAAACTATATTTTTACCATATATATATATATATATATATATATATATATATATATATATATATATATATATATATATTGATTTGCACGTTATACACACACACACACAGACACACACACACACACATATATATATGTATATGTGTGGGGGTGTACATTTTTCCTCCTTAGGCTATGGATTTATTGATGTATATCTAAAAGGTTGAGTAAATATACGTTCACGAACGTCTACGCATATATTTATGTGTTCGTGTGATTGTTTGGGTGTCGTATAATATCAAAACTCAAAAGAGTCACGCCCTCTTACGATTGCTTTCATAACTAAAGTGACGTTACAACACTCATTAACTATAATTCTGAATTGACTTCGCTTTTTTCTTCTTCTTCTTAACCAAAGAAGCCGGCGAAAAGTAGCGCTTTTCTAAAGCTTATTGAAGTCTCCGACATTTCGGCGATCGCTAAGTCTGACTTCAAAGATCGGATTTCATTGCCCGCCATTCTGTTACTGTGTTCTCGCTGACTTTTCATAGAACGTCTCAGTTATTTGTCAAAGTGTTCAATCTTGAAATTTGTTTTCATTATTGGGCATGTCCCGACGCATTTAGGGTGGGTCCCTGGTTTCAAGTCACAAGGTCGAGACAAGTGGGGAGGTGAGAAATTCATTGAACTTGTGTGAATATCAATAAGTTAAGATATATATATATATATATATATATATATATATATATATATATATATATATATATTATGAAACGTCATTGTCAAAGAGAGAACGAAGCGGAGACAGTCTTTACTCTCGACCGCTATACCATTGCTTTAACCTCCATGTAAAACTCATTAGCATTCTCTAGATTAATCGGTTACTACTGAAACCGAGGCTGTGTGCTTAGAGCGTCATCGGTTCCGACTATAAAACTCGAGTTCGAATCTCACCACGCTAGATTTGTCATTTTGTTGCGAGATAATATCGGCCTGGAGAGACAATCCCAGCGTGCTGCAGGGTGATTGTTTTTTTTTTAATTATTTCACCTAAAGCAAGGCAACAAAGTCACTAAGATGTAAGGTGGAGCGTTACTGACTGTGAAAGAATATGACAAAGGAAAACATTATTAAGGGAAGAGAACAGCAAAAGAACAAGGACGATAACGATTGTCACTGCATATAAATTTATGAAGATCAAAGTTGACTGGAAAACAAGAGTCCGAAAGAGAGTTCCACATGCGAGAAGTGCGGGATAAGAAACTGTTGGCGTAGAACTTGCTGTTACACCCAACCATTTCAACAATAAGAGACCTAATTGCTAATCTATTCGTCTTCTATGTACCATGCCTCTTCAGGGAGTTGGCAATCATGGCTCTCCACAACTTCCTGTCCTTTTTTGTAAATTTTGTCTTTTTGCTCTCTCTCTCCCCCCTAAAGCCTGTTCTGCCTTCCATTTACAGAAACTCGTTAGGTAGGTAATGCGTTGTTGTTCCTCTGTCCCTCTTGCCTTTAATATATCCATTCTAGCAGACCTAGTAATTCATTTAATGTGGAACATGTTAGCCTGAGAAGGCGCAATGAATCTCTCTCCTAAAGGTTAGCATCAGCCATGATGATGAATGACAAAAAAAGCTTTTCTCAAACGATTAAAAGAGAGCAATTTCATTTTGGAGAACTAAGAATTAACAAGCCATTCCTTGCCCACGTTAACAACAGATTTTACGTCATTTTGCTGCCAATTTGATCTTATCGAACCATTGCAACAGGACTAAATAGTTGCCTAACCAGCTGTGCCTAAAAACTATGCCAATGGTTAATCAAAACATTCTGAGTGAAATTAGGTAAACAAAATCATTCGAGAGCCGTCGATGTTTGTGCTAGCTCGATTATTTGGGACTTCAAGTCATCATAGCCGCGATTTTAAGCGTCCTGACTTTTTTCAACTACTAATCACGCCAGAGTATACCGACTCTCCCAGAAACTGCAACTAAGGCCCGCTCAGGTTGGTTCTGTAGGTGTTTAAGAAAAACAACGAAGCCTGAGCAGTTTTCTGCGACAACGATTAACTAGCGAACATAGTATGGGAGCATACTCGGTAAAAATAAAACATCGACGTATTTTTATAGATAATAATATATCATATACATTGGAATAAACGACTACAATTATTGGAAGCCATAAAAATAAACAACCTAACATTAGAGGAAATATATTGAATATATCTAGTAAAATAAACCACCACAAACTAACATAAAGCAAAAATGGGAAACGATAGAAGTATTTTAGTAAGAATATTAATATCCTTCTTTCAAAGTGTCTTATAAGAATCAAATACGCTTAGAATTGGAATAATACTTATAGAGGAATGTTTCCCAGCCATTTTTGCGTCACCGGAAAAATATTTTCACCGCCCACCTCTATATTAAGTATTCAAAAGCAAGTATTGGCAAATTATGTTTTGACAGGCACTTGCCATGCCTTGATAAATTCGAGATAGCCAATGTGATAAAAAAATAAAAAATGTTTTATATTAAATAAAAATAATTCACTTCTTAATTTTACTAGCAAAGTTATTTATTTGATATATTTTTATATATATTTATTTGAGACATTACCGAAAAAATATATTTATTTGATATATTTTTATATATATTTATTTGATATATATCCGAAAAAAAATGTATATTTACTTGATATATTTTTATACATATTTATATGATATATATACCCGAAAAAAAGTAATTTCATCTGAAGAACTATTTGAATGTTGATCCTTCTAAAAACTATATAAAATGCCAATATATTCCTTGTTTAAGGGAATATTTATATCTTATCAAGAAATCTATCCTAGTTATTCCCATTAAGCCTCCTGTTTTGTTTATACAGGTTCGTTGCATATATCCTTTGAATAATTTTATGGTAGCATATATTGAAATACATTTTTAATATTCAAAATCCTATATCGGCATCAAAATTTCAAGTCGTCCACCATTTTCTGTTCAGTTGCTCATCGCCCGCCCAACAGTTTAAATCGTCCACCGGTGGGCGGTATCACTCAAGTTAAGAAACCGTGCTATAAAACCTAAATCATGATGTCAGAGACCTAGTCAGTAAAGAAGAAAAAGTTAATGAAAAAATTATAGAACTTTTACTGGTCTTTAATAAAACTTGTATGAATGAAAAACTGTTGTCCAGCATGAATATATATATATATATATATATATATATATATATATATATATATATATATATATATATATACATTCTAACCGGAAAAATTCCAATTGGAAGAAAAATTTACAATTGGAAAAACTTTGACATTTACGAACGAACACGTAAAAATTCAAGAAGGTGCGCCTGTATAAAACGTAAAACTTATGTACGTGGATTCTATCCTCTTGGGAATTTATATATATATATATATATATATATATATATATATATATATATATATACACACATACATTGACCACTAGTATTATCACTACATATATATATATATATATATATATATATATATATATACATATATATATATATATATACATATATATATATATATATATATATATATATATATATATATATATATATATATATATATATAGTGTCATTCACAGACAGATTGTTTCGCTGTATCACAGCTCATCGATGTGGCTAGACGTCTGGTAGTTGCCTCTAGCTAGGATCGAAACCCAGTCAGTCGGAGATTCTACCCCTAAGCCGTTGGCGCACGGCAGGGATGAAGGTGAATTTAAGCGTATTTATTTTTAGATAAAATTTTGACTGAAAGAACTCGATTCGTTTTACTGAAAAACCTTTTATTATCCTCAGTGATAGTCACGGTTTACAAACTCACACTTCTTCCTTTCCTATATATAGCTGACCACTCGTATTCGAGGATACCCGTTTACTCGAGCGGCTAGCCAATCCCTATTGCAGACGTTTGCTCAGGTACATTTGAGTTTGTTCAACACCCACAGAACCCATCTGTGGTTTCTACTGCAACTTTGCTGAGCAGACCGTAGTTACAGTTTCTGGGAAAGAGTATGTTATCTCACGTGATCAACACTCTGATCAAAGCCAGCCCGCTCAAACCCTCGGTCACGATGACTTTTGACTTTATGCTAGCACAGCTATCGATGGCCCCCAAGAGTACCGTCTACCGAGTTTCACTCACAAGGCTTTGGTCAACCCGTGCTATGGTTTCCAAAGGTGACGCATACTGGGATCGCCCACTCCAGACTGATAACATCACGAATTTTCCTTCCTGGCAAATCTACCATGGTGAGATTCGAACTCGGGTTCCAGAAAGCGAACGTTCTAAAATCTCGGCCACGTGCTCATTAATAAAATCTCTGTAGATTTTACAAAATTTGGCATTGCATATAAATTTATGAAGATCAAATTTGACTGCGAAACAAGATTTACAAAATTTAGTACACATTTTACTTACATACACAATACATGTCTGTTTAATAAAACCACCATCAACTTCCTTGACGACTTCTACGCAGCTTTGTAAAACGATTACAGGCGTTGATCTGTTTTATTTCTTACTTTTTTTTTTATTCAAGTTGCAAGTCCTTGCAATTATAGTCACGCTTATTAGTCTCCCTCTTAAAGACACCCCAGACAGAATAATCCATAGGGTTTAACTCAGGAAAACTAGGAGGCCAAATTTTAGCGGTATGTATGTATGCGAATAATGTTCACCTGAGATTAAAAAGGTTCTATATGATTTTTTAGTTTTTAGTTTTTTTCTTGTGGCATGTTCTCTCTGCCACGCCCTATAAAATTTTGGACAAAAATCTTCAATTAATCCAGAGAAAATTATGCATAGTATTTCTGCTAATTTATGAAAAAAGTAATGTTTGTCGTGATATATGTTGAATTATATCATGTTACCTATTCAATAGGTGGCATTATCATTATTATGAAGGCCGACACGTATTACCCTCCAACAAGGGCGGTGTGGGTGACATGACTGGGGTCCCCAGGCAGTGCTTTGTAACCCTCGCTGTCTTATCAACATTTGCATCTTTCTACCTGCATTTATATACGTTAGAAATTAAACTAAGTACAACTGACTATTATAGGATGAAATTATTTATGGATTTTGACTTCACTCAGGGGTTTTTGCTTTTTTTTCGTTCCAAGTCCGTAAATTTGTCTTCGTCACGCAAAGTCGCGAAAAAACCCTAGATAAATTACACTGTTTTTTATGCCACAAAAACATTGCTTTTTGGTGTATCAATTTGTAAGAAATTTAACTTTCAGATAACACAACAATTTGTCGTTGACAATAATGAATACTACAATATTTAATTTGTAATAAACAATACACTGATGATGACATTATGCTATGTCGAAAGTACTTGAAAATAAATGAAATATGTATCAACACGGCGATTTTCTCTCGTCCTTTAATAATGACACCAAAAAGCTTATCCGTGAATATGAAAAGATCTTATAGAAAATAAGTAGACAGAACATGTCTAAACTATTTAACGAAACATGTCTTAATATATATATGTATGTATGTATGTATGTATGTGTGTGTGTGTGTAATAAAAATGTTGATTAGTTTCTTAATTAATAGTAGACCTATGGGATACATATTTATCGTATAGTTACATTTTTTTTATTTGAGCTGCAGTTTCTTGTATCTCTGACGTTCGGCCAATACGGCAAGTAAAGATGAAACTCTGGCTATTACGACAAAGATCTTAAGATCACCATATCGACTGATACGTTCTTTAATTCCAGTAAGATATTTTAGAGTCTCTATGACGAGGCTGGTAAGTCCATTGACAAAGAAGGCGTAATTTTTATGCTTTTAATACACGGAAATTCCACCTCTTGAACTGAACTCATTTCCCTCATTATTCCTTTCGTGAATATTCATCTGAAAAGCTTTGTTCCATTGTATTAACTTATAGCAAGGAAACTGTTGGGACAAAGAAACCGGAAATATAGCAATCTTTTTTTTTAATAGAGTACAAATAGCTTTAATTGTGTTACGTCATCAAATCTGACATTGAATCTTGTCTCATGAAAGCTATTAGGGAAAAATAGTTAGTTTTGTTTATTGTATTTGCTTATTATTTAACTTCCGTTTTATTCCAAAGGTAATAGTAAAAATGTTTTATACATCACAAAAATCTGTTGAAACTGCTAGATAACCATAACATATTTGTAAAGGATATTAGAAGAATCCAGAACCTATACTGGCAGCAAACTGCCTGCATACGGATAGAAAATGAATTCGGTAAATATACAAAAATAGAAAGGGGTGTATCTTCTCACCGGACTTATTAAACGTATACAGTGAGGCGATTCTGATAGATTTTGTTTGGTTGTATTTGTTTGCCGGCATATCAGCCTCTATGGGTGATTTAATACTGAAATCTAAATATTTTGAATGCAATTTTATGCCTTCAATTACAAATATTTTGTACATAATTTTATACTTTTAGACTAAAAGTTTTTTAGATATATAGAATGCAGATGCTAAAATGTATTAATTTTTTAAAATGTGTATTGCTGGTAATTTTACAATAAAAATGTATTTTTGTACTTTTTAGTAATGTAGTGATTTTTATTCTACTATAAAATGTATTATTGATAATTTTCTTTTTATAAATATGTTAATTTATGTTAATTTTTTATAAAAAATGTATCGCTGGTATTTTTACTATAAAATAGTTTTATACTTTCTCAGTTTTTTATTATTATTATTTTTCTTTGGGGGTTCATTATTTGCTCATAGGTGGGACCCTAATAGGTGCTATCACCCCGAATGAAGGAGGACCTGAAAGCAACAACAATTAAGATGTGGTTCTACGCTCCTCAAAACCTTCAAACTCCCGATAAGGGGCATTTCTACCTGGTGTAGTTTATCGTTATACGATTCTGGTAGAAATGTTTACATTATTTGTTTGGAAAAATGACTTAAATTCAGTGTAGTAGAGAAATGACGGTAACATTAGTGAGCAGAGACCAAATAAAAAGCAATACATTGCTAGGTACAGAAGGAATTCCCATGATGTCGCTAAAAGAAAACCATGATTGTTTCTTTAGTTTTTTGGGGGTTTTTTTTTTTCGTTTGCGACAGATTTTTTTATGTATATATTTGGTATATAAAGCAAAGGATATCAGGTATTTTTAAAATAAACCCTCCCCCGTCTCAAGATTAAACTCCGGGTTAAGATAAACGCCCCACTGGTTATCTCGCAACTTCTAACATCATGCATTGAAAATGATTACAAAAGTTCGAAAGTACCTGGAACATCATACATACTTTCGGCAAATTCCTAACATCAAACAACTACTTCGACACCAGAGAAAATCACCAATTAACTGAACATACTATGCTTGTCTCTTCTATTTCACAAGAATGTTTAAACGATAGATTGCTGTCTAAATATATTATGCTTAATTTTTATATATATATATATATATATATATATATATATACATATATATATATATATATATATATATATATATATATATATATATATATATATATATATATATGATGAAAATGTGGAAAAGACAAAGAAAAATCCGAATATGTGAGTTGACTGTTTTTTTATTTTGTTTTTGTTTTTTGTTTTTCTGTCGACGTCAGACGTTTCGGTCTAATAGACCTTCTTCAGGACATGGTTAATGGCGACATATTTATATTAAATTTAAGTTAAATGAAGAGACGATATATACAGGACTAGTCAGAAACAGAAAAACTGAAATTCTAAAGTCAGAGTATTCTTTCTTGGATTCGGATACGCTGGCGCCGCGTGGGCGGCGCTGCGAAAACCTGCTCCCAGGGAAGAGATTTTATCCTAAGTGGAAAGGGGGAGGACCTATTTAAAACTATAGCTTATCGGTACGTTTAGAATTTCAGTTTTTCTGTTTCTGACTAGTCCTGTATATATCGTCTCTTCATTTAACTTAAATCTAATATAAATATGTCTCCATTAACCATGTCCTGAAGAAGGTCTATTAGACCGAAACGTCTGACGTCGACAGAAAAACAAAAAGCAAAATAAAAAACAGTCAACTCACATATTCGGATTTTGCTTTGTCTTTTCCACATTTTCATCATACCGTCGGATCTACATCCACATATTTGCTTACACACACACATATATATATATATATATATATATAAATCTCGGGCTAATACATATGACAGTCAACCCATCAGTATGCCCTTCGTGTGAATTTGTTTGCAAATCCCGTGCAGAATTGTTGTCTCATACGTAACATAAACAAAAACTGAACTGAAAGACACTCATACATAGAAAACGACGGGAGTGTCATCATCATATATATATATATATATATATATATATATATATATATATATATATATATATATATATATATATATATATATATTATATATATATATATATATATATATATTCTGTGTATACGTTATTTTTATAGATACAAGGTATTTAAGTAAGTGTTCTGTTTTTAATTAAGCAATATTATTTACATTTACCGCCCTGAATGTTCGAAAAATTTCGTAGAAAATATGAGTTCTCCGACAGGAATCGAACCCGTATTCCTAAACGGATAACGTCATTTGACCTGCTCTGCTATACCATTCACATACAGAGAAGTGTCTGGTTAACAGGTTCCAAATTACTGTTCATAAACACGCAAACTTCGATGATTTTTCTCGATCGATCATTTCTGCTCATGAAACGTATCTTAACATAAACAATGACAACATATAATGAAATGGATTAAGTCCGACAACTATTTAATATATTTTCTGTTTATATATGTAATAATATACACGATAACTATGAGTTTAGAATACCTCAATATTGCATCTATAACTTAGTGTGAATGCGCGACAGGGTACAAGGTCAATCTTTTCAAAGTGTTTTTATTCTGCATCCCGACGTCCTACTCTGACTCGTATAACTATTATGTTTTGACGCCTACTGCAGACCAATTTGCTAGTTATAGCTTTCATCATTAAAATACCCACTGCTACAGCCTTTTGCTAGATTAAGTTTAATGGCCAACTGGGCACATACCATTTGTGAGATTGTCAGTAGCTTTGTCTTGTCCTGATTTTCATACATTTTAGATATCGCGGATCGAGAGAAACTCAAATAGTAAATTTGCTACGGTCAACAACACTTGAATTTCTCCGTGGAGCGGTAATTTTTTTTTAATAATGTTCACCCAGTACAAGGCACTCAAGGTAGAGGGTTATATTAGCGTAGGAAAGAACAAGAGTTAAGACATTAGAGCTGAAGCAGACTTTAGAAGGAACAGGAAACCCAATCCTAAACAGGAAAAAATGGATACACTTCTACTCCTGTTCAAAAGACCAGGGTGGGGAGCGTGAACCTATAGATAGGCGAACCTATCCACTTTTATTAGATTAAAGCTGTTTTGCTATCAGAAAGGAGTGCGAACCTATTGATAGGCGAACCTATCCACTTTTATTAGATTACAGCTGTTTTGCTATCAGAAAGGAGTGTGAACCTATAGATAGGCGAACCTATCCACTTTTATTAGATTAAAGCTGTTTTGCTATCAGAAAGGAGTGTGAACCTATCCACTTTTATTAGATTAAAGCTGTTTTGCTATCAGAAAGGAGTGTGAGCCTATTGATAGGCGAACCTATCCACTTTTATTAGATTAAAGCTGTTTTGCTATCAGAAAGGAGTGTGAGCCTATTGATAGGCGAACCTATCCACTTTTATTAGATTAAAGCTGTTTTGCTATCAGAAAGGAGTGTGAACCTATAGATAGGCGAACCTATCCACTTTTATTAGATTAAAGCTGTTTTGCTATCAGAAAGGAGTGTGAACCTATAGATAGGCGAACCTATCCACTTTTATTAGATTAAAGCTGTTTTGCTATCAGAAAGGAGTGTGAGCCTATTGATAGGCGAACCTATCCACTTCTATTAGATTAAAGCTATTTTGCTGCTTAGAAAAGAAATTAAATCTTACTGACACCAAATGGAAGGAAAGAGCACTAGATTAGTGCAACTATGTTAAATGCAAGAAAATATAGATAAAAAAATCTTTATGAAATGAAACTAAAGCCCGGTTGATAAGTTTGAAATATAAAACAATCTGTGTCTACCTGAAGGTGTAATACGGCGGCGGTGGGATTTACAAGTGAGCTTGAGTGTCTTCTTATAATTCTGATCAAGTTTTGGTCAGATTAGAAGACGATGATGTACTTGTATTTCCTTTTCCTAGAACTTACAATTAAGTTGGTGAAAAAAAAGACAAGTGATCAAAATAAACAAAGCCATTTATTCATAAAATAATGGTTAGTCGTCTTTTCTCTTACTCACTCACTCACTCACTCACACATACACACAACATTGCGACAATTTTCGCTTTCTACCGCCTCATTCTCACGAAATAAATGTCCTGCCGACTGAAGTATTTTGGAGGCGTTTGTCCGTAGGCGTGTGTGAGTGTTTTTAAACGAGATGAGTTGCAGTTCGTCGAACCCCCAAAATAGATATTAATGTTATTACCAAATGACTTTCATTGAATGATTTGTCAATGGGGTTCTTATCTGTTCAAGAGCGAATAGAATTCACACTCCTCCCCTTTTTTTTTTAACTGGAGTAAGGATTTATCCTTTGTTTCCTGTTTAAGAGTGGGTTTCCGGTTCCAGCTAAAGTCTACTTCAACTCTAAACTTCTGACGTCTCCACCTGAACTCTGAATTTATTTAAAATTCTTTTATTTACTATTAACATTTATTCATTTTTATTTTTTCTCAATAGGAGTAGATAGTTTCGCCAATCATCACGTTCACACTCTTCCCGGTCTCTTGAACAGGAGTAGAGGTTTATCCCTTGTTTCCTCTTAGGATTGGGTTTCCTGCTCCTTCTAAAATCTTCTCATCCTCTTTCACTCCCAGTAGCCCCTTGCATACTGGTGGCATTATCACCTTGCTTGGAGTGAATTGATTAAAAAAATATAATGATAAATATGTCAACACGCCATAATTCTCTTTATTAAAAATAATCTTTCAAAAATAAAATATACTTTTTTGAGACGTTGTTTGAGGAAATTAGCTGATTTGACGATTAATTAATCTGAACTGAAACAAATATTATTTTAGTTTAAAATATCGCAGAAAAGCAATTTTAACACGAGGGAGAGTGTTTTTTAATGAGATGTTGACACATTTATCGATAGTCTGATGTTTGGAAAATTTATCTAATGAGATAGTAGATATAAAATTTCATGACGAATACAACCTAAACGTCTTTTTATATATATATATTTTTAACTATCCAGTAATCTCTAAAATATTTTAAGCATTCTAATATTTATAGGGTTTTAGGTACTCTGGCTTTATAACCTTACTTCCGAAGGCGCTTGTTGAGGAAATTTTAGAAAATTACTAATAAATTTTAAATTTACTATAGTTATCGCTCTTATTTTCTGATAATATCATGTGTAGATATCCGTATTTACAAAAACCAGTACATTTATAGACACTTTTTTTAATACTAGAGGTCAGTGAATTGTAGTAAGCTTTTCCATTTATGATTAGTAAATACATTTTCTTTATTTAGTAATATCACTTGACCGATACAAATTAATACAGAATTTAAAATTTTAAATAGAAAAGGGTTTTAAAATCTTAATATGAAAGCAATTCTTAGGACATTTCACTATTCATCGAAAAAAATGATTTCCTTAGAAAATAGTATCAGTAGTATATTTTATTGATAAAAGTATTTCAGTGTTTTTTTTTTTAATTGAACAATGTCTTAGTTTTATTGCATTTTTTATTTTACGCTTCAGAGATTTTCTCCAAGTGGAGATCCTATTTACCCAAAAACATGGATGATTTAAATTCTCTGGGGACTTTCCTTATACCCTAATTATTTTATATTCAATGCGAAACAAAGAGCCCATAAAATATTCCAAAACAAAAAAAAAACGGCCCCTCTTAAGAAACGCAATGAATCAAAAAATATATATATTATCCTGCCTACTAGTTCTATCACATCTACGACCGAAAAGAATCTCAATTCAACATAAAATTTGTTACTACTACGCCCAAAACAATAACAGATTTATTCAATACTAAACAAAACAATAAGCTAAAGCCTGAAGGAGACTTTTACTCTATCGCCTGTAATACGTGTCACAAAAAACCTCAAGGAATTTAAATAAAATTTTACCGTATATACTTGCATAGCATGCGACTTTTGAAGACCTAAATTTTGAAGCTAATTTTAAGGGGGCCGCAATATACATGGGATATAAAATTAGCGTATGTACTACAGTGTAACCCGGATATAAGAGAGTTGTCGGGACCGGAGAAGAAGTATCTTATATCCGGGTTTCACTTATATCCGGGTTTGGTCTATTATATATACATTAACACAGGCTCTAATTTGGGACCAGAGAAAATCTCTCTTATACCGGGTTTCTCTTATATCCGGGTCTCTTATATCCGGGTTACACTGTACTAGCCCTGGCTACACCTTTGACCAAACTATATATCCATTTACTGTAGTCAAATTAGTTTCAAAATGAGGTCTTCAAGTGTCGCATGATACGCGAGTATATACGGTTCTTGAACCCATAAGAGACATTTTACAAAATAATACGTCTAATACGTTTTATTTTAAAATTGTGGTCAATCTCGTAATGAGACTGGCCACAATTTTAATTTTAAAAAAATCCTACTCAGATAAAAGGAGAAAATAATTCACTGTCTTTTTTACAAATACTTTCACGGTAATTGCTCCGAGGAGCTACTTTCGCTGGTTCCTAGGCCTCATGAATTTAAACGTCCTACGAGGCTGGCATCCCGTTCCCACCCCTTCACCGTTGAAACTGTTAGATGTAGACGTCTACTCCAATAGCTTCATGTCTCGCACATCTCGCCTGTGGAACTCCCTTCCTTATTCCTGTTTCCCTGACAAATACAATCTCCAACTATTTAAGTGTAACGTCAATCGGCATCTCCAGTTGCCTTGATCTATCCACTTCCCTTCTCCACATCCTTTCACCTTTCATTCCTATCTGCTCTCGCTCCAAATCTTCTGTAACCCCCTTGCCTTGATCGATCCACTATCTTTCTCCACAGCCTCTCCTTTACCACTCCTATCTGCTCTTCCTCCAAACTTTCTGTAACCCCTTGCGTGCTAGTGGATTCCAGCCTTGCTTGGGGTAGTAAGCTTAAAAAAAATGTCCAGAGAGTGATTTATCGCATAGTCATCTACAGTAAATTTACGCCCTGGCACTTACAATGTTTCACCATTCCTGGTAGATTTTCTAACATCACTGGGGAATACCTACTTACAAAAGTGATGGAAAGAAAAAGATTCTAAGTGAATTCGGTTAGATAATAATAAAAATTCTAAAATTACCAGCACTCCTCGTTCGTGCGCATGTGTATCCCTACCAGCACAACAAATTTATCCCTATGAAGTCTTGAAGGATGAAACGCATCACAAGTAAACTTTTTCCATTTTGTCATACAATGTCCCTTATAACTGATTTAAACATTAAGCGCTACAAAAAAGAATTAATCGAAATTTCCAAGTGGTGGAGAGAGGGGTGATTAATTTAAAAACAAATATTTTTACGAAGATTTTCATAAACAGAAATGTTTCAAAAATAATTTAATTCATTTGTGAATAAGTCCTGAAATTTTCATTAAAATCAGATTTTCCATTTTGTAAGAATTTCTACATGAAAGAGTTTTTTTTTGTTGTTTTTTTACCGGGAAAGTGAGTACATTCAAGTTTCCACATATAAATTTAAGGTCCCACATTGAC
Source organism: Acanthosepion esculentum (assembly GCA_964036315.1). Taxonomy (NCBI): domain Eukaryota; kingdom Metazoa; phylum Mollusca; class Cephalopoda; order Sepiida; family Sepiidae; genus Acanthosepion; species Acanthosepion esculentum. The sequence goes on from OZ038478.1 coordinate 89,758,457, forward strand.
AACAAAAAAATAAAAATAAAATAATTAAAAACAGCAATTTCCAAAAATAATAAACATTTACATTTAAAAAAAATTTTACATTTAAAAAAATTGGTAATTCATTTTTTAAAAAATTGGTAATTCGTCTAACCACTACATTTTCACTTGCAAACATCAAGTTAATAAAATTCAACATTTATAACTTATTGCTAACATTTATTTACTATTTTCCCATAGCTGGGATCATAACAGGTGCTACTACTCCGGGTCAGGCTGGACGTGGGAACGATAGCAATAAAGAGGTTGTTCCACACTCCTCAAAACCTCCCAATCAGAGTCATTGCTGCCGGATGTAGTTTATATATTGTCATACCCAGGACACTAGATAGCAGGGAAACATAATCCAACAATTATTTGATTTTGCAAGAATTCCCAAATCAATAATCACCATAAAAATTCGCTTTTCCGTACAAATTTATGCCTCTCCCCGTTGATGCAAGAAAGACAAGATTTTTAACCTAAATTTCGAAGGTTTTAAAAACTATTTTAAAAAAATGATTTCCACATAAAAAATTTTTGGTCTATCCTCATAATAATAAGATAAAGATTTTAAGGATGAAGCTTTGTTTTTATCAAATTTTGGGTATTTTTCCATCGTGTATGGTCATTTTTTGTCAACATCTGGATGTACCTATATATATGTGTGTGTGCGTGTGTGTGTCTGTCTGTGAGCGTGAGCGTTAGCACAGGGAAACAGGTTTTACATATATGTGTGTGTGTGTGTGTGTGGTTTCTTTTGTTTTTATAAAAGACATGTGAGTCAGGAGGAGTTGATTACATTAAAACTACGTACATATGTTTATTTCCTTTATATATTCTTCAAAGAGATAAACTATAGGAAGTGGTTTTGCAAGGTTAATGAGCGTGGTCGCTTGAAAGACCAAACGCACACTTCTCGTACGTTAATTTCCGAAACTGAACTCGACCCCACCCATACGTTTCTCCCTCTCACATTTCGGCTCAGGGATTTGATCGACTGAATTAAGATTTATTAAATTTAGCCTCGTCTAGCACAAGTTCAAAATACAGGAGTGCCTACCTAGAATTGAATACATTTTTTTTAAGCTCAAAGGATCAGTTGAGTTTTAACGAACCCGCCAATGTCTTACCGTCAGTCTACACGAAGCGTGTGCGACACAAGCAGCTTTCCATTATCTTGACTAGTTGTTGTCATGGGATCATTGCTGTCTGATGTTGAAAGTCCAAGTAGTGTCGCGCAAGCTATGAATGATTATAAACGATCTTGCCAGGTATCATCGGACTTTTGCGGCGTGTTTGGTTGTTAAACTCGTACAATGAGTAAGCAGCCATTATATACATGGGCTGCATGGCCTGAAGATTGAGTTCAAGCATTAAACAGACTGTTGCCACTCAGTTTTGACCTCGGTCTCCACTCATATATATATATATATATGTGTGTGTGTGTGTGTGTGTGTGTGTCAGGCTGTCGATTCCTAGGAAGTAATCTGCTTGGCCCTCATACGTCGTGTGTGTGTGTATTTGAAATCCTGTTCCTACCCAGTTTCGCATGCGAAACGTAAACAAAGCAATTTCTAACGAATCAATGGACTTTATTTTTAATCTGACATTTCTATTACTTCAAACCTTATTATTTAGTGGATACTCGTATTTGAAATAGACGACCCATTTCTATTTTTACTTTAAATTACTTATACTTTATTTTAACGCGTTGCAGGAGGAGCTAATGTCTGATTATGGAGTAGATTTGTGATGAATACTCGACCGAGGCGGCCGATGTGACAAGACATGATATATATATATATATATATATATATATATATATATATATATATAATATATATATATATATATATATATCGCACATACAATGCATACTCAGCACCTAAAGATTGCGTTGTGTACGAAACTCCGAAAAGGGATAATGTGCATATTTATTAATACACACGGACACACACACACAAATATATATGTATATACACAGGAGGCACGGTGGAGTAATGGATAACGGCTTGGATTGAGGAATCGGAGAGCCGAGTTCGAATTCCAGTCGGATCCATTACATTCACTTACGTGCTAATACCCGAAAACTGATCTGCCTGACCCTCATACGTCGAGTCCGAGAGAGTCGATCATATATATATATATATTGAAAAATAAAAATATTCAAAAATTAAAATCTTAAGACACACTGGGTTGTATATTCTTTCGTTTTAATTATTATTTCAGTTAGATTCGTCGACTAGTTTTGGCCAACATCAGAAGAAAAAAAATCTGCTTGGTTGTAGCAGTGAACTACAGAATATATATATATATATATATATATATATATATATATATATATATATATATATATATATATATATATATATGGGAGATAGAGATTATTATACATCTGTATTAGTGTCTCTCTTAAAGTTTTTCTTCGTCTCTTTCACTTCATTTCTTTCGCTGAAGAAGTTAGGCAAAATATCCTCTGAATCATAAAATAAAAAAATACTTAGACATTATTTAATTAGAAATTCCTCAAGCTATCGTCTACCTTTATAAGAGCCAGATTAGGCCGAAAATGGAGTACTGTTGTCATATTTGGGGAGGAGCTGCCCAGCTCTCACTTTCCAATCTTGATAGAGTTCAAAAGCATATTCTGGTTCCACCAGGTCTAAACTTCACGGTTAGGACCTGCCATATTAGTTACGTAGTAAGAAACCACCCTCTGTATTACATCAGCGAGAAGTTCCACCCAAACAGTTTCTTTTTGCGAAACACTGCCCTATGGAATAGACTCCCGAGAGTATGTTTCCCCGATCACTACAATCTTAACCTGTTCAAGTCTAGAGTCAACCGTTATCTTCCGCTGCTATCCATGTAAACTACCCCTTATCGTAACCCTCTACCTCGAATGACCCTTGGACATAGTACAGGGTGTACCTTATTGTAAAAAGAAATTTAACAAATTTTAAAATCAGTTCGATTTCTTAAGAATTTTTTCACTTCATTCGTTTCATTTAGGTTCTCTTTCTTTTACTGCTTATGTCTTCGTTTCCATCATACTTTATCCGTAAGAAACAGTCTCGTTCATCAACTGGTAATAATTCCTTATCCTTCTGAAAGCATTCTCTAGCTTGTGTCCTTCTACGTATTCTACTGGAGCTTTAGACTTTCAAATTATTATATTGTACTGAAATACGCTCCAGACGGAACTCAAATTTTAAATTTGATTGAGTGGAAGTCACACTACTGATTGCTCGAAATATCCAAATGTGTACTGTATATCTTTTTGAAATGTTAAAATTGAATTTTAAACCATCCGTCTTTGACCGACTTATTTTCGGTGGGGGGGGGTTCTTTTCGAGATATTCTGTTTTTAATTTTTTTTTTTTTTTACACACCAAATTTATTAGTAATTTTTTATTAACCATCTGCCTTTTTTTCTAACTTTAAAAAAAAAAAAATTATCTTAAAAGCAAATGTAATAAACAAAACAAAACTCTTTAAATTTTATTATATACTCACCTCTTAATTATTTTACATTACTTTCTTATAATGTTTTATAGCATCTCGGGAAAGAAGCGAATATGACACGTGATATGAACTAAGAGATCTCACGATAAAGGGACACGAGAGTGGGTTTTCATGAACATTGTATTACTAGATCATTTTTAGACAAACTTCATTGTTTACTACAAATAGGCACCATTAATGTTATGAGTTATTCTTGGCTGAATTAAAACAATGCAGCGAAGTTTAAATGCTTTTTGCTGATGGGATAGGCGCTATCGCGTGATCTAATATAGCAGGCAAGGTCAGGTAGGTATAATGTTGAAAGACTCGAAACTATCAACGGACCCAAAATTAACACCCCCTAATGACGCACTCCAGGGCATATTTATGATATAATAAAAATAATATATGCTATATTTATTGGTAAAAGTACTCTAGATCAGGGGTAGAGTATATGTAAATATAAATGTTAAGACTTAGGTCAACACCGATCGGCCTGATCGCAATCTTCAGGCCTGAATATTGCGTTCAATTACTTTTTAGCCGAAAGCAATATATATATATATATATATATATATATATATATATATATATATGATATTGTTCAATGCCTATTACTTGTCGCAGTTATCAGCTGAATTTGGACCTGAAATTTCACTGTATAAAATTCGATTTTTCATGTAAGTGGATTGAACGAAGCGAACGAAGTGTAGATATCATGTGACCGAAAAAGTACAGAAGACCAAGAATTAATAAAAAATTAAAATCTATGGTCAAGGTGCCAAAATCAGATAATTAGCAAGTTCATATAAAAATAAAAAAAGAAATTAAAAAAGGGAGGTAATTATAACCTTTTTAGCCATTGTATTATTTCGCTAGCTTGAACTCCTTGGAGTCTACAAATTTCCTCACAGTTGAATAATAAAAGTGAAGAGACTGTTATCTGTCAAAACAGATTTACTGACAAGTTAAACACCCGTCTATAAAATTCATTTTTTTTAATTTTATTTTAAGAAATAAACAACGGGAAATTTAATTTCGTTGTTCATTTATTTGATCTGTCATGAAAGTAAACTAATTTTGTCCAATCCTCTTCAGTGAGGAATCTTCATTTCTAATTGAAAATTTCTTCTATTTTATTACTTTTTTTCCGTTTTTGTAATTGTGTAATAAAGTGGTTTCCGTGTTTTCTGTTTGATATTAAATAAATTTTTTAATTTTTTTTTCTAATAATAACAACTTACGAATGTTTCTATATTTTTAGATTATTAAAATACGTTTATTATATAATTACATTTGTGTCTATGGAATTTAAAAGGTTGTGTGTTGTTGTGTGTTTTAGATGTGGTGCGTGTTCACATATGATAAAGCAAATAGAAGCATGCAAAAACTTGGGTTTTTTACTACGGACCATTTCTTCTTTGTTTCGGTGAGTGTAGTGAAACGAAGCTCTCAATGTCTTTTGGGGGCATCCGTTTTGTTTTTTGGTGCAAAAGTTAGGGTATGTAAGTAAGAAACATCGTATTAATGGTCGATCTCAAGGCAGCTTTACGCAGAGTTGGAACAACCAAAGAAAAGTTTGTACTTACTTTATCGTTGGAAGGTTTAAACATGTTTATGGTATGTCAGTTATCTTTTTTCTTTGTCCAGAAGTTAAAGAAGCGGTCAGCGTAATTACCGTGTGGTTCAGCATCTTGTAGCAAAAGGAGAGAGAGGATCAGGAAAGAAAATGTTTGTTTATTTTATAAACTTAACCAGCGCCGCCTAACGGCATTTGACAAAACCAAGTGAGGTAATCATATTTCCAGTTCCTTTACTCTTAGCGTCACGAGAAAATGTGTTTCTTTTCCTTTGTTATTATTCATTATTAGTATTTTATTTATCGATTTTATTTCGTTTCTCTTACTAATTACTGTACATGACTGGTGTCACTGAAAATGCCCCTTGCCGCACGTGAAACTAAGAGTCACAAAGATATTGCCAAACAGACATTTATTGGTTCTGAATTTATTTCACCTTAGTAATGGAAGTTGTACGAAACGTCTCTTCGGGACTCTGTATATCCAAATGTTTCACTCTTACTTTCTCCGCATGATGATATTTCCAAGGAGTCTAATCATCCCCATTTCCTTTGTGTTCCAAATGTAAGAAGTTTGATCCGTTCTGTTTTTGTTGTTTTTTTGTTTTTTTTTTCTTTCTTTTTTTACCAATAACTCCAGGTTTGTACAACAGATTCCAGTCTGGATACTACCCCGAACACTACAACCTTAATCTCTTCATAACAAGGGACAATAATTATCTATTCTACTTATCCTCATAATCCCAACTTACTACCACCTTCTTCACACCTCTTTCATCATTATCATTTCAGCAGTAAGCTATTCAGCCTTGTATAAGGTGGAATTTTTATATTCTTATTTATTAATCATTCACCCCCAAGCAAGGCGATAGTGCCACTAAGACGCAAGGAGTTACTGGTTGTGAAAGAGAAGGAACCGGAAACCCAATTCAAAACAGGAAACATGCGATAAACCTCTGCTTCTGTTCAATAGATGAGGAGGGAGTGTGCGCCAAGTGATAGGCGAACCAATCGACTCCTATATAAACAAAGAGAGGGAGAGGGGCATAATTTTAGTCTTGTTCCCATTTTAAGTGCGCTGTTGATGTGCGTTGTGGCGTAATGGTTATCGCCTCGGAATGAGAAATCGGAGAGTCGAGTTTGAATTCCAGTCGAGTTACTTACGCGCAAAAACCTCTGGGAAAGGCATCAATCCATCTCTTCTCTTTCCAGCTACGTGTTGAATAGCCAGGCGACAACGACTGTGTTCTATAGCCTTGGTTGATAACCAGTCTACCGCAGAAAGGAATGACAACCGCCTAGTCAGTTATGGGTCGAAAGAGACATGATCGCCCAGGCGTGTATCACGTATGACACTTAACTGACTGCGCTATTTTATAACAAAATTTATGCACATTATATAATCATTTTATAATAAAAAATTATGCACAAAATTTATATAATCATTTCATAATAATTTATGCAAAAAATTTATACAATCATTTTATAATCTAAGTGAATGCCTATTATAAACAATTGAGGAGACGGATCCATTACATTCATTTACGGATCCATTACATTCATTTACGGATCCATTACATTCATTTACGGATCCATTACATTCATTTACGTGCTAATACCCTTAGGAAATGTACGAATCCTTTTCTTCTCCTCCCAGCTATTGATAAATAGTAGGACAGACTAGGTTCTATAGCTTTGGATGACAAGGGGAAGGAAAACTCTGAATTCAAAACCGGCCTGGAGAGGGTTGGGCTCCGTCAGGCTATTTTGCCCAAGATAGACCATTTCTACTGCACCTGCAGTATACATGGTGCCCTACGAATCTTCCTGGTCACGGGATAATAAAAAAAACAATGGCTATAAATAATATATTGAAAAAACATAGATATTTAAAAAGATCGAATAACTCGGTATTATTTCTTCATTTCATATCTCTGGGCTGAGTTCAGACAACGCTGTTATGTGTTGAATTGTATGGCGTAAGAAAATGCGTATCGTTTTAACCTTGCATAAAAACTTTTGAAATACTGGCTTTTCTTTAAAACCTGACGCATAGCGAAGCAGGAAGCACACGAGTCACTGTTTCACCCACTCAGCTGGATGCGTAAATGATGCATACATTTTGAAACCAACGACTTTTCTTCTTTTCTTTTTTGTCTTTTTTTTCTTTCTTTCTTTCGTTCTTTTTTTTTTTTTTTGGCGGGTGTGGGGGGGGGCTCATACAGATACAAATTGACATAGAAAGATTAGAAGACAACAATTAAAACATTGCAAGGAGGGCGGTAGGCTTTTCATTATTTAATGCACATTTTTCTTTCTTTTTTTACTTTTTAGGAACGCCTTTTCAAAACTTGTTGAGCAAGAATATGGTAAATATATTAAAAACATTACCGTCAGTGGGTGACGTTATAAAGTCGATTTTATAAACGGTGATTTTTTTTTCCTGTCAGGACTTTATGTGAAACAATAAACAAAAGAAAATATTTTTTTTAAATAAATAAATTAGTTCTGATGGAATAAATATATTAACTTGATTCAAGTCTCCGTTATTTTATTTTTTTTTTTAATCTTTCATTTATATAAATTCATAACATCATTATTACAATGTTTTGCCAGGTTTCACTGTCTCTCGGCTGCATTGTGTATTCAGTCATAAAAGAATGATATCAACTTCAATTCGCGGAATTTTTCAACTTGGTGGAATCGATTCACAGGAAAGAAATGTTATATGGCTTCGAAACAAACAATAGTTTGAGTGTGAATATTCGACAAGTCACAAAACTCCAACTCCCAATTTAATTTTCATGTCCTACATCACAATTTCAACATGAGGATGAGCCAATTTCTCGCTACAGCAATGCCAAGCAATACTTTATCCAGATGCTAACAATTCGGCTGAAAGAATTCTCTCTAACAAACACACTGAAAAATATTTTCCCGGATTATTATGTTTAAGCTAAGGCATGAAAAACCTGCCCTTAATGGCCAATCATGGTCACAAAGCAACAGTTCTTGGGAAGAAGCTGTCCGAGTGGAAGTTACTTCTTACTGATGGTAATGATTCATCCTTGTGCTCCTGGTACGGTGGGTTCCAGTTGCAAAGGTCAGGGAAGGTGTGACTAAGGACTGTAGCGCGCCAGAAAACATGTCGTGAAAATAGTGATAAAGTAGCGAGAGGTTTGCGCTGTTTCGTCTGTGAAAAACGTGTTGTAGGGTGAACAAAGGCTGCGTAGACGCCTTTGAATTGTATCAAGACAAGCAAGTGACGACTGGGCAGCTCCAGCCCTGATATAGCAGCTATACCCCATTTCTGGTCTGATCAGGGTTAGACAATAGTTTACCTTCCTGAACGATAAGATGGTCTAGGGAACAATGGACATAAAAAAAAGTTCTCTACGAGTAAAACATGGATGCATAAATTAAGAATCAATTAAAGGGTGTTTCATTAAGACGGATTATATATATGGGTGTTTCATTAAGACGGATTATATATAAGGATGATTCATTAAGACGGATCAGAGTTAGCAGTAAATATATCAATGTTATTGGTGAAAAATTATTTATTTCTCTATTGGATCATGTTATATAAGAAATGCCAATTATGTGAGAAAAATAATATCACCAAATCTTAAATAAAAAGAAAAAATTCAACTTAATTCACATTCAAAATCGGTCGAAGTTATTGGAACATTCTTTATAATCGACTTAGTCTTTTCGAAATTCTTAAATTGTAACCAATGGCAGTTTTTTTTATTTTAAATGTAAAGCATACAGGTTGAATAGTGAAATTTATTTAAACAAATATTAAACCAAGCTCAGTGTTTGTTAATCAATTTTATATTGAGTTGATTAATGCAGGAAGACGTTAAATCAAAGTGAGAAAATGTTGAAAAATGAAGTGTTGCTTAAATCAGTAAACCGTAATATAAAAAGCCAAAATCTTACCTCCATCTCCTTATACATATAAATTTTTAATTTATTTTTGGGGTTCGTTTTTAATTTCTTCTTTAATTTTAAATTTAATTTAAAAATTGTGTTTTCTTCCAATTTGTCGTTATAAGGTTAATATTCCGGTTTTTTTGTTTTTTTTTTAGTAAAACTCTTTCCCTTTAAGACAGATATCTAACGTCGTCCTCGACCTCCGTCTCGTGCCTAACATCTGATTGAAATAGTGAAGAGTTTAAACTCTGTATTAGATGTTTTCGGCAAGTTAAAGTTCAAGTTGACTCTTTAGCTTCCAATCTCACTTCCTTACAGTTAACTGCTACATCCCACTTTCCCTAACATTACAGACATGAACTTCATTTCATTACACACCGGGGTTGGACAGATGACAACTTTCGTCGTCTGCTGAAAGAGCCTAGTCCCCAGGTGAGATAAAAGGATTTGTTGGATTATTAATTATATTGCTCTGTATAAATTAAATAAAATACGTCAAGCTCTTTTTTGTGGATCAGTTCTAATATTTTCATATTACTAGGATACACTTGAATTATATACCAACGGATTTTTTACCTTACGATATAAATATGTATGTATACATATATATATATATATATATATATAGAGAGAGAGAGAGAGAGAGAGAGAGAGTGAGAGAGAGAGAGAGAGAGAGAGATTGTATGTGAAAGAGAGATACTAGGATCAAATATAATCGGGCTTAACGATTATTGTTTTTTTCATTTTCTCATAGCATCATACTGCTTAGAATACGACCTGTATCCATGCTGAAAAAAATAGTTCATCTACCAAGTAAATTCTAATATACTCAAATAGAAACGACTAATATTTATCTAACCCTACAGCAAGTAAATGCTTATAGACTCAGGTATAAAATATTTACTTACAGACTCAAGTATAAACGGCCAGTATTTCCCTATACACGGCGGCTATTTACCTATCCACGATACAAGTTAATGCCTGTAAACTCAAGTATCGACGAACGATATTTACCTAACCTTGAAACAAGTAAATGCCTATAGACTAAAAACTAAACAACCAATATATACCTATATCCGAATCAAGAAAGCCAATATAGACTCAAATATAAGCGACTGATATCTACTTCGTCGTTGATCCATAGAAAAAAATGAAAACAAAAGGAATCTTATACTTAACATCGGGAAGTGGCAGCTGAAATTTCTAGGTCGTAAAATTAGGAAAGAGGGCCTGGAAAATCTGATACTCACAGGACAAATTGAAGACAAGAGGGACAGTGGAAAACAACGCATAATCTGCTTAATAAGCTTGACTAAATCAATGGCGGAACAGGGTTTGGGAGAAATAACAAAAAGACAAAATTTATTAAGAGTTACACACGGTAGGAAATTGTGAACAGCCATGATCGCCTTCGTCCTGAGCGGAGACGGCACATGAAGAAGAATATTCAAATATAAATGACTAATGTTTGTCTATCTTCGAACCAATTAAATGATAATAGCCTCAAGTATAATGATTATAGCCTCAAGTATAAAGTATCAATATTTATATATAATTGATTCCAGTATAAACCAAAAATATTTACCTACAGGCACAAATATAAACGTTCAATATTTACCTGTAGATTCAAATCCAAAAAAACTAGCTTTTCCCTAAAGACTCAAATATACAGAGCCACTATTTACCTATCCCCGAATCAAGGTAATGCTTCTTTATATTTGAGAGTCCTGGGTATGACGATAAACTACATTTGGCAGCATAGCCTCTGATCGAAATATTGGAGGCTTGCGGGATCGTAGAACCACTTCTTAATTGCCGATGTTCCTAGATCCACTTTGCCCCGGGGTTGCAGCATTTGTTAGCGTCTTAAAAATGAGCAAATAGTGATACCCCCACCAATCAATCAAAAACAAAACCCTATGAAAATACAAAAATACATTTTATAGTAAAAACATTTTTATATAAAAGAAATTACCAATAATACAACAATCAACATGAAAGAACTCTCTCATGACATTAATCCATATAATGTCATACAATTTCTCAAAGAAATCACACTGTATTTCAAAATATAACTTCAACAAAACTACAACAGGAAACGTACCACCTCTAGTAATGTTCACACAAACATATATATGCATCTACCCTGTATTCAACTGTGAAAGCAGAATAACATATATCATATTTTATTACTTCAAAGCTCCCAAGAAAATTAAATTTTGGCATTAAATGACCCATGAAGAGTTGATATGCCGTTAAACAAACAAATTAAATCATTTATACTTGAGGCAATAAACCTCAAATATAACGATCAATATTTACCTGTAGATTCAAGTATGAATTGCAAATATTTCCTTACAAGCTCAAGTAAACACAACCAATATTTGCTTATCCTTGAACCACTTAAATACTTATAAAATCAAATATAATAACGACAAATGATTTCGATATTAAATAACTCCGCCAGGGTTGATATGTCGTAAAATCTACCACCCCAACCCAACACTAAACCAAAATTTGCTATATCACTATATATTCAATAGAGAAATTGAAGTTTTATGGTATGTGTTTAATAATTTCTGTTGATGACACCACTTGTTACACAAAGAGCTAGTTAACAGGGGGAAATTACTACGCGATGTTTTTTATGAATTTCTTAGCATATAATACAGTCTTATTATAAATCATGGTCTAGGAATCTATGGTAGCAAAATATCTTGTACATGTTCACACTTAATATTAGAGTCGGTATCAACTTGATATGTCGAACCAATACAGACGCATTGTTAATTGTTGATTCTAATTTCTGAGCAGACCTCCCGCATTATATTAGGTTGGTGCAAAAAATAATGTCGTTTTCTCACATGAAGTTGAACGTCAAAAAACGACATTATTTTTGCACCAACCTAATATAAAGCAAAAATACGCTAAATGTGTGTATAAATATTTTATTACTCTAATGTGTAGATCTGTTAACCTAAAAAAATAATATTGGGATCAACCTATAGACCAGATATATGATGAATTAATGATTTCTTGAACAAATATCAACCGGCGCATATGCCTAATATTTATAGGTGTGCATTCAGTTATACAACCTTTTCTGTATCTCCTGGCTATATTGTGCACCGCTTTCTCGCCTACGAGCCAAATGCCTATAATTAAAACTGAGTTTTTTTTACATAAAGATGCTAGTTTTCAACATTTATTACCTGGAATCTGTACTTTAATTCGGAGTCTCTTCCAGAATTAATTTTGCTATATGGGCGACTCCAACAAAGTTAGGTAGGTCAACACTGTGGATAGTTTGGACATTAGAATTAAATAATCATAGACATGTCTTTACGAAATAACGTAAGGAAAATGTAGAAAAAATACACACTATTAATAGCTGATTTCAACCAGACTCTATGATTGTATATCGATGAAGGAAGGACAATGCACACACACACACACACACACACACGCACACACACGCACACACACACACACACACACACACAATTTATTTCGGTGATCTCTCTGAGGAGGAAGTGTGAGGTTTGTAAACGGTGTCTATTGATGCTAATAATGCAAGACACTTCGATAAAACGAATCGAGTTCTCACAGTCGCTATGTATTTATCTTAAAATAAATACGTTTATGTTCACCTTCATTCCTGCCGTGCACCAACGGCTTAGGGGTAGAACCTCCAACTGACGCCAATTCAGCCGGGTTTCGATCCTAGCCACACTGATGAGCTGTGATACAGCGAAACAGTCTGTCTGTGGATGACTATATATATATATATATATATATATATATATATATATATATATATATATAATGCCAGACTCTTCGGTAAATCGAATCCAGTTCTCTCAGTCACTGTGTGTTTATCTAAATATAAATACGCTTAAATTCACCTTCTTCTCTGCCGTGCGCCAACGGCTTCAGGGTAAAATTTCCGACTGACGCAAATTCAGCCGGTTTTCGATTCTAGCCAGAGGCAACCGGACGTCTAGCCACACTGATGAGCTGTGATACAGCGAAACAGTCTGTCTGTGGATGACAATATATATATATATATATATATATATATATATATATATATATATATGGCCGACTACTCCCGTATTCCGGGTACACCGGTCTGTTGTGCTTTTTCAACACCCACAAGGCCCACCTGTGGTTTATACTCTGACTATATTTGAGGGGACTTTAGTATCACTTTATGGGAGAGAATGAAGAGAAACTGCAAACGTTTTTGGTTATCATGTGGATTATATATATATATATATATATATATATATATATATATATATATATATATATATTATATTTTATTTTCCATAATTTTGCTACACGTGCTCCGGTCTCGCGACCTTCTTCAGGCAAAGAGTGGATATTTCCACACATTATTAAAAGTAAATTTCCTCATGTTTTGTTGATGTCAAACCATTCATTTTTGTGTAGTAGTAATCCAAAAGTCTTCTTGGAGTACTCGCAAAAGTGTTTTTCTGCTTAAGTGGTAATAAAGTAATTAGAATTGGTCCGAGAAAGGCCGAGGAAGGACGTATTCGTTTTTATCTTTTTATGACCCCTGTATTTTCTTAGATCTATTTCCATTTATGTGTATTGCGTATGCGTGTGTGTTTTGCTAGTATGCGCATGTATATTCCCTCTCCATACATGCATACTCTCTTATTATAGTGAATCTGTATACACACACACACACACACACACACACATATATATATATATATATATATATATATATATATATATATACATGCACACATACACACATTTCCTATGTTGTATAGAGTTCCTGTGTGTACCTGTGAGTAGTCTATTTGTTTTTGCCAGTATGTGTACACATATTCTTTCTCCATAGATACCCGTGCGTGCATGCGTGTGTGTGGTCTGACCAGTGTATTTGACCATTATGTGTGTATGCTGTGTGTTTATGTGTGTGGATTATGATCTGTTTAGTGCTGGTTTAAATTTGTTTATGAAGAATTTTTTCTTGTATTTATACGTAAGAATAATCGTCTGTTTGGTATATTGGAATAATTTTAAATTTACCTTGATTACATTTGTAGATGTGCTGTGATACAACAATTTTCACTCGTTGGAACAACCTTAACCTCTTCGCTATCTATATATGTGTGTGTTTGTGTTTGTGTGTGCGTGTAATTCATCTGTATTCCACATGATAACTGAATAGAGTGAGAATTTTATTCCACCACATTCGCTTCCCCTCGAATATAAATGTTATGCAAGATCCGTTTAATGTGGGTTCCCACACATGTAAGTGTAAGCGAATCCCAAGACTGCCAATTCTCTACATTACAATGCCGTCAAAGAAACCCACGAATCTATCCTTTTAGTGCATCGAGGCGGTAATTGGATCGGGGTTTGAATCTTTAGTATTCCAAAAATTCAGTAGTAAATATAGATTTTTTTAAAAATCAGGAATTAATTGCAGTTTTATGAAAATTCGTTATTAATTATAGCTTTATAAGAAAAACAAAGCTGAAGAAAGTCCGTGCAAAATTATTTTTGTTTTAATCGTGTCGCCCCATGCAAAGTCACTAAGATACAAGAACTACTGTGTGTTAAAGAATAAGAAAAAATGAGAAACATTAAGTATCTAAAACAATAGAAGAGGAATCAAAACGACAGTAGATAACGATTGACATTGCATTTAAAGTTTTGAAGATCAAAGATGGTTGGAAAGCATGGCACTGGAAGAGAATTCTACAAGTGCGACAAAAGAAACTGTTAGCATAGAAGTTACGGTTGCATCTAGCCAATTCAACTGTGAATTGATGACACCTTGCCACCAATCTAGTACTGCGCCTAAATTCATATATAAGTCTAGGTACCATTGCGAAGAATTCATCTGAACAATTACCATGAAAGTACTTTTAGAAAGGACACATCGAAGCAACATTACGGCCGTGGAAAAGTGACTGAAGCCGAGACGCCAGATCAGAACTAATAATATTGCTGATCCTACTTTGGATTTTATCAAGGATCTCTAAATATACAACAGGAACACCGAATCATATGTAGCAGCAATAGTCAAAGCATGGACGAATGGTAGACTTATAAATATGTAAGATAGATTCAGGAAAGAAAATTTATTTATCACGACACAGTGAACAAAATTTCTTAACAGCAGACCTAGCAATGGATTCAATTTAATCTTACCACTTCGTGTGGATGTAAGGAACAACGGGCCCTTCTTATGCACTAAAGTTGGTATGTTAGTATCAGCCATTCTGATGGGAGGTAGGAAGGGGTCATTCAAGTGATTAATAGTGAGAATTTTTATTTTGGATGGATTAAAATTAAAAAGCCATGCCTTGCTCCAGTTAATAGCAGACTGTAGGCCATTTTTGAGAGCAGGTGCCAATTTGAGCTTTTCCAACTGATCAGAATTACTATCGTGACAGGAGTAAAAGATCTGAGATGATAAAGTCATGACAATATTTCTAAGCAGGAATTGTTCCATCTTATTGACAGAAGTGTATTGGTTTGGTTTGTTTTGTTTTACGACACATCAACCTCAATGGGTCATTTAATGCCAAAAACTTTTTTTTCTGGTAATATTTTTCTTTTGTCAAAAATCTATTTCTGTAATATTTTTTTTCCTCAAAAATATATAGCTGATAATATTTTTTTCAAAAACGTATAGCTGGTAATGTTATTTTTTCTTCAAAAATTTATTTCTGGTAATAATTTTTTACAAAGTATTTCTGGTATTAAAACCTATTTTTACACTTTTATAATGCCTTTCACCTCAGTTTCAGGGTTAACTATTTGCTCATAGTTGGGACCCTAACAGGTGCTACCACCCCGGGTCAGGGCAGACCTGGGAACATCAGCAATTAAGAGGTGGTTCCACGCTCCTCAAAACCTCCTGATCAGAGGCCTTGCTGTTGGATGTAGTTTATCGTCTTACCCGGGACTCGGATGCAGTTTAACGTCATACCCAGGACTAGACAGAAGTGTAAGGTGACTTGGTAAGTCATTATAGTTGAACATTAGATTACTTTTTCTTATACTAAAATCAGGACTTTATCTATAGATGATCAATCTATAGATATATCAATATCTTAAATCTAAATTTTTAAACTATATTGTGACAGTCACGCTGCCATGTCGTAAAATGATCAAACACCAACCGATGGCGGTCCTAATTACTTCAGCCATGAAGTAGACAAATGTATGTTGTTGTATTTTTTTATTATTGGGGGCGTTTTAATGAATATGTATGCGGAAATGTACTTGTGTATGTATATTGTGGTGATCTCATCTGTGGGCGTGCTTGGGTGTATACTTACATCTATATCTTCGTGTGTGTTTCGTATCTGTGCGTAGATAATAACTAACAAATAAAACTGATTCAAATTTCAAATAAAGTCTGTGTGATTTTTGACAGATAACAGATGTGTAATGACCAAGGAGAATTCCATTAAGAATTTAAAGAGAGAAAAAACTTGAAACATATATATATATATATGTCGCCTCTAAGTGCTGACTTCCATGTCCACTTTTATATTTACACACGCTCTAACTCTGATATTGATCACTTTACCCCATAAATATAGCACACTTTAAGACTATATTTCTGTGTATATATATATATATATATATATATATATATATGGAGAAATATAGTCTTAAGATGTGCTATATTTATGAGATAAAGTGCTCAATATCAGAGATAGAGCGTGTGTAAATATAAAAGTGAACATAGAAGTCAACACTTAGAGGCGACAGTCTGTTTCATGCTAGATGCAATCGTCAGGCCACGAGTGCTGTTATTTTTCTCGGCTATTTATATATACGGGTCAGTGGTGCATTGTGGGTAGTCTATTTTGGCGGTTATTTTACCGGAAGTCGTTTATTTGTTTATTTATTTATTTGGGTTAAATTATTTTCCTTGTTTTTATTTATTTTTATTTTTTATTATGCTACAAACATTAAAGACTTTGCTATACTCATAGTTGACGTAATCGTCAGGCTGCGATATATATAGGTCAGTTGTGCATTGTGGGTAATCTATTCTATTGGCGGGATAAATAAATAAACGAACAAATTAACAAATCGACCCACTAAAATAACCGTTAGGACTAATAAAAATAAGCATAAATAAGTAAAAACAAGTAAAAATAATCAATCCAAACAAATAAATTAAAAACTGTCCACCTGCCAAAATAACAGAATAGACTACGGCAAGCAATCTAAACATTAGACGAATAATTAGCTATAATTATCTTCCCAGACCAAAACAAACTATTAAATAAGCGACCTAAGCAAATCCCCCCAAATTTTTACTGCGTTAATACAACATCAAAAAACAAAAAGAATAAATAATACAAAATGAAAATGAAAAACAAGTAAAATAAATGAACCCAAAAAAATAAATAAATAAACAAACAAGCCACTCCCACAAAAATAACCGCCAGAATAGATTACCCACAATGCACTACTGACCCATATACATAAATAGCCGAGGAAAAATCCAGCATTCGCGGCCTGACGATTGCGTCCAGCATGAAACAGCCTGTTGCCTCTGAGTGTTGACTTCAATGTTCACTTTTATATTTATATTTAAATACGCTCTATCTCTGATAGTGAGCACTTTATCCCATAAATATAGCACACCATAAAACTATATTTCTTCATATATATATATATATATGTGTGTGTGTGTGTGTGTGTGTGTGTGTGTGTGTGTGTGTGTGTGTGCAGTGACTTTCATGCTTTCAATTAAAGGTAAATTTCAACAACATAATCTTGAAGGAAATCAATTAGAGTAATCGCAAATGTTGATACACGAGATGTGAAAAAATGATTTTATTACCTTCAGAAAATAATGCTTATGAGAAATTTAAGGACGAAGTAAATAATATATTTTTAAAGAAGAAAAGATACTTTCAAAAACCAGGATTATATCTATTTATTACTCTAAATGTCATTTCTAATGAATACTCGTATTTGAGTAGACGCTCCGTTTATTTATTAAACAGTATATTTATTTATTGTCGTCTACCTGCCCGAATATTCGAGAAATCTTATTAAAGAATAAGCTGCTATCTCCGGCATAAATTGAACCTTCTTCCCTCGGGACAGACTGAGCTGCCGTTAAGCTCGGCACGTCTTAACTAACATGACTCCGAAGAGAAGTCGGTCACGGGGAGGCCAAGTGTCAATCGAAATTTCATATCTGCAGTTTCGTATACAAACGTAAACAAAGAGAATTTTAGAATGTATTATTTATATATTATATTATATTATATCATATCATATTATATTATATATATATATATATATATATATATATATATATATATATATATATATATATATATATATACCACACACACATATATATATATGTATGTTTATTTATACTTGTGGGGTGTTGTCGTGTTTGTGTAAAGTGAGAAAACTTATGATTTATATAGGCGGATAGATCTCTGTGTGTGTGTGTGTGTGTGTGTGTGTGTGTGTGTGTGTGTGTGTGTGTGTGTGTGTACGGGTAAAGAAACAGATAAACATGTTTACCTACCTACAGATTTATATTGATCTACCTACGCAAGTAATTTGGTAACATTTTATTTCACACACACACACACACACACACACACACATATATACACATATATACACATATATACACATATATATATATATATATATATATATATATATATAATATAATATAATATGATATAATATAATATAATATATAAATAATACATTCTAAAATTCATAAATTTATATAATATATAAATAATACATTCTAAAATTCTCTTTGTTTACGTTTGTATACGAAACTGCAGATATGAAATTTCGATTGACATTTGGCCTCCCCGTGACCGACTTCTCTTATATATATATATATATATATAAGTGGATATCTTCAGGCCATCTGAAATATTGAAACAGACTGTCGCCGCTTGTCGTTGAACTCAATCTCCACATTTATATTTACATACGTTCTATCTTTGATATTGATCATTTGACCACTTTTACATTAGCATACCTGAAAAGTGAAAACTGTATTTTGTCATATATATATATATATATATATATATATATATATATATATATATATATATAGATATATATATATATATATATATAAAAACAAATACTTACTTCAATATAGTATAGTCTATTTCAAGCCGTTCTGTACGGAGCTATCATCAGCCCCTAAGAGGATAGCCGCCTAAAGAACGTATTGAAATAGACGGTACTATGTTGAGGTTTGGGGGGGGGCTGTAAATAATACATATTCTCTGTTAAAATAAAAACATCGAGCTCTCTGTGGATCAGTTTTAATAATTAATATTACTAGGATCCACCCGTATTATATACCAACGGGTCGATTTCCTGTAATATATATATATATATATATATATATATATATATATATATATGCGTGCGCGTCTGTGCGTGTGTGTGGTATATTTAGACGGCAAGTATTCACCCAAACAAGTTTGATCAAATACTAACCAGAGGTCTGTCTGTTTAATTTTTTTTATTGTATTTTCAAATTTTCGAATCAGGTGCTGTATATAGGGATCGAAACTGTACATACACTCTCTGCATATGAGGGGAAAAACGCATTCTGTTTTGTGCGATCTCGCTCCCCTTAACTATTACACATGGCGTCAACATAGACTATATTTAAACTCTCAGCTTTCTAAGAATTACAATGATGTAGCCAACAGAATCTTGCCTACCACACAGACCTCACATTCTTGAAAATGACTGAGCCGATCGAAAGTACTTGTACAAAAGAACAGAACAAGCATGAATTACACACATACATATACACACACACACACACACACATATACATATATATATATATATATAAAATATATATATACATATATATATATATATATAAATATATATATATATATATATATATATATATATATATATATATATATATATATATATATATACATAGATAGATAGATAGATATATTATATCATAAAGAATTAATTATAAATGTTAATGTGATTTATGGGGAAATCACTTCGCTGTCAAGACATTAACTTACTATCAATTCCTGGAATAACACGATCCTTATATCTGAATTGCTGTCAGATGGAATTGATGATCCTGGACCGAGTACTTTCGACAATTTCAAATTGTCATACTCAAGGCGTAATATTTCCATTTACAGGTAAACACCAAGACTAAATAAATATAGTGTAGACCGAAAGATGTTTTTAAAAATAACCTATTTATTGACTATATCTCAAACTCTAAGAACCCTAGCGTTGCAGCATCGCATGTTCCAAAATAACATAACTGACAATAAATAGCATATTTTTAAAAACGTCTGTTGGTCTACACAACATTTATTTCGTCTTGGTGTTTACCTGTAAATCGAAATATTACGCCCTGAAGATGACAATTTTAAATTTTCGAAAGTACTCTGCGCAAGATCATCAGTTCCATCTGACAACAATTCAAATATAAGGCTCGTGTTATTCAAGGAATTGATAGTAAGTTAATATCTAATTAAATCTTGTTAGCGAAGTGATTTCGCCATTAATCACATTAACATTGCTAATTTATTCTTTGTATAATTACTTCTTTATTATATAATATATATACTTCATATACTTCACAATTTAATATATATATATATATATATATATATATATATATATATATATATATATATATATATATATATATATATATATATATATCATATAAAAACAGATCCCTTTAAGGTTCCATATTGCCATGTTCCTTTTTCGGGGATCGGAATAATTGCTACTACTATAGGCATCAAAGAACCACATTTTAAAAACAACCATGAAAGTTAAAAAAGAAATTAACAATAATTAACAAAAAACAACTTTCGACAAATTTTACTTCTTTCTCTGTTGTATTGAACGAAACATACTTGAAAGTAAGGTTGCTTCCCATATATAGGTAGGCCTTGTGGGTGTTGAAAAGCACAAATGTGTCCGAGTAGATGTTTGCGAGAGGGATTGACTAATCAACCCTAACACCCCAGCAGACCTGTGTGCTCAGAAACGGGCGTAGACGGCCATATATATATATATATATATATATATATATATATATATATATATATATATATATATATATATATATATACGTGTGTGTGTGTGTGAGTGAAAACCCACGCAGATAGAATAATTGTATTAAAATGTGGGCATACTCAGGTAATTTGCGTGTGTATGGGTTTGTATGTACAAGAAAGAAATAAGAATTGAGTAAACAACTGATGAATAAGGGCCAAGAGAGGTGGAACCCAAACGAGTCAAAGTGGACAAACACGTGCGTGGTCGGTGACTGTGGGTTGGGTCGGGCTCCATCCAGGACCGGAGCAACTACGCCGGTGACAGGGGTAAAAAGTTGGTCTGTACTGTTATTCTCAGTCTTTGTCTTGCGGGGAGGTACTTATGTTTTGTTTTTTTGTGTTGTTGTTGTTTTGTTTTTTGGGGGTTTTTTTTAGAGTTTTTGTGTGTGTGTGTGTGTGTGTGTGTGTGTGTGTGTGTGTGTGTGTGTGTGTGTGTGTGTGTGTGTGTGTGTGTGTGTGTGTTTAGCCCAGACCCGAGAATGAGTGGGCTACTTACTAATGCTAGTAGTAGCTGCCAGCGTTGGTGTAAATTTGTAAGTAATATAAGTAAGCAAATAGGTAAATATACGCCAACCAGAATGAGTGACTCACGTTGGGCGAGGTAGTCGGAGGGTAGAATGATGTCTGAGTAGGAAGGTGCGCACGTATTGTGGGCATGGATTATCGCGATCTGATAAAAAGAGAGAAAGGTAATAAAAACTTAGAGAGAAAGAAGTGTTACATGTGAAAAAGAAAATATAAAGAGAAAGAATATTTGAAAAGGTAACAAAAAAGAAAAAGAAAGGTGTAAAGAGAGATAAAGATTTAGACCTAATACGAGCTAAAGAGAAACTCTTTAAAAAGAGTATTGATTTGTATTTTTAACGGCTTATCTACCCTTTGTGGGTTACTTAAAACCAGAAACTATTTTTAAATAGTATGATTTTTTTGGGGTTAATATTGATTTAATTATATAAGTTCTACTAATTAAACCATGACTGGGGAGAGAAGTGGATCCATACCTTTCCCCAAGGGTATTTGCGTTGTAAGGGAATACAACGAACCCGACTGGAATTAAATCTCGGCTCTTCGATTTCCAATTCTGAGCCATTATCCATAACACCACCTGCATATACAAGTTTACAGCACCTATATTTTCAGTGGTCACCCATCTAGGTACAGACCAGGATCGACGTTGCTTAACTTCAGTGATCGCACCAATGTTTCAAAGTGATATGGTCGTAAACCTGAAAAGGGGATAAGAGTGAAAAGAAAAGAAAAGAAAAGAAAACGTTCAAAAGGTAGGGTAAAAAGTGAAGTGATTCAAGAGGAAAGCGAAAAGGAAAGATAACTCTTTTACTACAATTGATATGGCTACCAATCAGCTTGACAAACTCAGTTTTCTAGATATTATTATACTGAAGGCTGTTTTTTCGAAATATTTTTTCTCTCTCTCTATATATATATATATCAGAGAATTATGTCTTAGCAGAAAGGATATAAAAACAAATCTAAATTTATTCAAATCTTCTTCTTCATCTATGTGCCATGTCCATTCGGAATATTAGCGATCATGGCTCTCCACAATTTCCTGTCATTTGTAGCCCTTAATAAATATTGTCGTTTTGTTATCTCTCCTAATCCCTGATCTGTCATCCGTTTACTCAAACTCGCAAGGTAGGTGTTGTAACCTAGAAAGCTCTTCCGGCTTCTTGCTTCCCAGTCAAGTTTGTATTAAAATTTTTGAAAATCAATGTCAAAAGTTATCAGACGTTTTCTTACGTCTTGTTCTTTTATTTTCCCTTCTCCTTAAGAGTAGTTTTTTTCTCATAATATCTAGAACTCAATAAAACCTTGTATCCTCGTTGCTTTATCGACTTGCTTGTGGTGAAATGATAAAAAAACAACATAAACATATCAACTATGAAAAACATTCTTAATATATTCGCCATATCTAGGAATTCAAATACAGTTACCTTTCAGGAATTTCTATACTATTTACTATACACTTACACGCCATTTCAAGCATCACAACCAAAATCAGTAAACAAAGTTAATAGATTAGCCAACAGGATTTGTTGTAACCTAGGAAGGGTTACTCAATGTGAAATAACCAAAACCAAAACGGAGCTTGTAAATGAAATGGCAATCTTTATAACATCAACAAAATACAATACTCGCCAGCGGCTTGAAGTAGGTAAACCACTGCTAGTGGTGAACTATTTAGATAGCATATTACTCCCCACCCACTTACAATATTGTCCAACGTATTTATGAGGATTGGGACATACCCATTAGTGTTCATAGGAACTGTATATAACAATTGTTAAAGAGAAAAATTCAAGTTTACTGCTGTAATATGTCTATGCAATATTAATAATTTCTAAAAACCATTTCATTTTATTGTGCAATATTTTCAATTGCACTGTGTCATTAGGTTTGACATGTTCTTCCAGATTTCAGGATGGAATGAGATTAGCAAATCAAAGAAATTCTTATATAAAAACAACAGGATGTTTCATGTATATCTCTACTTCTTTCTTATTTATTCTTTTCCGATCTTTATTTCATTTCACTAAACTTTTCTCGTGAAGAGTGACTGAATGTATTCCTTGTAACTGAAATTTCTAGGGTAGGGGGGAACAGAGAATAACTTGCCTCTTCAGTTTGCGTGTGCGGATGAGAGAGCGGAAGCAAAGAGGTGTGTTAATGGTCTGTTGTAACCTAGAAAAGGTTACTGAGTGAGGAATAACCAAAACGGAGGTTGGAAATGAAAGAGTAATCTTTATAACATCAACAAAATACAATACTCGTCAGCGGCATGATGTAGGTAAACCACTGCTAGTGGCGGACTACTTAGACAGCATATTACCCCCACCTACAATAGTGTCCAACGTATTTATGGGATTGGGATATACCCGTTATTGTTCATAGGTACGGTATATAACAGATAGATAGATAGATAGATAGATAGATAGATAGATAGATAGATAGATAGATAATGTTGTAACCTAGGAAAGGTTACTGAATGAGGAATAACCAAAACGGAGGTTGGAAATGAAATGATAATCTTTATTGTATTGTGTTTATGTTAACACAATACAATACTCGCCAGCGGCGTGAAGTAGGTAAACCACTGCTAGTGGTGGACTAATTAGACAGCATATTACCCCCACTTACAAGAGTGTCCAACGTATTTATGAGGATTGGGATATAACCTTAATGTTCATAGGTACGGTATGTAACAGTAGGTTATGCATTGTTTTCTTCTGCTCCGCTTGCCTTCATTCTATCCTGTGAGTATCAAATTTTCCAAGTTCTCTTTCCTCATTATGTGCCCCAGAAATTTCAACTGTCTCTTTCTGATGTTGCTGTGGCAAGAAATATAAAGGGAAAACAGGCCGCCCTCATAATATAAGACTGCAGAAACAATGTAAAGTTGTAACACGAGGGGAAATAGAAAAATCAAGCGTAGCTGACCATATATGGAGGGAAAAGGGAGATCACCGCCCTCTTTGGATGAGGTTGTAATAATAGACAGAGAACATCACTGAAAAATACGAAAACTTAAGGAATAAGCATATATGCTAGGCTAAAAAACTCTCCTAAGCCGACAAGCTTAGGAGATTTGTATTCCATACAACATGGAAACCTGTAATGTAGAGTGCTAGAGAAAAACAACAATAAAAAAATTGTAATATGAGCACTGGTAAAAAAAAATTGTTTACTGAAACAGTAGGTTTATAAGTCTAAAAAGTTCATTCGCTGATGTCCCCAAGGTCCACATGGTCCACTGAATAAATGCGTTGGTTGAAGTCATCCAGTGACTTGACCCAAAGTTCAAACTTCAATATCACAGCAAAGTTGAATACCAAAAAACTTGCAGAGTTGATCACTAAAGGGAAATAACTGAGACTGGGTGGAACTAGAAAAATCTACCTGTTTTGGTTCGAAATTCCAACGTATACCAAGAATGAAGAAGGCCGGAGCGTACAATGGCCGAAAAGGACAACAGTCAGAATAATGTAAATAGTGTAAAGAGGACTGATATTACGTTAGAGTTCAGTATTCTTTTCGTTGTTCTTAACAAAATTTTCCTGTTACTTAATACTTTGCTTAGCTTTTTGGCAGGCATTTTTCGTTACACCGTCTTTGTCCTTGTTTGATTTTGGTTTCTCCAATGCGCAATTTACATGACAATCATATTAAAAATGCAGACACCTTTCTTTTCTACGACTGCAACAGAAACGGAAAGCAAATTTTCAATTCCACGTTTAAAGAAATATGAGTTTTCCCCGAAAGATTTTCTGAACAGTTTTTGTTTTTTTTAATCATTTCACCCTAAGCTAGGCAACAAAGTCACTAACTCGCAGAAGGCTAATGTGTGTGAAACGAGTATGAAGTTTGTATGTGTATGAAAAGAATATGAAGTGTGTATGTGTCGCGCCAGAAAGTTTTTTCTCGCCTGAGTCCATCCAACGCGTTTGGCATGAACTGAACTATCGGCCTGATGTGTGCCGTGTGAACAACGGTGCTCACATTGAACATCTTTGACCATTCCATGTAAAACATGAGATTAAATTCTTTCAGAATATGTTAGGCGCGTTATTATATCTTTAATAGTTTTCGAGATATTCAATGCCAAAATGTTCCCAAGACTTTTGGAATACCCTGTACTACTAGGAGCCTCCACAAAATCGCTGAAAACTATGATGAAAAAATGCCCCATACTTGTTAAAACTAGATGTTATCGCCAATATCATTGTGTTATTATTAAACGGAAAGACCAGAGTTTTTTTTTTATTATTTCATTATATTTTTAATTTTAATCCTTTTCTATAACTTTCGAAATTTTAATTTAAAATCTCGATGGGCAATAAATAGCAAAGTTTTTGTTTTTTTTGTATAGCAAAATTTTAACGTCTTTTAGCGGTAAAAGATATTGATTTGGAAATTCTTGCAAAAATCAAATAATTGTCGAATTTAATGAAACTTTCAGGATTTATTCACAAATGAAGGCTATTATTTTAGAAATAATTTTTAGAAAGTCTTGATAAAAATATACTTTTTACATGTGTTATACCCCACTTACTTAATTTTATGAAAATTCAACGAAATAATTTTCAGTGACTATATGAGTTAAAAGCAGAACTCGTAAGAAAATTTAAATCATCAATTTCTTTTTTTTTTCTTTTTTGTAAAATCGGACCATTCCTGGAACACTCAAGTTTTGAACTCTTCAAGTCAAGAGTCAATCGTTATATATCCTTCTAACTTACTACTACAACATCTTTCATTGATCTGACACAATTCATTCATTATAACCATTTTAGAAGTAGTTCTCTACCCCGAGGCGCTCTTCAGTCTTGTATTGGGTGAATTTTAGTATAAAAAGTGAGTATATTTTGGTGGGTGACCCTGTATATATATGAATGCAAAATATAATAAAGTGTATAATACAGCTCGTAGTGTGTCAAAAAAACAGTGTGCTCAAAAGAGCGAAGATATATATGAAAATTATATGAATTCTTTTGCACACAAATACGTGCGGTAAAGGGAATTCTACACATACAACTTCGTTCACCCTTTTTGTATTCTTTCTGCAAGGTGTCCCCGCCAAGAGTACAAGAGTACTCACTTTTTAAGTGATAATAAATGAAGTGTTTACTGACTTGTATGTGGGACTCCAAAAGGTTCAAAGTTACTTATGAGTGTGGGTGTGAATGTGTGTCGACAAATAGTGTTGTAATTTTGCTGAACTCTTCATCGTTGTTCACCCCCACATACATCCATACATACATACATGCATGCATACATACATTATATATATATATATATATATATATATATATAGTAAAGGTAGTAAATCCGTTGGTATATAATCCAAATCAATTCAAGTACTATAAAATATTAAAACTGACCCACAAAAAGACTTCAATGTATTTATTATTACGGAGCAAATAATTAGTACACAATAATGTCTAAAATTACCTCATCTGGGGAATAGGCCTATTTCAACCGACGAAAACTTAGTCTTATTCAAACCTGGTATAGACTGAGTTCGTGTCGGAATTAGAAATTTAACTTGGAAGAGGTTTTATAAAGTTAAACTCGAATATCACTCGCACCAATAGTACTTGCTCGATAATACTCGCTCGACAATAACCCGTAT
This sequence comes from Acanthosepion esculentum, assembly GCA_964036315.1. Taxonomy (NCBI): domain Eukaryota; kingdom Metazoa; phylum Mollusca; class Cephalopoda; order Sepiida; family Sepiidae; genus Acanthosepion; species Acanthosepion esculentum. The sequence goes on from OZ038478.1 coordinate 89,785,791, forward strand.
CGTGATCTGAATAGATTAATAGTTTAGTGAATACAGTAGAGAATAGCGGTCCGTATAGTAATAGAGGATATACTAGAAATTGCGATCAGTTAGACGTCACGCCACATTCCATATATGCGTTTCTTCTATGGTCACGTGATCCACTTAATTTAATAATGGGATCGCCTGTGTTTGCTCTCTGGCGATCTATGTTCAAACTCAAGTGTCGACATCGACACTTTATTCCTATTAGGTCATCCCATAAGTTCTGTCCGAATTTTAACTTTTTGTTAAAATGAACGAAATTTAAAGAGTATTTTATAATGTCTAATGGAGCTGAACATTATTTTTATGTTTAGATGCATTTAAACTGATCAAATTTTATTTCAGAGAACAATAAAATTAAATTTTGTCTGATTAAAACCATGCTAACATGAAAGTACCCAATAATCATTTGAGACACATAATGCTTTATGAGTTCAAGAAAAGAAACTCAGCAGCCGAAGTCGCTAGAAACATTCACTCAGTTTATGGAGAGGAATGTGTAAATGAAAGAACTTGCAAAATTCAGAGGTGGAGATTTCACCCTTGAAGATGAAGATCGAACCAGACGTCCAGTTGAGTTTGATGAAAAGCTTCTTGAAGCAGCCCTTGAAGAAAATCCTGCTTTATCAATTTGAGGAATTGGCAGTGGTTCTCAGTTCAAACCATACAACTGTTCATCGTCATCTTCAACAACTTGGAAAAGTTCCTAAACTTGGAAAATGGGTGCCTCATGAATTGTCTGAAAACAACCTCAAATCCTGAGTTGACATCTGCTCTTCTCTCCATTCTCGCCAACTTGTTTCACCTTTTTTAGATAGACTTGTGACTGGCGGCGAAAAATGGATCTTTTATCGAAATGTTAAGCGTCGTAGACAGTGGCTTGGTAAAGGGGAAGTGCCACAGCCGAGAAGGGAACTTCATGGGCAAAAGGTTCTTCTTTCAATCTGGTGGGATTGCCAAGGAATAATCCTCTTTGAATTCTTACCACCTAATGCAACAATTAATGCTCAAATATACTGTCAACAATTAGAGCGTTTGAACCAAGCTTTGAGGAAAAAAAGACCTGCTCTAGTGAATCAAAAACGGGTGATGTTTCATCAGGACAATGCGCGACCACACACAGCAAGAATCACCTCACAAAAGATCGAAGAACTTGGTTGGGAGAAAATTCCTCATCGACCTTATTCTCCCGATCTTGCTCCTTCTGACTACCATTTGTTCCGTAGCTTACAGAATCATTTGGAAGAAACAGCTTTTGTAACACAGGAAGAGGTTAAAACTGAGTTCTTTGAATCAAAGCCAAAAGAATTTTACAGTAATGGAATTAGTAAGCTTGTTAATAGATGGAAGGAAGTCATAGATAATCATGGAAAATACATTGTTGATTGAATCTGTAATTGAATGTAACATTTGGTCACTTGTTTTCTTTATTCAAAATTTGGACAGAACTTATGGGATGACCTGATATATAACAGATATGAAAAAGAAAACAAATTCAGAAATATACAAGAAGTCAAAAAGTGAATATATTTTGATTTGTGACCATGTATATATGTGAATGTAAAATATAATCAAATGTGTAATACAGCTTGTAGTGTGTCAAAAAACACCGTGCTCAATATAAATAAAAGACCGAAGATATATATGAAAATTATATGAATTCTTTTGCACACAAATACGTGCGATAAAGGACATTCTCCACATATAACTTCTTTCACTCCTTTTGTATTCTTTCTACAAAGTGTCTCCCAAAATTTACTCATTGTTTAAATGATAATAAATGCAATGTTTATTGACGTGGAAACAAGATAAATGGTTAAAATTAAGAAATATTCAGGTTAATTGACTTGCAAAAAAGGCTAATGGTTTTGAATTAATTATTAAATGAAACTAGATGCACGGATCTAAAAAAGAAAAAGATCGATAAACTATAGCAATAAGTCAAAAACTGAGTAGATTTTTAAAGGATACTCTGTACTTAGTTTATCTCTAATAATCGCAACAGACCAAACATTTCCGAACATAAAAAACGGAATCATAAATAATACTGATATTTTTGCATGGGTCGGGGCCATTATGGACGTTACAATTGGAACTCCTACAACAATTTTCCGAAATATTCCGGATAGCAAAATAATAACCACATTAATTTTATTAAAAAGTGCAGAGAACATCACTGGAAAATATGAAAATTTAAGGAATCAATACATATGCTATGCCACAAAAATCCTCTAAGCCGGTCAAACATAAAAATTAATACAATATGGGAAACAGTAATACGGGGTGCTAGAGAAAAGCAGTAATAACAATTAAATTGCCGTATGAGCTCTGTTAAAAAAAGTCCCAGGTTGAATCCAGTAACTTGACACACAGAGTTGTGAGTTCAATACCTGGCTATTGCAGTGGTGAACAAAAACTTGGAGAGTTCAGTTAACATCCGGAAGAGGCATGGCACGTGGAACTAGAACAATTTACCATGGTGGACGAAATAAAGGGTTCAGTTCGAATCACCCGAAGAAGGCCGGAGTGTGCAACGGCCGAAACGTTGTGAATATGGCAATAAAGATGAGGACAACAGTCCGAACAATATAAATAATCGCAATACAATATAATTACAATTTCTCAGAAATAGAGACAGATATTTAAATGCCTGGGAAGTTTTTTTTAACAGGGGACGGAAAGTGGGGCACTGAAATCTAAAAGATAAACAAAGTATTACAAAAAAGAAAAGAAAAAATCGTTAGAAACAAAGAAAAGAATCCTGAAGTGTTATGCCGTCCTGGGTATGACGATAAAATACATCCGTGTCCTGGGTAAAACGATAAACTACATCCAACGGCAAGGCATCTGATCAGGAGATTTTGAGAGGCATGGAACCACCTCGTAATTGCTGGTGTTCCCAGGCTCACCGTGACCGGGGTGGTAGAACCTCTTATGGACACAGTCAAATAGTTAACCCCCAAACTGGGGTCAAAACTATAAAAGTGTAAAAATAGGTTTTAATACCAGTAATACATTTTAATAAAAGATTATTACCAGCAATAAATTTTGGAAGAAAAATTATTACCTGCAATACATTTTCGAAAAAAATTATTACCTGCAATACATTTTCGAAAAAAATTATTACCTGCAATACATTTTCGAAAAAAATTATTACCTGCAATACATTTTCGAAAAAAAATATAACCAGCAATACATTTTTTGAAAAAAAATATTAGCAGCAATAAAAATTTTGTCATCATCAAATAACCCATTGAGGTTGATATGCCGTAAAACAAAATAAACGAAACCAAACTAAACCAAAGAATACATATTCTATTCATACGAACCTATCCTAAAAATCTTGTCGGCATTAAATAACCCACTGATGTGTTGATATGCCGTAAAACAAAATAAACGAAACCAAACTAAACCAAAGAATACATATTCTATTCATACGAACCTATCCTAAAAATCTTGTCGGCATTAAATAACCCATCGAAGTTGATATGCCGTCAAACAAAATAAATGAAATCAAACTATACCGAAGAATATATATTCCATTATTAAGAATCTATCCTAAAAGTTTTGTCATCATTAACCCATTGAAGATGATATGCTGTAAAACAAACCAAACCAAACTTGAAGTGTTAGATAATATCAGTCTTTCTATATATCAATGAACCATTTGCAGCGTATTTAAAGTCAGAGAATATTTGTATATTGCATTTTTTTTTTTTTGCGGGGAGATAATAATGGTTTAGTGCTTAGTGATACAAATCTTACTAATTAACCCATAGCTGGGGGGAGAATAGTTGGATTCATACCTTTCCCAAGGGTATTAGCGCATAAGTGAATAAAAATGAACCCAACGGGAATTGGAAATCGGCTTTCTGATTTCCATTTCGGAGCAATTATCCAAGCTTACAGCTTACGTGTATTCCCAGCCACCTGTCTAGGTACTGCCCAGACTCGATGTGGCTTAACTTCAGCGATCGTACGGGAATCGGTGTTTCAACGTAATGTGGTCGTAGGCCTCCATTTAATTGTAAAGAAATCTCCTGACACAAATACGATCACCGTAGCCTATTTGCATTCCATTATTATTGGGTATTACATCTCCCCCACGGTCAGAATCCCCCGAGTAATCTAAACATTGTCAATCAGAGATTAATGATGAATCTGTTAGAATAACCTGAATTACCTTAAGGACTTACTCGATATAAAAAAAAAAGCGTGGTGTATGTCAGTGGGTAGCAAATGTGATAAAAGCGTTGAGGCGGCTGTAATATGGATTAAGAGGGCAAAAAAGAATCAATGCTAAAGATAGACATGGTGTCAAGTGGGCGCTTAAAGACGAAATAGAACTGCGTTTTTTTTTTTTTTTTTCTCGTTTTTATCCTACATTGACAGAATAGATGAATAAAATCTGTTGATTTTAGCTATAACTGGATATTTATGAAGTATCAATCATACAAACCTTATTATTTTACCATTGAAGATTGAAAAGACAGGTCGGGGATATACACTGGCTTTTAGATTAGAATCAGAAATTTTCAGGTTTGTGTTTTCCAGCCAGAGTTAAATGTTATTTATTAAACGCATTTTGTTTAATCATTTCACTGCAAGCAAGACAATAAAGCCACTAAGACGCAAGGGTATTAGAGAATATGAGAAAAAACACTATTAATGAGGGATAACAAAGGAACAATTAATAAGACAGTGGATAAATATTGATGTTGCATTTCAATTTTTGAAGATCAAGGTTGACTGGAAAGCAAGTAACAAGAAGAGAATTCCACAAGCGAGAAGTGCGATAGAAGAAACTGTTAGCATAGAACTTACGGTTACATTTAACCATTTCAAGTGTAAAATGCTAACACCTTACCGCCGGTCTAGTACTGTGCTTAAATTCATAAAGATTAGATACCATAGAGGAAAGTTCATCGGAACAAATACCAAGAAAATATTTATGAAAAAGGCACAGTTTCATAGGTAAACAGTGGTAATGCTTACCCGAGTCATTTTTTTAATCATTTCACTTCAAGTAAGGCAATAAAGCCACTTAGACGCAAAGGGTTACTGAGTGTTAGAGAATATGAGAAAAAAAAAACTATTAAGGCGAGAGAACAATAAAAAAAACAGATACTAAGAAAACCGAATATACCGATAGATATTAGGCACTTCGACGTTGTATAATGGTTATTAATCTTGTCTCGCTAGATTAATTCCGATTGAGTAGTGAGTCGAACCACACTAGGTGTCCCATAATTTCGGACTTGTACCACATCTAAGCTACGCTTAGAAAACAGTTGGCCACCTCGACGTGGTGCAATGGTTAGCAAGGTTGTCTTGACTGAGTAGTGAGTACGATCCTCACTGGGGGCTCCATACTTTCGGCTTTGTGCCAGATCTAAGATACGCTTAGAAAATCGTTATAACGACTGACATTGCATATACATTTTTGAAGATAGAAGTTGACTGGGAAGCAAGAAGCCGGAAGAGAGTTCCACAAGCGAGAAGTGCGATAGAAGAAATTATTAGCATAGAACTTACGGCTACATCTAAACATTTTAATTGTAAATGATGAGACCTTGCTGCCAATCTACAACTGCACTTAAATTCATAAAGTCTACGTACCATAAAGGAAAGCTCATCAGGACAATTGTCATGAAAGTATTTATAGAAAAATCACAGTGAAGCTATGTTGCGGCGGTGGGAAGGTGACTGAAGCCGAGATGCCAGGTCAGGACCAATAAATTTGCAGATTCTTCTATGGATGTTATAAAGAATCTCTAAATATAATACAGAAGCACCAGACCAGATGTGGCAGCAATATTCAAAGCATGGACGAATGGTAGATTTATAAATATGTAAGATAGATTCTAGCGAGACAAAAAATTGTCTCGCACGACACAGTGAACCAACTTTCCTAGAAGCAGATCTAGAAATCGGTTCAATATAATCTTTCCACTTCATATCAGCGAAAGACGTTATATATCAGGAATGTGACAAGAAGGAAATCAGAGCCTCAGTCTATTTAATCTCTTCCTAGACTGAGCCCTGCGCATTTACAAACACAGATGTGATGAGATGGGCACTGACCATTTAAGTATTTCATGCAACATCCCAAACGAATCCACCTGCTTTCCCTACCGAGGCCGATGTACTGTTGGTGGGGGACTATGCTGATGGCATATGTATTCATAATTAGGATAAGAATGATCTTGAACAGAAATTCAGCATCGTCTATCAAGTGTCCCAAGAAATAGGACTCAAGATAAACCTTTCAAAAACAGAAACCATGGTCTGGAATTGGAATTAAAGCAGTGATGGCACCTACACTGAATTCATCATAAAAAATCAAGAATTAATAATGGATGTGGAATTAATAATGTCAAACACTTCCAATAACTCAGTGTATGGATCAGTTATACCAAACTTAGAATAGGAGATAAGGGAATTGTACATAGAATAGGCTGCATTAGAGGTAGTTTCGCCCAATACCGCAAGTTGCTACAAAACCAGAACGTTAACCTGAAAGCTAGAGTCACGTTCTGAAATAGAAGATATAAAAACAAATAGTCAGATCGAGACTTTCCTACACATGTCATGCATGGCTCCAAATCCGTCCATAAATATTAGTCCGCTGTATACAACCATTTTCTATGATCAATAGTTCAAATTGCTTTGAGCTAGTGAAGCCTATGAGTCTTGGTGAAGATCACACTTCTTCGAAATTTGTGGACTGGTGCAAGAGAATCACAGACAAAGAAATGTGCCAAATGAGAACTTCAGTAGCAGCAACAGCTAAAATCGATATCACACGTGACTCGAGAAAAAAAATAGTGACTTAATCAAGATGTTGACATTCCACACCACTTCAAATAAAAGGTTAGGAAGGAAACCTCCATCAGTACTGGAAAGGCCAATAACAACTTCTGGATATGAAAAAAAACTCTGTTTTCCTAAGAAAACAGTTTTAAGAGAAAGATTTTATAAATTTCAACCGACAGTATTCGGAGGCACTCGCTCAATTAATGTTTCCTTATGCAGAAACGGTTAATATAACATGATGTTGATTAATGCAGACAGTTAAGAATAATGGCAAAATGAAGATTCATAGCTGAAAATGACACGTCTAAGAGCCTGTGGATTGATATGTCATACTTTGTATCCGCTTGACTTGAGAGAAAGTAAATGAAAACGGGACAAAATTCGAAGAAAACGAATCCGAATTTCTGAAAATACAAGGTGGACCAAAAGTCGCGTTACCAATGAAAAACTGCGTAATTTTTATTTATTTATTTATTAAATGAGTTAATGTTCCTGTATTTAACAATATTTCATTTGTAAATTTTATTGGTCTAATTATGGAAGATTATGTCATGCAAATTTCCTGCAGATGCAGTTTTATAGGCGCACGTTCTTTTCCAATTGTAGTCAGGAATTTAGGCCACCAGATAGATAGATAGATAGATAGATAGATAGATTATGATTTTCCAAGTGTTGCTTAGATGTGGCACAAGGACGAAAGTAAGGGGCACCCAGTAAGGATCGAACTCACTACTCAGTCGTAATTGTTCTAGCGAGAGAAGCTTGCAAACTATTACATCACGTCGAAAGGCCCAGATAGATAGATAGATAGATAGATAGATAGATAGATAGATAGATAGATAGATAGATAGATAATGACAACAGTGAGTGTCTGGCTTCCAGTAGAGTAGAAACGTGTGAAGAGAGGAAAATTGAAAGGAAAGTGAAGTAAAGAAAATAAAAAAATAATAAAAATAACAAAAGAAATTAAGAATGAAAGTAAAATTAAAGATAAAAAACATGAAACAAAAGGAGAACGAAAGAAAAAGTAAAAATAATAAAGGCATGAAAAAGGAGGAAACAATGAAAGAAACAAAAAAGAAGTAAACTTCGTAAATAAAAAAGAAAAAAGGTAAGAAAAAAAGAAAAGGAAGAAAGGAAAAAGAAAAATTAATAAATAAAAAAGCCATAAAAGAAAAAAAGAAATAAAATGACATAAAAGAAAGAAAGAAAGAATGAAAGAAAGAAAGATAAAGAAAAATAATAAATAAAAAAATACATTGAAAGAAAACAAGTAAATAAAATTACATAAAAGAAATAAATAAAGAAAAAAGAAAGGATGAAAGAAAGAAACAAAAACAGAAAGAGTAGAATTAATAAATAATACAAAATTCTTGAAGAAAGAAATATTCATCAATAAAAAATACCATCAAATAAAGAAGATAGAAAGAAAAAAAAAGGAAAATTCATGAATAAAAAATGCATAAAAAGAAATAAAATTACATAAAAAAGAAACAAACAAGCAAAAAAGAAAAGAGTAAAATTAATAATAAAAAGTAATGAAGAAAGAAAAAAGAAGGAAAGAAGAAAGAAAAAGAAAAATTCATCAATAAAATATGCGATGGAAGAAAAAAGGAATAAAATTACATAAAAGAAAGAAATAAATAAAGAAAGGAAAGAGTAAAATTAATAATGAAAAATCATGAAGAAAGAACAAAAAAGAAAAAATCATAAAAAAAAGATGCCATGAAAGAAAAAAGAAATGAAATTACATAAAAGAAAGAAAGCGAGAAAGAAAGAATGATAAAAGGAAAGAGTAAAATTTATAATAAAAAGTCATGAAGAAATAAATAAAGAAAGAAAGAATGAAAGAAAAAATACATTCATGAATAAAAATGCCTTGAATGAAAAAATGGAAATAAATTTACATAAAAGAAAGAAAGAAACAAACAAACAAATGAAGAGTAAAATTAAGAAATATTAAAAATCTTGAAAAAGAAACACTCATAAATAAAAAATATCATGAGATAACACGACATAAAGATGAAAAAAAGAATGAAAAAAGAAAGAAAAATTCATAAATAAATATATCATGCAACAAAAAGGAATTTACAATTTAAAATTACATAAAAGAAAGAAACGAAAAAGCAAAGAGTAAAATTTATAATAAAAACATGAAGAAAGAAAGATGAAAGAAAAATGAAAGAAAAATAATAAATAAAAAATGCCATGGAAGAAATAAGAAAATAAAATTTAATAAAAGAAAGGAAGAATGAAAGAAAGAAACAAATAAAATAAGTAAAATTAGTAAATAATGAAAACGAAGTGACATTCATAAATAAAAAAAAATACCATGAAATAAAACTGCATAAGGAAAGAAAGAAATAAACAATAAAGAAAAAAAGAAGAAAAAAACATGAAAAAAGAAAGAAAAAGGAAAATTCATCAATAAGAAATGCTATGAAAGAAAAATTACATAAAATTACATAAAAGAAAGAAGCAAAAAGGAAAGTGTAAAATTAATAATAAAATAAAAGAAAGAAAGAAAGAAAGAAAGAGAACAAAAAAAAGGAAAAAAGTAAATGGTAAAATTAATAAAATATGTCACGAAGAAAAAGGGAAGAAAGACAGAAAAAATTTGATATTATTACATGAAAGAAAGAAAAAAGAAAGAAAAAGGAAAATTAAGAGCAAAAAAGAAAGAAAGAAAGACAGAATAAAGAAAGAAAGAATGAAAGAAAGACAAGAAAAATTCATAAATAAACAATAAAGAAAGAAAGAAAGAAAAAAGAAAGAAAGAATGGTAAGAGGAAAGAGTAAAATTAATAATAAAAAGTCATGAAGAAAGAAACAAAAAAGAAAGAATGAAAGAAAAAAGATTGAAAAAATAAGTTCGTAAATAAAAAAAATGCTATGAATGGAAAAAAGTAAATAAACCGACATAAAAGAAGGAATGAAAGAAACAAATAAAGAAAGAGTAAAATTGATAAATAATAAGAATGCCTTGAAGAAAGAAACTTTCATAAATAAAAATACTATGAAATAAAACAGCGTAAATAAATAAAGAAAAAGGAAAGAAAGAATGGAAGAAATAATAAAGGAAAGAGTAAAATTCAAAATAAAAAATCATGAAGAAAGAAAGAAAGAAAGAAGCATAAAAAGGAAAGCAAAAGAAAAATTCATAAATAAAAAATCCCATGAAAGAAAAAAGGAAATGAAAGAAAGAAAGAAAAAGAAAAACAGAAATTCATAAATAAAAAATGCCATGAAAGAAAAAAGGAAATAAATTTACATAAAAGAAAGAAAGAAGGAAAGAAACAAACAAATAAAGAAAGAGTAAAATTATGAAATATTAAGTCTTGAAGAAAGAAACATTCATAAATAAAAAAAAAACACCATAAAATACAATGGCATAAAGAAAGAACGAAAAAAAGCATGAAAACAGAAAGAAAAAGATAAATTCATAAATAAAAATGTCATGAAAAGTAAAAACTGCATTCAAAGAAAAAAGGAAATAAAATTACATAAAAGAAAGAAAGAATGAAAGAAAGAAACAAAAATGTAAGAGTAAAATTAATAAATAATAAAAAACTTCTTGAAAAAAGAAAGAAACATTCAGAAATAAAAAAATGCCATAAAAGAAAAAAGGGAAATAAAATTACATAAAAAAGAAAGAATGAAAAGGAAAGAGTACAATTAATAATAAAACATCATGAAAAAAGAAAAATAGAAAGAAAAAGAAAAATTCATAAATAAAACATGGCATGGAAGAAAAAAGGTAATAAAATTAGACAAAAGAAATAAATAAATAAAGAGTGAAATTAATAAAAAAAAAGTCATGAAGAAAGAAAGAACAAAAAAGAAAAATAAAAACTCATAAATAAAAGATGCCATGAAAAACAAAACGGAAATAAAACTTCTTAATAGAAAGATAGAAAAAGAAAGAGAGAAGAAACAAAAAGAAAAATTCATAAATAAAAAGCAAAATTACATAAAAGGAAAAAGAAAGAAAGAAAGAAAGAAAGAAACAAACAAACAAACAAACGAATGGTAAAATTAATAAATAATAAAAAATTCTTGAAGAAAGAAAAAACATTCATAAAAAATGCCATGAAATAAAACGGTATACAGAAAGAAAGAAAAAATATAGAAAAATGAATGAATGAATGAAAGAAAAGGAAAGTGTATGAATAATAAAAAGTTATGATGAAAGAAAAAAAGAAAGAAAATTCATAAATGAAAAATGCCATGAAAGGAAAAAGTGGAAATAAAATTACATAAAAGACAGAAATAAATAAATAAAGAAGAAAGAAAAAAAAGGAAGAAAATTACATAAAAGAAAGAATGAAAGAAACAAATAAAGAAAGAGTAAAATTAATAAATAGTAAAAAAATTATTGAAGAAAGAAACATTCGTAAATAAAAAATACCATAAAATAAAACGACGTAGAGAAAGAAAGAAAGAAATTTATAAATAAAATATGCCATGACAGAAAAAATTACATAGAACAAAGAAAGAAAGAAAGAAGAAAAAGGAAAGAGTAAAATTAATAAGTAGTCATGAAGAAAGAAAGAAAGAAAGAAAGAAAGAAATTCATAAATAAAAAATGCCATGCAAAAAACGGAAATAAAATTAGAAAAAAAAAAAAATGAAAGAAAGAATCAAATAAAGAAAGAGTAAAATTAATAAATAATAAAACAAGTCATGAAGAAAGAGAAATTCATAAATAAAAAAAGACCATGAAATAAAATTGCATAAATAAAGAAAGAAAGGATCAAACAAGCAAAGAAATTGAAATAACGGAACTGGAAGTATTTCAACCCCGTTGATACTGATCACAAAATGAAGTGGATGTTTGAACCGACGTAAGTACTCCATCCTGGAAAAAAGGAGATGAATAAGCAACTCAGTCCCATTCTCCAGAATATATGGATCGGGTGGCCGGCTTTAAATATACAGCAAAAAAGAAGAAAACAAAAAATTAAGTTTTTTTAACAAAAGAACAATATATCTGCAAAATGAGTCTTAAAAATGAGTAAATGCAAAAGGCGTTCATAAAACAAAAGCAGGGGAAAAAAACGGAATAGAACTTCTCAAGTTCTATTCCGTTTTTTTTTTTCCCCGAAGACGAAAAACGAAACATTTATGGCAGGAGAAACAAAAAGCATGGATAGAGATCGATATCTTTAAACTTTTCATTGAATTCATAGTATAACAGCTACTTACACACCACACGTATCCCATATTTGACACAAGGCCACATCTACAGAGCGCTTAGCGAACCTGAAACTCATTACCAATGATCCGTGTTTTTTTGTTTTGTTTTGGGTTTTTTTTCTTTTTTGCTGTTTATATCTTTTATTTTATTTTGTTTCTTTTACTAGCGTAATTCGGGCAGGATCTCTCACACGGGAGCCTAAATTAGCCTCTCGCTGTAAAATCAAGTCAGCCATAAAAATAGCCCGGTGGTCTCTTTACACAGCAAGTACTAAATTTCTATAAAAATTTTTTTTAAAAAAGCAAAACAAAATGTAGCTCTTCGTTAGTTCATGCGTACGTGTATGTGCTTCCGTCTCTAAATAACAGTGGAAGGTCAGGTGGGTTGAATTTGTTGAGTATGGTCAGAGGTCAACTGAGCTCAACTGGGCATAATGATGAAATGAACGTTAGAACACACGGTGGATTAATACCTGCTCTTGACTCTTTTGGTACAGGTCCTCGAAAATGAAGAGTTTGACTTCTCATTAAAGGTATTATTAATTGGTTGCTGATTTCGAGTACGTGTTACTAAGTGCTAGAAGCATAGAATAAAAATGAACAATTAATAAGCGACTTCTCGGCAAAGATGGACGTTCATGCCCTAAAAAAAGGGATGTTTCTACCAATGACGTAGAATTTATTTTAACTACCTTCACTCCATCGGCAATATCTTTTGTATTAAAAAGCGTCGATTAGAATTGTAATAATAATAATAATAATAATAATAATAATAATAATAATAATAATAATATGAAAATGAATTTATACATTTTCTTTGTTCTTGAGAATTGACAACAAAAATAATAAATTCTATTTATTTATTAGATTGTTTATTTGCACTATTTATTTATTATATTATTTATTAGAATGATTGGCAAAACATCGGCTAATTGTCAATTGATTCGAACTTTATAAAATGGTAAATAATAACGATTTCCTTATTACTGTCTCATATATTTTAATAATTTAGTAAATGTTTATAAATTTATGAATAAAAAATTGTTTTCGTATTTATTTCTTTATACATTGGTAAATGATAAATATTGCATTGCATTAGTTCTAATTGTATTAGTTTTTAGAATGTTGTAAATATAAAATTATTCTTGTAAATAAACTATCTAATAAATAAAGTTTATGGTTCCTTCTACAGTATTCCCATTCTATTTCTCTTTCTCTTCAAACGTTATTTTAGTTGATACCCGTATTTTAGTAGACGCTCCGTTTTAAAACAGTGTTTATTTCCTCTACCGGTCTGCGACTCGAGAAAAATTAATAAAGAAAATGTGCCCTCCGGTAAGATTTCAACATACGATACACTTTGCAGGAGAAATCATCGTCTGATCCGGTATGCATTTGCCGCTCGGCTACCGAGAGCTGTACAGTCAAACAAGGTTCTATAATATTATATTTATATAATACGATGGAGTTGTACAGTAGACAGCAGGAATAATCTTTTATTTATGTAGTGTTGGTACTTAATTTGTTTTTTAAATGAGTCTGATTATCGACACGCATTTTTATAACCAGAAAATAAAATAATTTTAAAAAAAATTTTTATTAACAAATAACTCGCCTACAAAAACGCCTGATAATTATGCACCAACACAATATTTTTTCACATTACGATAGATTAAGTAATCTATATCACGAATATTTTAAAAAATATTAAATGTTATAAGAGTTAATAAGTGGATTTAGTTTGCTATGCAAATTAATTGTAAATTGATCCCCGACGGAATCCAAGACAAAATATAGCCATACCACAAGATTTCTTCAAATTATTATTTTTTATAATTCGTTTATCTGGCGTGTTTAATCGATAGTAATAAATGTAATGAACATATTTTGTTTTGGCTTTCGTAGATGAGGGACAATTTACATTGAATTTACATAGCAAAACCGACAAACCTCTTAACTTCGAAAATTTACTAAACAAAAATGGTTTAATATTCGTGATCAGGGGTGGAGGTTAATTTATATTCTTCTATGTGTTATGCCTTCGGGATGTTAGCTATCTTGGCTCTATACAATTGCCTTGTATAGCTCTTAGTAAATGTTGCCGTTTTGTTATCTCTCCTGATCCCTGTTCGACCAACCATTTATACAAGCTCGTTAAGCAGGGGTTATACGCCGTTTTCTCCAGTCCCTCTTGACTTCAATATGTCCTTTCAGCATCAGATTTTACAAGCCCTATTTCTTCATTAGGTGCCCTACAAATTTCAACTATCTCTTTCTGAGATTAAATATGAGTATCCTTTTTGTTTCTATTTCCTCTAAAACTTCGTTATTGCATCGTATTCTCAGCATCCTTCAGTAGAGCCACATTTCTGATGCCTCAGGTCTTTTATAGTAATATGAAAAGAAATATATTTCTGATCGCAGTGCACAACTTCATCTATAATTCTATGTATCCATATTATTGTATCTTAATAATCCACAGGATTATAAGATGTATTTCATCATAAACTTTAACCAGATACAAGGCACAAGAGGCACTGAAGGTAGAGAATTACAGTCAAGACTGTAATGATGAATTCGGTGTGAGATAAGAATGGAAGAAAAGGTGGTATGAAATTAAGATTATGAGAATAAGTAGGAAAGATAACACTTGTTCGATATTGAAACAAAGCAACTTAAGATCGTGTTAAATATAGAAACAGCGTGGTGAAAGTTCGCAAGCTGAACGCCACCATTTAACACAATATATATATATATATATATATAAAGAAATATAGTCTTAAAGTGTGCTATATTTATGGGATAAAGTGCTCAATATCAGAGATAGAGCGTGTGTAAATATAAAAGTGAACATAGGTGGCCCGATGATTGCATCTAGCATGAAACAGACTGTCGCCTCTAAGTGTTGACTTCTATGTTCACTTTTATAATATATATATATATATATATATATATATATATATATATATATATATATATATATGCAAGATACAAGATACCTTGTCTATCGTATTCAATGAAATGTGCATGAAAGAAAGATTGCTGTCTAAATACACAAATATATATATATATATATATATATATATATATATATATATATATATATATATATATATATTGTCATCCACAGACAGACTGTTTCGCTGTATCACAGCTCATCAGTGTGGCTAGACGTCCGTTTGCCTCTAGCTAGGATCGAAACCCAACCGTTGACGCACGGCAGGGATGAAGCAGAATTTAAGCGTATTTATTTTTAGATAAACACACAGTGACAGAGAGAACTCGATTCGATTTACCGAAGAGTCTTGCAGTATGAGCCGTAATAGTCACTGTTTACAAAACCCACACTTCCTCCCCAGAGAGCTATATATATATATATATATATATATATATATATATATATATATATATATATATATATATATATATGCAGACTAGGTTACATTTGTCATTCGTGTACATATGTGGTTAGTCCGGTTTCAACGTTTAATGTGTATAGTAGTGAATTAACTGTGGCAGGATATTTAACAATGGCAGGATATTTATATCGTGAGCAGGCAGATATGATTTTTACGTACGGCCGCGCAAATGGTAATTGACGCGAGCCTTTCTTTAAACTCAATAACTCAAAATGAAGGATTTGCAGGCATATGTCTATATGGACCTTTGTCTTAGGTTTGGTGAGAGGAACCCGCAACCAAATGT
>OZ038478.1:89804031-89814031 GCA_964036315.1 Acanthosepion esculentum
CTTTTTTTCTTCTCATCCTCCTCTTTCTTTTTGCTTCTCTTCAGAATTCTTCTTCTTCTTCTTCTTCTCATCACCCTTCTTCTTCTTCTTCTTCTTCCACTTGTTCTTCTTCTTCTTAACATCTTTCTTCTTCCACTTATTCTTTACATCATCTTCCTTCTTTTTCTACTCATCTTCACATCCTCCTCTTTCTTTTTCTTTTCGACATCTTTCTTCTTCTCAACACCCTTTTCTTCCTCTACTTCTTTATATCTTTCTTCTTCTTTTTATTATCTTCCTTCTTTTTCTTTCACATCTTCTCATCCTGCTCTTACTTTTTCTTCTCGTCACCCTTCTTCTTCTTCTTCTTCTTCTTCTTCTTCTTCTTCTTCTTCTTCTTCTTCTTCTTCTTCTTCTTTTCATCACCCTTCTTCTTCTTTGTCGTCTTCTTCTTAACATCTTTCTTCTTCCTCTTCTTCTTTTCTTCGTCTTCTTTCATTTTCTTCTCATCCTCCTCTTTCTTTTTCTTCTCATCACTTTTCTTCTTTTCGTCACCTTTCTTCTTCCTCCTCCTCTTCTTTTCCTTATTTTCCTTCTTTTTCTCATCATTATCCTCATTTTCATATTCTCGTCCTCCTCTTTCTTTTTCTTTTCATCATTATCCTTCTTCTTCTTCCACTTCTTCTTCTTCTTAACATCTTTTTTCTTCCTTTTCTTCTTTTCATCATCTTCCTTCTTTTTCTTCTCATAGTCATCCTTCTTCTTCTTCTTCTTCTTCTTCTTCTTCTTTTTCTTCTTCTTCTTTTTCTTCTCTTCCCCTTTTCTTCTTCTTCTTCTTCTTCTTCTTCTTTTTCTTCTTCTTCTTTTTCTTCTCTTCCCCTTTTCTTCTTCTTCTTCTTCTTCTTCTTCTTCTTCTTCTTCTTTTTCTTCTTCTTCTTTTTCTTCTCTTCCCCTTTTCTTCTTCTTCTTCTTCTTCTTCTTTTTCTTCTCTTCCCCTTTTCTTTTTCTTCTTCTTCTTCTTCTTCTTCTTTATCAACCCTTTTCAAAAAAACTCTTTCTATCCTTGCTGTCTTCTCTTCTTCCTTTCTCTTTACTGTATATCACATTTTTCCATTTGTAATAATAGCAGAATAGCTTGATAAACAACAAAGGTCGGCGTTATTATATTTTCAAATTATTACCATTCAAACATTTTACTTCTTCTGACCATGTCTAACAATATTATACACTTTTTGACATGGTCCATAACTAATAATATAACGAATAACAAAAATTAAACGATTCACGAAGCAAATTGTAGGTCACAATTTGAACGTGAACAGTAAATATTATATATTGCTTAACTTTGTACAATGAGGCTCTTCTTAAAGACACAAATATTGCTCAGGGGAAAAAACACGAGAGAAGATTATTGGGTAAAACTAGGAACAGGCAAAGTCAAAAATGGATTGATAAAAAGTAACTAGTTTTTCTAAAATTTACATAATAGCTAAAGATAGGCTTAAAACTATTAGCAAGAGAAAAAGAAAATATGTCGTAAGGAAAAATATTCAGCTAACACCGCATGCACATACATGTGCCTGTGTACACTAATAGATAGATAGATAGATAGATAGATAGATAGATAGATAGATAGATAGATAGATAGATAGATTATAGGCCAAAAAGTTCATACTCTGGATTTAATAATTAGTAAGTTTTCTACTTTATTTGGTTTAATTAATCCATGTTAAACGAGAATGCTGACACTATTTGACTCATTGGTGCAGAGCGTCCGATTTTTTTAAGAGGTTGTGTCTAAAATAAAATCCGTCAGCTGTAAGGTAAATGATGCAAAAAGAAGTAAAATTTTAAGAAAAATTTATGCAGTGACTGTTTAATTATTATTATTATTATTATTATTATTATTATTATTATTATTATTATTATTATTATTATTATTTTCTTTGATATCTGGCGCTTACACATTTCTTTCCTGGTCCCGCCCAGGAACCTAAGGTTAGAAATGTCATCATGACACTTTC
Source organism: Acanthosepion esculentum (assembly GCA_964036315.1). Taxonomy (NCBI): domain Eukaryota; kingdom Metazoa; phylum Mollusca; class Cephalopoda; order Sepiida; family Sepiidae; genus Acanthosepion; species Acanthosepion esculentum. Next base: position 89,806,035 of record OZ038478.1, read on the forward strand.
CATTGAAAAAGATACAAAAAAATTATTACATAGATAAAGCACTTCGTAAAGTGTGGGCTGTACTTGTCAGAACAATTTTTTGTATCTCTTTGAGGCATGGACTTCCAGGGATCCCTTCAATTAGTCTACTGGAATCTTTTCCAACCAGTCCAAGGGCTCCAACTACAACATGGATTGTTGATGTTCCCAAGTGCCACATTTTTTAGATTTCTATTTCAAGGTACTTGTATTTTGACAGCTTTTCGAATATCTTCAAAGATACATTGCAGTCTGCAGGGACTGACATATCAATAAGGTGGCACTTATTTTGTTTGTGGTCTTTAATAACAATGTCTGGACGGTTGGCTTTGATTGTTCTGTCAGTGTGTATTGTGTAGTCCCATAGAATTGCAACAGGTCCTATCTCCGTAACCGGGTCTGGGTGGTGTTCGTACCAGTTTCTTTCAGTTTCCTTCCCGTAGGAGTTGCAAATTTTCCAGTGCAGATATTGGCCCACTCTGTCATGCCGGGTTTTATATTCAGTGGGTGCCAATATCGTGCAACCTGCTACAAGATGATCAATGGTTTCTGGATATTTATCACAGAATCTGCATTTTGAGCTAACACAGTATTTTAGTATATGTGCTTGATAATTCCTAATTAACAAGCACTGGTCCTGTGCAGCAAGGATGAAACCTTCAGTTTCAGCTTTCAAGCCTGCACTACGTAGCCACTGATGGGTGCGTTTTTTGTCTACGTCAGCTTGTTTGGTACCGTAAGAGTATTGGCCGTGGAGCGGTTTATCTTGCCATTGTTTCTGTATCTGGTCGGTCGCATTTGTCTTTGCATTCTTTTTTAAGTATTTTGCAGCTTCAGCCGGTTTACAGTGATGTATTTGCATTTCTGCGCCCATTTGAAACACCATTTTGAATTTGTCGGCTTCCTTTACTACTGAGTAAAGACACTTACTACTTTCATGTTCCTTGACACATACCATTATTATTATTATTTGTTGAGTCTTGACTCAATGTTGAATCTCGCCTATTGCATGGAATAATAATGCAACACAAAATGTACTTAGAACAAGAATGTATTATAACAAGAAAGTGTACACAATAAGTACATATAGTATTTCTGTATATTGCTGGGAAGACGTTCCTGGAGAATGTGTTGACTAGTCGCAGTCGATCAGAGTCTCTAGTTGGATCTCGTGATTCCACTCTCTCGTCTTCCGGTACCAACCATTATTTATATAGTTGGTTGTCACCTATGCAGATTAGGTGGATCCCACCACAACATTATTATTATTATTATTATTATTATTATTATTGAATATATAATTGCCAGCAGGAAGAGAACGATTATATAATCCGAAGTGAACTTGTAAATTTATTTTGAAAAAGACATGCAACCCTCAATTTTTAGGCGATTCTTCAAATCCAGAGGATGACACCAAACTTTTGGCATTTAGGATAGATAGATAGATAGATAGATAGATAGATAGATAGATAGATAGATAGATAGATAGATAGATTTGTAACCTAGGTAAGGTTACTGAATGAGGAATAACCAAAACGGAGGTTAGAAATGGAATGGTGATCTTTATAACACCAACAAAATACAATACTCGCCAGCAGCGAGAAGTAGGTAAACCACTGTTAGTGGTGAACTACTTAGACAGCGTATTACCCGCATTTACAATAGTGTCCAACGTATTTATGATGATTGGGACATACCCATTAGTGTTCATAGGTACGGTACATAACAGATAGATAGATAGATAGATAGATAGATAGATAGATAGATAGATAGATAGATAGATAGATAGATAGATAGATAGATAGATACGGAACAGACTGTTATAGATAGATAGATAGATAGATAGATAGATAGATAGATAGATAGATAGATAGATACTGAACAGACTGTGATAGATAGATAGATAGATAGATAGATAGATAGATAGATAGATAGATAGATAGATAGATAGATAGATACTGAACAGACTGTGATAGATAGGTAGATAGAGAGAGAGAGAGAGATAGATAGATAGATAGATAGATAGATAGATAGATAGATAGATAGATAGATAGATACTGAACAGACTGTGATAGATAGATAGATAGATAGATAGATAGATAGATAGATAGATAGATACTGAACAGACAGTGATAGATAGATAGATAGATAGATAGATAGATAGATAGATAGATAGATAGATAGATACTGAACAGACTGTGATAGATAGATAGATAGATAGATAGATAGATAGATAGATAGATAGATAGATAGATAGATAGATAGATACTGAACAGACTGTGATAGATAGATAGATAGATAGATAGATAGATAGATAGATAGATAGATAGATAGATAGATAGATAGATAGATAGATACGTGAACTCCTATCTTAGTATAGTGGTTAACATAGTGATTAGCAGTTTTTTTTTTATCGCAAATCATACGTCAATATAGTGAGGTGTATCTTCATTAGGTGTCCCACTGAATTGCCTTTGTGTTTATCTAATCTGTATTAAATATGCATGTAAATAAACAACGATCCCAATACAAGAGTTATCAATCTCGTCTCACAGAACGATCTCGCTCTATTCGATTCTTAATGTTCTGTCTGAACACGACTAAGCTTCGAAATCACAAAACAGGAAAGAATGATCGATTGTGCAGAAAGAAGTAATAGATTAATTACTAAAGATTTGAACAAAGTATTTTCTATAGTTTGTCTATGTGTGCGTATGTCTGTGCAGTAGATATTTGTTTTCTGCAGATTTTAAAATTATTCAAAATTACCGGTCTTTGAAAGATCAGATATTGTATTAAGTTGTTCCTAAGATGCTGAGATTTTGCCTTTTATAATTATAATAAAATTTCATTATTATAAGTTTGAGATTTAGCTTTTTTTATTATTATCAAGTTTTAACACGTATTGTGAAAAATGACGTCAATGTGTATTGATGTCATTTTATGATATCAGTTGTATGTGTCATTTGATTTCATTTGTCCTTTTATTGATAATAATTTTGCTACTGCAGTGGTTATATTTTCTGCAAGTAAACAAAGATTCTTACCGATGCAATTATTTATTGATTTGATTGATTCGTTTTTTACGGTTTATCAACCTTTTGCGGGTTATTTAAAGCCAGAAAATATTTGTTAAATTGTAAGAAACTTTTTACATTTTTTTTTTAATTATTTATTTTTGAAGAAATTATCGACTTTTCTAAGTTACGAATAATCTTTCTTGGACAAGGAGGAAATACTGTCAGAAATTGTCCGAATTTTATTTTCGAAAAAAATAAGTACAGGTAATACGGTCCAAGTTTTCGTCTTTTTAAGAAAGACAAAAAATTGAACCGTATCATCATCAAGGTAGGTAAAGGTGAGTAGTTAAATTTTGAAATGGTTTACAAACCGCCTCGACCTATCCTGATGATGACTTAAGACCAAAGCATAGACCATAGTTCCTGTATTTTTCTTCCGATATACATTTCGGACAATTTCTGACAATTTCTGACGGTATTTCCTCCTCGTCTAAGAAGGATTATTATTAACTTGGAAAAGTTAATCATTACAATTAATCAGCACAAAATGCCTGTCGTTTATAATAGTCCTTGCCTTAACCCTTTGAGATAATTTGCTTTAAACATACGTACCAATTTAAGAATAGAAAATTTACTGTTGTTGACCTAAGCTATCACAGGTTTAGTCAGTTATGTGCCATGCGTGAAACACGCTTAGGCGATCATGTATTTTTTCGATACAAGACTGACCAGGCAGATATTTTCTCGCAGTAGGTTCCCATTTCTTTCTGTAATAGACCAGTTGCCATCCAAGGCTACAGAACCCTGTCTGTCCTGCTATTAACCCATAGCTGGGGGAGAAGAAGAGGATTCATACATTTCCCAATAAGTAACATTAGCTTCCAATGATAGTTGAACCCACATCATTACGAACCCATATAATATGGACACCATCTTAGTTATTTGGGAAAGGAAATAAAACCACAGACGGTATTCAAATTTAGTCGTTCTTGTTTTCATACAAAACCTTAAAGAAACATTTGAGAAAATATCTCCGTTCACTAATTCACATATGATCTGAATATGAATAATAGAATCCCTTGTTTCGCTGTTCCAGTAGATGCAAATATTGATGATTTTATCAGTTCCTATATTAAAAAAAAAACTACAAGCAAAAATGTGTTTCTTTGAGCCCTGCGTTCCTGAACAATTTTAACCCTTCTGCCTGATCTCCTGATTTAAAATTCTCAAATAATTGATATGTAATGTTTCACGGTAGATATAAAAATAGTTACAAGTGTTTACCCACCGTTCAACCGGTGGCTGGGCATTACGTCATTTTTCTCTACCACCAGTAAAGCGGTGATCAGGACTCAAAGTATTAAAGAACACGTATTGCCTAAATACACAGACTATATATATTTTAATATATTTTATTGTTATACATTATTTATATAGACACAGATATTTAAGTAAATGCTCTGTTTATAATAAACAATATTAACAATATTGGTCGGCCTGAATGTCCAAGAAAAGTCATAGAAAATATACGTCCTCCGATAGGATCGAACCTGTATTCTGTACGGAACAGTCATATTGCCTGTCGTGCTATACCAGTTTAGCTACGAAGGAAGCGTCTGGTGAACAAGGACGAATATTTTCTATGAAATTTCTCGGACATTCATGTAAATGTAGTTAATACTGTTTGTTATAAACAGAGCATTTACTTAAATATTTGTGTCTATATAAATAACGTATAACAATAAAATATATTAAAATAATTGTCTATATATATATATATATATATATATATATATATATATATAATTAAGTATACTTTAAAAAAACTTATTGCATGCAAATAAATATTTTATGGCGTGAAATAGGTAAGAAAATAATAAATAATAAATAAAATAAAAGCTATGTATTAAACTCAAAAGTATCAATTCACGAGACTAATATTTTTTTTAATTTTTTGTATTTCTAAAATATAGTATAAAAATAAAATTATTAATTCTGCTAAGTTTCATAAAAGCATACGGAATAAAAAGTATTTTTAAATTATTGTTTTTCTAAGGTGAAAGATAATTGCTTTAAACATAAGTACCAATTTAAGAGAGAGATTGCAATAGAAAATTTACTGTTGTTGACTTAAGACATCACAGGTTCATGTAGTTTTTCGATACATGACTAACGAGGCAGATTTTTCCCGCAGTAGGTTGTCATTTCTTTCTGCGCTAGACCAGTTGCTATCCAAGGTTACAGAACTGTCTGTCCTGATATTTAGCCATAGCTGGGGGAGAAGAAGAGGACTCATACCTTTCCCAAGGGTATTAGCACGCAAGTGAATGTAATGGATTCAACTGGAATTCAAACTCGGCTCTCCGATTCCTCAATCTGAGCCCACCGTGCGTAAATGAACGTTATTTTCATTATGTCTCAGGCCAAAAGTAAGCAATACGTTTACAAAATCCAGTTAATTAATCCTTACATTTACCAATTTACTTTGAAACACATCGGTAGGACAAATTTTGAATTTTTTTTTTTAATTTTATTATTTGTTTTTAAATATTTTTCTTCTTTAATGGCGGTTCGATGAGAAAATGAGTGAATGCGCCATTGTTTTAAAAATGCCTAAAACTTTATTTACACACGGTAATGTATGTTACTTTTAATACGGATTAGCTTTTGGCAATTATCTTTCAAATAAAATAAAAATCTAATTTCAAAGAAGACATTTAAATTATTTAAAAAACGTTTCTCACGTTTTCTTAGGAAATCTGTGGCGGTACCTAATAGACAGTTTGTAAGAAATACACACGAGAGCATATATGAACATGTGTGTGTGTGTGTGTGTGTGTGTGTGTGTATTTTTGTGTTTGTGCGTGTGTTGTGTGTGCGTGTGTGTGTTTGTTTATGTGTTTGTATGTGTGTATTTTTATGTTTGTGTGTGTTGTATGTGTGTGTGTGTGTGTATTTGTGTGTGTGTGTTTGTTTATGTGTTTGTATGTGTGTATTTTTGTGTTTGTGTGTGTTGTATGTGTGTGTGTGTATTTGCGTGTGTGTGTGCGTGTGTGTGTTTGTTTATGTGTTTGTTAGTGTGTATTTTTGTGTTTGTGTGTGTGTGTGTGTGTGTGTGTGTGTGTGTGTGTGTGTGTGTGTGTGTGTGTGTGTGTTGCGAAGATCTACGCAAGCGTATCTCTCCTCGACACCACGTGTGAGTCGCCGATTCCTTGTCCGTAACCGTTAGCAACGGGCAACAAGTTAGGTGCTTAAACGAGCGAGGCTGAAATTTAACCCGACTCCATTGTACAAATAATACTTTGACAATCAAAGATAGATCCACCAAAAGGCGCTGATAAGAAGAAGAAGAAGAAGAAGAAGAAGAAGAAGAAGAAGAAGAAGAAGAAGAAGAAGAAGAAGAAGAAGGAGGAGGAGAAGGAGGAGGAAGATAAGTACTCCTAAAAAAATCAAGTCCTCTCATGAATATTCATAATGCTTTTTCGTTGAAATTTTCTCCGCCTCAAAAGACTGCGTAAAACGAAAGTTTCGTTTGTGCTTCGTTCAACATGGAGACTCAATTGACTCAGAAAATTGGCCATCACAAAACTGTTTTTCCTTTGAGGCATAAAGAAAGAAAAGAATTGGACACGGACACCGGCTACTGAAAGATTATAAGGTCACGTGTTTATATCTATAAAAGTGTAGTCAGCTCAACTGTTTGGGCTACCGATTATTTTCGGCTAACAGTCCCTATTTTACAAGTGATTTGAGGAAACGTTTGAAATATTATAGATATTTACAAATCATAACTTAGTATGCCACAAGGTCATAGTTATGAGCACCCTGTGGGATTCGAACTCACCACTCTGTCAAAGTGGTCTATACGTTGGCGCTTAGCTAGGCTACCATGTATTTTCTTAATTGAGGTTAATTTTTGTCTTAATTTTCTTTAGATGTGGAATTATCTTTAATACACACAACGAAGACGCCTGACGAAGGCCCGTTAAAAATGCTCGAAACATAATAACGATAACACCCTAGATTAGGATACCTGTTAAAAATTTCAGTGTGTAATACTTTGGCTTGTCTGCCATAAAGTTACAAATATAAAGCGCCCAGTGAATACACAGAGTATACTACAGAGTAGCATTAGTTGGATAGACTAGCTCGTTAACCATTACTCTATGCCGATATGTTTTCATGCTTTTTCATTCAATTTCTTTAAATGGTTTTACAGTTTTCATTCTGTTGAGTTCCTTTTGTGCATCACGATATTTGCATATTTCTTGATTGTGAATTTCGTTATACTCTTTTTCGATGTGCAATGTCATTTCAGGGTGATCATGACTCCCCACATCTTCCTATCTTTTTTTGTTATTTCCCCTATTCCCTGTGCTGCCAACCATATTTGCTGCTTTTTTTCTGTCCCTCTTACATTCAATATGTCCTGTGAGTGTCAAATTCCTTCTTCATTATGTCCCTTGGAAATTTCAATTGTCTCTTTCTGATTCTAAAACATACTTGTAGAAAATACAAACATAATAACCTCATCCACATGGAAAAAGAAAAGATTAAAAATAATGGAAGCCCTAATAATAAAAAAAAGGAAAAGCCAACACTCAGTAATATTAACTACGAACACGGCCACAATGTGCTGGCTGTGTTCGGAAAATAAAACATCCCTATAACTCTAGAAATACACACACAACCCATACACCTAATTAAAATGCAAAAATATAAATCATCCTTGATAATGGCTAAAAGTATAGCCGAAAGCGCTCGGAATTATAGAACATTTGGACAGTGTGTGTGTGTGTGTGTGTGTGTGTGTGTGTGTGTGTGTGTGTGTGTGTGTGTGTGTGTGTGTGTGTGTGTGTGTGTGTTTCATTGAAGACGACAGACAAGATCGTACAATTAAGCTTTTTATTTAATTTTTCTTGTGTTCAAACAAGTGTTTTCTTTTTTGGACACAGAGTG
>OZ038478.1:89819031-89829031 GCA_964036315.1 Acanthosepion esculentum
AAATGTTATTGGGACGAAACGCTTGACTAACTTTTTGAAGAGTCAAAGCGAGTCATCGTGTGGGAAATTGAGGACTTTCGAGATCAATAAAGCGACATGTCTTTCAACAGATTACAGTAAAACAGAAATCAGTCATTTTCTTTTTTCAAAAGCACTGTAATTGCTCCGAGGAAGCGAACCCAAATTGGCGTAATGGTCATTAGAAAATTATTTTGGCCGGATCTCGCTTTACCAACGACGCAGAATCTCGCTATGCACCGATCGAAGGTGAAGCCCTGGCTTTTGTCTATGGGCTAGAATCATGTCAGGTGTTTATATTGGGATGTCCAGATATGATAGTGACTGTTGACCATCAACCTCTCATAAAAATCTTCTCAGATCAGGCCCTTGAGAACATAAAGAACCCGGTATTGTGAATTATTACAACCACTGTCCTTATGGTTATTTTACACTGCCCTGTGAGTACCAGATTTTCCAAGACATTTTTCCTTATTATGTGCCCCCAGAGATTTCAACTGGCTCTTTCTGATGTTAAGTATAAGTTTCATTTTTGTTTCCGCTTTCTCTAAAACCTCGTCGTTGCTCACATATTAGGTCCATGGTATCCTCAGCATCCTTCTGTAGAACCACATTTATGTTGCTTCAAGTTTCTTCTTTAGCATTGATCGGACTGTCAAGTATTCACTGCCGTACAGAAAAAAACTGCCGAAATGATCTATGGAGCCGAGCGATTTCGACTAATCTATTAACCATTATCTACATATTCAGTTTTATGGGCACGTGACCGAGTGGTTAGAACGTTCGCATTCTGACCATGAGACCTGAGTTCGAATCTCACCATGGTCGATTTGTCAGGAAGGAAACTTCTACATGTTATCGGACTGGAAGGGTCGAACCCAGCGTGCGGCACCTTTGGAAAGTGACTGAAAACTATACCACGGGCTGACTCAAGCCTTGTGAGTGAAATTGGGTAGACGGAAGCCTTGCCGTCAATAGCTGTGGTAGCACGAAGTCACAGTGGGCGCGATCTTGAGCGTGCTGGCCTTGTTCAGATTGTTGATCACACTAGATAACACGCTATTTCCCAGAAACTGTAACTAAGGTCTGCTCAGCATAATTGCAGTATAAACCACAGGTGGACTCTGTGGATGTTGGATAAACACAAATGAGCAAGCGTCTGCAATAGTGATTGGCTAGCCGCTATAGTTGACTGGTATTCTCGAATACGAGTAGACAGCTTTACATATTCAGTTTTAAAAAAAAAATAATTATCTTTGATAATGGCTAATAGATTAGTTGAAAATGCTCGAATCCACAGGTCATTTCGACGGTTTTTACACTTTCTATGTCCAGAAAAGGAAATACTTGCACGAATGCAAGAATAATTTTAATAAAAAAGCTTAATCGCTGTGCTTTATCAGTCTTCATTCGATGATACTTATTAACAAGAGATTTTGCTCTGGCGAATATTTTTTGTCTTTGAGCTTCCAAAAATACTCCACGTTTTATCCATTACGGTATACCCAACGTAGAACAGAATTCAACTCTGTTTAACTTACCAAAGGCGGATAACAATGTTATTAATATTAGAATAATTAGTGAGATGATCAACCACTTTTTGAATTTTGATACCACATGGGTCGATACGTCTGCTTTAAGTGTAAATACCGCTTAACACAATTATAATAATTTCGACTAATGCACCTATGTCTAATCATTAGTGATTGTCCGAATGTTCACATAAATAAAAAACAAAATGATTCATTGATTTGTTTTCTACCGTTTATCAACCATTTTCTAATTATTTAAAGTCAGAAAATAGTTTCAGATTGTAAGAATTTTTTGTGGGTTTAATAAAGTTTTAGTGATACAGCTCTCACTAATTAACCCATAACTCGGGGCGAGGAGCTGCTTTCGCTTGTCCCTAGGCCTCATGAACGTCGTACGAGACTGGCATCCCGTTCCCACCCCTTCACCGTTGAAACTGTTAGATGTAGACGTCTCTTCTACTCCAATAGCTTCATGTCTCGCACATCTCGCCTGTGGAACTCCCTTCCCTATTACTGTTTCCCTGACAAATACAATCTCCAACGGTTTAAGTGTAGCGTCAATCGACATCTCCAGTTGCCTTGATCTATCCACTTCCCTTCTCCACATCCTTTCACCTTTCATTCCTATCTGCTCTCGCTCCAAATCTTCTGTAACCCCTTGCCTTGATCGACCCACTGTCTTTCTCTTTCTCCACATCTTCTCCTTTACCACTCCTATCTGCTCTTCCTCCAACCCTTCTATAACCCCTTGCGTGATAGTGGCCTCCAGCTTTGCTTGGGGTAATACGCTTAAAAAAAAAGAAAAAAAGAAGTGGATTCATACTATTCCAACATTAAAGTTTACAGTACCTCGTATTTCCAAGCGGTCACCCATGTAGGTACTGTCTAACTTCGGTGATCGTAAGGGAATCCGTGTTTCAAATTGATGTGGCTGTAAGCAAATAAAAGATGAACATGGCTAAAAAAAAATGGACTTTTACAAATAAGAGCCATCCTCTCGATTTAATGCCCCTCTCAATTAAGCGTCCCCGTCAAATGACATTTTCTAAATAAGTGCCCCGGGCGCTAAATGGGAGTTTTCATAGAGGGGTTTAAAATCATCGAGGTGAATGATACTCAGAGAAGAATGAATGCTTAACATATTAATTCAGCACCAGTATCCGGTGCTAACGGATACATATAAAAAAAAAAACACAGAAAAGTGAGTTACAAAATAATTAACAAGACAACTTACAAGGAATAGAGGAGGGTCAAATGCTGTATAGCCAAACGTAGTAAGATCAGTCCGAATATTAATCAGTTTAGTATCAACTTATTAATCAACTGTTGAAATCCTTAATCGGCAGACTATGGGCCAGGTCATCTGGTAGAGTGCTGAAGGGGTGCTAGCTACTCTACAACAAAATGTTTACTATATTTATAGTGGAAGAGTGTTCACTATAAGAGAGCGCGCGTTTATAGATACAGACAGTGTGTACACAGGAATCAACACTGCATAATGACCGTCAGTTTCAAGCCTCTATGCGACTTGTAGATCAAGTGTCATTACTCTATTAGCAGACTCGATACAGGACCGGTGCGAGAGGCTCATGCCCCTCAAATCTATGATACCCCACTGAATCTATGATACCGTGCCCCTAACTCTGCTACATCTCAATTTTCATAAGGTAGTATTCATATAAAATAAAATCTTATTGTAAGCTAATTATGTACAGTAATGGATCGTATGTAATATAGCTGAACAATCCAACTAGAAAATTGTAAATTAACACAATGCATCTAAATACAAATTACAGACATGTCATAATAGATCATTCCATCTTAAATAAATCAACAACGCTTTGCGGTAATTTTTACATCAACTTGAGGTTTTCCTTATTATAACGTTGGATAATTTTAATACATTCAGCATTATGGATAAAAAATAGTGAACATTATATGGCGCTTTTTATATAGTGTTTTTTATATAGTGCTTCTTATATAGTGTTTTTTATATAGTGCTTTTTATATAATGATTTTTATATAGTGCTTTTTATATAATGATTTTTATATAGTGCCTTTTATATAATGATTTTTATATAGTGCCTTTTATATAATGATTTTTATATAGTGCTTTTTATATAATGATTTTTATATAGTGCCTTTTATATAATGATTTTTATATAGTGCCTTTTATATAATGATTTTTATATAGTGCTTTTTATATAATGATTTTTATATAGTGCCTTTTATATAATGATTTTTATATAGTGCTTTTTATATAATGATTTTTATATAGTGCCTTTTATATAATGATTTTTATATAGTGCTTTTTATATAATGATTTTTATATAGTGCTTTTTATATAATGATTTTTATATAGTGCCTTTTATATAATGATTTTTATATAGTGCTTTTTATATAATGATTTTTATATACTGCTTTTTATATAGTGCTTTTTATATAATGCTTTTTATATAATGCTTTTGATGTGGACCCGAAGTAGGGGCCACGGAAGGAAAACACGGAACACGGGTTAGAGGTAAGAAAGATATATTAAACAGAAAAGTTACAAAGAATAGTGTAAGAGTAAGCAGAGCTTACTATCCAGTGGTGTCCGATATTGGTATCGTACGCGGCTGCGCATTACTGGTGCTACTCCCATGATACTACCATTCACATAATAATATAGTACTGGGAGAGTCCATGATGTAGGAAAGTATCGGTCTCACAACACACCCCCTTCCGAGAGTTTTCCTCTTTTCTTTTTTTTTTCTTTCTCTTTTTTTTCTTGAAGGAGAAAAAAAAAGTCAAACTGTTAATACCTCTTCCTCTTGGGATTCACGTCGAGTGGTTGAGTAAATTTTCTCTTTCTACGCGAGTGTCGTATTTCCGGAGAGACTTTGGGGCGTGTCAAGATCGAAATGTTCGAATATTACGTCGATCGGCTCTTCGCAGATATTTTGTGGTGATTCCTCAGATTCCTTCAAACGGCATTTCCTGAGCTAGTTCATATGGCGCTTGTGGGTATTTTTCGGTCCCTGGACAATATAGATCAGTTCGCCAATTCTCTGTTTGATGTTTCTTACTTCCTAGAATGTTATGCTGTTTTTGTAAGCCTTAAAAAGGACTTTGTCGCCAGGATTAAAGTATTTCTTAGGGCGCGAGACGGTTTTCTTGAACTTCGCTTGCCGTGTAATGAGTTTATCAAAGACGGACTTGATTTTTCTTGCGAACATTGTTTCTGCAGGAGAGCGTCCCATAGGCGTGTTAGGATTAGGGGTTATCCTATACAAATGCAGAAACTGTTGTAATGCTCTATCCGTCGGTGTGCCTAGTGCCTTTTTTAAAGCTCTTTTTAGAGTGTCCACGAACCTCTCGACCTGGCTGTTCGACCTGGGGTGATACTGAGGCGTCGTAATGTGGCCCACTTGATACGACTTGCAAAAGTCTCTGAATTCACTTGATCTGAATTGAGTGCCGTTATCAGTCACTACACAATCTACCACGCCAAAACGCGCGAATAGCTCGTGTAAAAATCCGATCGTGCAGTTGGTGGTTGGTTTTTTACATTGCAGGACCTCAGGCCATTTTGAGTGGCTATCCACAACAATAAGGTAGTACATGTTGTCTAGGGGCCCTGCAAAACCCACATGAATTCTCTGCCATGGATGGTCTGTGTTTGGCCATGGTTTGCACGCCGTGATCGGAGATTTTGCTGCAAGCACGCATCCCTTACAAGATTCTATCATGTCTGCTATGTCTTTGTCCATATTTGGCCAATATACGTAGCAGCGCATGAGGCTTTTCGTACGGCTCTTCTCCGGATGTCCCATATGAAAATCCTTAAGGATTTTTCTTTGTAGGCTATTTGGAATCACTACTCGGTCATTATACTGTAGAACATCCTCACAGAGTGAGAAAACTTCAGGCACATTTAGGTCTTTATTGCGAATTTTGTTTTTGATACTTTGGATGAATTCATCCCCTCGAGACTCCCTTTTTTTATGTCGGCCAAAATAACTGGGATTTCTCTAATTGTATTCGCAATCATATTTTTGATTTCATAATTTGTCCTTAGTGTAGCATTGATGGAGTCTTCAAAAACTTCCGTATTTTTAGGAATGAGTCGCGAGAAACTGTCCGCATGATAAATATTTTTAGATTTTAGGAATTCGATCTTAAAATTGTAATTCAAAAGAATCGTTCCCCAACGAAGTAATCTATTCGCCGTATAGACCGTAGGCCTTTCTTGGAACCAAAAATTGTTATTAGAGGTTTATGGTCCGTTTGCAGTGTGAACCGTCTTCCATGTAGGTATCGATGGAACTTAGTGACGGCGAATATTATCCCTAGATTCTCTTTCTCTATTTGGGAATATTGTTTCTCTGATGGTAGTAAAGATCTAGATGCGTGTGCTATGGCTTTTCGCGAACCATCTGGCAGTTTGTGGAGAATGCAAGCACCGATGCCGTATGGGCTTGCATCACTTGCGACTATGATGTCGAGATTAGGGTCGTAGTGGGTGAGAGAAAGATCCGAAGTAAGTGTTTTCTTGATCTTCTCGAATGTGGCTTGGCATTCAGGGGTCCATACCCATACTTTATCCTTTTTTAAAAGTTCGTTGAGAGGTCCTCTAAAATTCTGCATGTTCTTAATGAAACCTTGGTAGAAGTTAGCAAGGCTGAGGAAGCTTTGTAACGATTGAACGTTAACTGGGGCCGGCATGTTTCTGATTGCATTGGCTCTTTCTGGATCCGGCCGACGACCGTCTCTATTTATAATGTGACCTAGGTATTGGATCTCTGGTAAGAAAAAATCACACTTTGCTTCCTTAACCTTAAGCCCGTATTCTTGTAACTTCTTGAATACGTTTATTATATGGTTCCGGTGCTCTGCCGACGTTTTACTGGTCACCAGTATATCATCCAAATGGCGTCCATGACCTGCTGAAAGATTGCAGGCGCAACCTTGACACCAAAAGCCAGTCTGTTATATTTGTACAGACCTTTATGGCTGTTTATGCAGAGCAATTTAGAACTCTCTTCATCCACCCCTATCTGAAGGTATGCGTCTGAGAGGTCTATTTTGGAAAAGATATTACCGCCATTCAATTTGTTGAAGATTTCTTCAGGGCTTGGGAGGATATAATGATGATCCTGCAAAGCATCGTTTAGCCCTGTGGAAAAATCTGCGCATACTCGTATTTGGTTGGACTTTTTTTTACATAGACCGTAGGTGCTGCCCATTCGCTAAAATCTGTTTTTGATAGAATACTCGCCTGTTCGAGTCTATCTAATTCTTTGTTGATCTGCTCTAGAGCAGCGAAAGGGACATTCCGTTTCTTTTTGAAAACTGGTCTTGCACCGTCTTTCACCCTGAAGTTAGCTTTAAATTTAAAACATTTCCCAAGGCAGCCAGAAAAAACTTGGGGAAATTGTTGTTTGAGTTCCTTTTTGAGATTTTCAGAATTGGACGTTGTACTTTTTATTTTTCGGCAAAAAGCGCTCATTGGGCAATCCCATAGATTTAATTTTTCTATACAATCTGTTCCGAATAGGTTATCTGAATTTTCTAGTACGTAGGCTTTCAGCTTTTTGGTAACTCCATTTAGTGTTACTGTAAGGATCACCTGGCCTAAGATGTTAATATTCTCGCCAGTTACGGATTTTGCTGTTTTATCCGTCTTTAATAGGGTCGGCTTGTTTAACTTTCGCCAAGTACGCCAGTTGATAATCGAGAGGTCAGAACCCGAATCAAGCTGGAATTTTATAGAGTTATTGAAAATATCAACAGTCACATATTTTCTTAAATTCCTATCGACTATGTTGTCTGATTGGGCTTGTCTAATTTTACTTTTGTTTTTCCTTGTCTTGTTAGCGTACTAGCACTGAGTTAAGTTATGACCATTTTTATTGCAATTTATGCAATATGTTTTCTTCTTGAATGGACAGAATTTCATCCAATGCCATTTTCCACAATGGTAACATGGTCCGGGAGGTTTCTTCAGCCTATTCGTATTTTGTTTATTGCGGATTTTAGAAGATGAGATTTGCCTTTTGTCTTTTTGCGGGCAATAAGAGGCTGGGTTGCTTCTGATTTTTCTAATCTGAGCCACACCTGATTCCTCGATCGTTTTTGAGTCACACTTGACAGAAATTACTCTTTGACAATCCTCTGCTAATTTTTGGAGAGTCAATTCCTGTTCGTTTTCGAGTTTGGTAAGTACCTCGGCGTCTTCTACTGATACTAGACCTTGTGAGAATATTAAGCACTTAAAATCGTCGGCAGTCAGCTCGGCTAGTTTGAAATCATTACAGAGCTTGTTTACCGACGCTGCAAACGTTAGAAAATCTTGCTGGTTATCCTTGACTGTGTTCAGGCATTTCCAACGTTTGTGGAACAAGGTTATGTTAGGCTCGAATAGTTCCGTTAGGAGCTTAATAGTCTCTGAGAAATTCAGGTCCGTAATTTTCTTGGTAATATATAGTCTATGAACCTAACATGTTCGATAGCTCCCAGTTTTCTTAATAACAGACATACCTTTTTCTCATTAGGCCATTGTTCACAGACTACATTGAAAATATCTTCATAACGCCTGTAAAAAGCCTCGAATGTTTTGTCTTCCTCTGGTTCGTATTCCAATATTTCAATCGAGTTGTAGATTGTACTCTGGGAAAATGTATCTTTTTCAGAGTTTTTAGAGCCGTTACATGAATTTACAAGTAATTCTTCAAGTTGTTTTTGCTGTAGTTCTGTTTTCTGAAGAGTAAATTGTTGGAATTCTAGTTGTTGTTTATGTAACCCCATAAACAATTGTTGCTGTCTTTCGTCTGATTTTTGTTGTTGAAGTTTCTGTAATTTGAGGAATCTTTCTTCCAATTTCTGCTGTCTTTTATCTGATTTTTAACATTTGGACAATTATATTTTGGAATTCTTCCATATTTAGATAATATGTAGAAAAGAGATGAAAGAACACACAAAACAGAAATAAATAAATGAATAAATAACAGCAAATACTGTTGCTTTGAAACCCCGTGTACCAAGGGGAGGGTACACAAGAAAATCTAGTCAATTAATAAAATTAATAAGAACTACTTACTAGTTTAGATCTTTCGAGATACCGTTTGTTCCGTTAATTTCAATGTGACCATTTAAATTTTCTCCACACTTATTATTTTTTTTAGAAGTGTGGGGGGAAAATATCACTTAGACAGCAAAAAATAAATAAATACACTGGATTTTTTTCCTTCTTTTGGGAGAATTTGCTTTGCTTCTTTTTTTTTTAGAAAAACTCACCTCAATCAATTTGAGGGGAGGGCAATTTTATGCACGAGATTTGTAGGAATTCAAATCAATTTCATAAAATTTTTAAACACTTTGCTAAATGTGCGACTTGGTGAATAGTTTTTTCGAACTTGAGTCAAACGTAGTACTTCCAGCTCTTGAGTTTGTCAGTTTGTTTTTTTGCACAAGCTGGGTTTTTTGTAAGCAGTCGTTCTCGATACTTGGTTGCTCGTTTATTGTTTGCACATACTTAAGTAACCTTGAAAGGTAGCTGTGTATTGCGTTTCGTTCGCTGATGTAGTAATGCCAGCTCAAATTCTAGTTCAACACTGATGTGGGAACCAGTGGTGTTAAACTAGTCCTCTGTCGCCACTGATGTGGGACTGGGGCTTTGGGGTTTCGGTGTGGCTGCGTGTCTCGAATCCTCTGTCGCCACTGATGTGGACCCGAAGTAGGGGCCACGGAAGGAAAACACGGAACACGGGTTAGAGGTAAGAAAGATATATTAAACAGAGAAGTTACAAAGAATAGTGTAAGAGTAAGCAGAGCTTACTATCCAGTGGTGTCCGATATTGGTGTCGTACGCGGCTGCGCATTACTGATGCTACGATATTTAACAACCCCCCCCCACACGGGTCGAATGTGGCACAAGGCCGGTTTAACGTGGGATTACCGAGCCCGTAGGCTCGGCCAAAAATATGCCCATTTACAACCCGTATACACGAGTTTAGGGACTGTCTACCTCCCCGGACGAAACTTTGTCCTGCGGCAAAGCCTCGTCCGAATTCCTCTCTGCCAAACAGAGAGTTCGACAGCAGAGCACCATTACTGGTGCTACTCCCATGATACTACCATTCACATAATAATATAGCACTGGGAGAGTCCATGATGTAGGAAAGTATCGGTCTCACAACATCTTTTTATATAGTACTTTTTATATAATGCTTTTTATATAGTGCTTTTTATATAATGCTTTTTATATAGTGCTTTTTCGAGACTTAACAAGAGCAAAACCAATTCCCGGATTTGGACAAAAAAAATAACGTCAAAATCCGTAAAAATATTTAGTTATTTAATAGTCTGTTGTGCTTAGTTTAATTTGTAACGTATATAAATGTAGGTAGAAAAAAACAGATGTTGATAAGATAGCGAGGTAGTACGCACCGGCCCTGACTCGATATATA
>OZ038478.1:89831531-89889031 GCA_964036315.1 Acanthosepion esculentum
GATTGGCATTGAAGTTAGTTTTTATGCCACAAGACCAAACAAACCAAAAATTAGGATTGCGAACTGCGACACTTTTTCAAATGTGATGGATACAAATATCTTGTAAATTAGCATAACAAAATATTGTATTTTTACTATATAATATATATATAGTCGGCACTGAGATTAACACCAAGTGCCGACAGTCTGTTTCATGCTTGAATGCAGTCTTTTGGCCTGTAGATTACACTGAAGCACAAAACAGGCTGCTTGGTTTTGACTTCAGTGTCCACTTTTTATATTTACATACGCTATATCTCTGATATTGAACACTTTTACCCATAAATGTAGCATATCTTAAAACTACACACACACGCATATATATATATATATATATATATATATATAAAAAGAAATATAGTCTTAAAGTGTGCTATATTTATGGGATAAAGTGCTCAATATCAGAGACAGAGCGTGTGTAAATATAAAAGTGAATATAGGAGTCAACACTTAGAGGCGACAGTCTGTTTCATGCTAAATGTAATCATTAGGCCACGTGGCCAGACGATTGCATTTAGAATGAATGTATTGTTCGTATTTTTTAAATGTATTACTGGTAATAATTTTGCTATAAAAGTTTGTTGTTGCCCCTAATACTATAAAATATATTGTTGATCATTTTGCTTTAAAATGAATTGTTGGTTATTTTACTATAGAAATGTATTATTGGTAGTATTTTTATATGTATATAAAAGTATTGCTGTTAATTTCACTACAAAAATATATCGTTGGTATTTTTTATAAGAATGTATTGCCGGTATTTTTACTATAAAAATGTTTTCATTTTTGTTTCCGGGTTCACTATTTACCCATAACTGGGGATACCATCCCGTATCAGGGGGGAAACCTGTGAACAACAGCAATTAAGAGGTGGTTCTACTTCAAAATCTCGAATATCCCGATCGGAGGACTTGCTGCCAGATGGAGATTATCGTCATACCCAAGACTATAGCGCCAGAGATACTTCTTCATTGTTAACCGATAGTCAAATAATTGTATATCAATTTCCTTGTTTTCATTGGATTATCTTGTTAAGTTCCGAGATAAATTATTTTTATTAGTCTGTGTCCTTTTTTTTTTTTTAGATATCATTTTGATATTTTTACAGTAATGATAATTTACCTTGACGAAGGATGAAGAATGTGTCGATCCTAACCTAAAAACAAAATTCGTGTCATGTTTTTAAATAGTCTTGTCAGATCACGACTTTCGTATTGGTCTCATGTATAGCGTCAAACACGTTAGAGAAATATCTAAACTGTCAGCTGTATACCGCTTTTTCAGGTCAATTGTTAAAAATGGCATTCAACGAATGAAAATGGTAGGTCTTAGCGAGTGCCATCGGTCCTCAATCCTCTTGCACTGGTGCTATCACAAAGAACTGTACCAGATAGCAGAAGCCATATCTCTTGAGAACCTTCAACAGCAGCAACAAATAAATGGGTAGAATATGTCGCTCTAAGTGAGAATAGACATAATCAAGACGTTGATGTTCCACACGACTACAAACAAAACGAAAGGAAGGAAAGCCCTATCAATAATGTAAAGAGCATTAACAGCTACTGGGTTCGAGAAACCTGTTTTCCTGAAAAATTATTTTAAGAGAAAGATTTTATAAATTTCAACCGACAGCATCACGATTAATTAATACGGAATGTTTCCTTATAAGTAAACGGCTAATATTACTATTGCCATTAAAACAGCAAAAATTAGACTAAAATATATACGGAATAAGATCTACAAATTCTTCTCTTTCCTTTGTGTGCTATCTGCTTTCAAGTCATGGGAGTTCATGTCTCTCCACAACATCCTGTCTTTTGTTACTCTAACTTTAAAAATCTTTGTCCGTGTTTTATTATCTATTCACTCAAACTCGTTAAATAGTTCCCTCGCGGTTTCCCTCTGCTTCTTTTAACTTATGTCTTGTGAGTGTTAAATCCACTAGGCCCTGTTTCCTGATTAGGTGACCCAACTGTCACTTCTGAATTTAAGGATAAGTTTCCTTGTATTGCTTACGTTCTTCAAGACTTCTTCATGCCTCACTTATTCTGTCCAATGTATTCCCAGCATTCGTCAGTGGAGCCATATCTCTATCGCTTCAAGTCAACTTCATCCACTGCGACGACTGTATAATATTATTCCTCATTAGGCTACGGATTTATTGATGTTATTCCCTATATCCTTCAAACCGCAAGATAAACTTAAAGTAAATCCAATATGGTCAATCCGTTGTATATATATATATATATATATATATATATATATATATTGTTGCATCAAAACAGAACTCACCCTAATACTTTGTAAGTAAGTCAAGTCCTAAGATTCTCTTTCCAATTCTCGTATGCTTTGTGTTTCGTCATTCTTTCTCTTTGTCTCTCTCTGTCTCCAAGCATATATATATATATATATATATATATATATATATATATATATATATATATATATATATATATATATATATATATGTATATATATAGATATATATATCGTCCGGATATCGACGAGTTTTCACCCAGCCGACCATAAAAACGTTAGTTCAGTCGTGAAGCAGACAAAAGAACAAGGGTGGGTCAAGATCTGGAAGGAAGTCTCGGTCTGTGGTGGACTCATCGTGGCGTGACGCCGTATCGACAGAAACAACTGGGAAGGAAAGAAAAGCAGGTTTTTGTGATGAGATTAGATAGAAAAACTGATTTTAGGGCCAGAACAAAGGAACACAAGACTAACCCAGAGAAACTCGTAGCCAAGCCAAAAGCAAACAGAAAGAAAGAAAGTAAGAAAGAAAGAAAGAAAGAATGAAAGAAAGAAAGAAAGAAAGAAATTATAAGTAAATAAATAAAATGTTTTAAATAAGTGAAGAACAGAATAAGTGGAATGTTAAATCAAAGAAGAGGTGAAGTGGGAAAAAAGGTGGAAATTGTGTGAATGGTAAAAAGAAAGAAAGAAAGAAACCTAGAGAGAAAGAAAAGAAAGAAAGAAAGAAGGAAAGATACAGGTAAGAAGAAAGAAAGAAACATAGAGAAAGAAAGGAAAGATACAGGTAGGAAGAAAGAAAGTAACCAAAAGAGAAAGAAAGGAGAGAAAAAGGTAAAAGGAAAGAAAGAAAGAATGAAAATGAGAAAGGATAGAAACAGCTAAAAAACGAAAGCAATCTAGAGAGAATAAAAGAAAAGAAACAGTTAAAAAGAAAGAAAAAAAGTAATTAAGAAAGAAAGAAAGAAAGAAAGAAAGAATAGAAACTGGTAAAAAACGAAAAAGTCTAGAAAGAAAGAAAAAATCTAGAAAGAAAGAAATCTAGAAATCTAGAAAGAAAGAAAGAAAGAAAGAAAGAAAGAAAGAAAGGAAAGATACAGGTAAAAAAAGGAAAGAAACCTAGAGAGAAAAGAAAGGAGAAAAACAGGTAAAAAGAAAGAAAGAAAGATGAGAAAGGAAACGAAAAATTGTTAGAAAAAAAGAAAGAACGACAGAATTCTAAAGAGAGAGGACGGGAAAAATTTAAAAGAAAAAAAAACATAAGGTAAATTAAAGGAAAAGAAATAGATAAAAAATATACCTGAAAAGAAAGAAAGGATAAGAAATAGAAAGAAAGAAAGAAAGAAAAAAAGAAAGAAAGAAAGAAAAATCTAATCAGAGAAAGGAAATGGAAAATTTCTAGAAAGAAAGAATTCTAAAGAGAGAAGAAAAATATGTTAAAAGAAAAGAAAGAAAGTGCTTATTTTCCTCCTGAATTATTACATTTCCAAAATAATAGAAATTTATCGATACTTTTCAATTGCCATGACCTAAAGAACTTTTTTAAAAAATTTGAGTAATTATTAAACAAAAAAATCCTGGTAAATTAGAAATAGAATAAGAAATATAAAAAGAAAAAATAATATGAAAGCTAAAAAATAATACATACTGTCAATAAACCATAAAAAGGTGAAAGATTACAGTCCAATAGCGGATTTAAAAACATAGAAATAGTCAATTACAGAGGAGTCATCACTGATTCTCCATATTGGTTGAACACGAATGAAATGAAGATTTATCTTTCCAAAATTGTACAAAGAATCAAAATAAATTGTTCGTTTAATTTTTCAGTTCTATATTCATTTTATTTAAAGCTTGTTAACCTTTTAGTGTGCGAAATTAAATTTAATCATAGAATGATCGGTTAATTAAGTAACTCGTATAATGGCTGCTACGATATTTTACCAGCTTTTATTTTGTTTGCTATGTCGGCGAGGCCGCGAATACGCCAACTGCATCCGCGGATAATGGGAGCAACATTCTGATTAATGTTCAGCTAAAGACTCAATTATATATAAGACCAATCTTTGATGTAAGCGTCTTTTCTACTGCCTCATCTCCACTGTAGAACCAGGTATAAACCCGACTAATGTTTACTTAAAGATTCAGATATAAACCCGACTAAAATTTACCTATAAACTGAATTATGAACACAATTAATGTTTACCTATAGCCTCAAGTATAAACACAATTATTCACTCATGGACTCACGTATAAATAATAACAGTGATTACCTATAAATATAGATGCGACCAGTGTGTATCCATTAACATAATTATACGCATGACCAATGTTTACTACAGACCCAATTATAAATCTGACCAACTTTTACTTGTAAATTCAGCTATAAACATAAACACTGTTTACCTATAGCTTCAAGTACAAACACCATCATATGTTTTCATTTACTCGTATATAAATATAGACAATATCAGCAAGTGATATATATTATTAGATAATATCAAAAATACTATACAACGCTCACTACAAGGAAAGACTAAAGTTTCTAGAAAGTATTATTATACAAAAGGAACAAGCAACATTAAATAAAATATATTTTACTACAGCAGACAGGATCCTTGAGTCTGTATGAAAAAAATACCATCTACGCTAAACGAGTAAACCAGTAAGTAAAACAACTTGGCCAAATGAAATTACAACAAAACTGAGAGGACTGGGCGTTGCATGGCAAATATAGAAAAAGAACGAAATAAGCAGATGCGGACCAACGGAAAACACTTTAGTGGCTGAGGAGCACCAGTCTGAAAACTGAGACAGAAGGCCTAATTATTGCAACTCAGGACCAAAGACTTGCAACCAGATCGTATCACAGCGGCATTTTTTTTTGTATTTACTCAACCCCCGCAGGAGGCCAGGTTGTGACACCAGGTCGGATTAATGTAAGGAGCCCGAGAGCGTACCCCCGGGCAAGGAACAAAAATTGCCCTATCCTCTGCAACCGTCAATTGCGCTGGTCTCGGTGCGAACACCGATCCCCTCTCTCTAGTGCGATGAGAGGGCGTGGGCTCGGGCAGCTGTTCCCCAGGGCCGGGCACCTCTCAGTATAATTTTCCTCACTTACGACTCTGTCCTTTGACGGGGCCGCCCCTGAGTGCACTTAGAACCGCCCCTAAGACGCAACTTAGAGATGATAAATAACCTTGTTACAAAGTAATCGAGAGCAATTTACACACTGACCTATCATTGTCACATAATCAACGATGGAACGAAATCGAAATACAGGATCTGCAGAAAATATGATGAAACTGTCGATCATATTATCTCAGGATGTCCGAAACTGGTAACAAATGAATATACCCACAAAGCGACATATGTGCCCTGGAAGATATGCAAAAAGCACGAAATCGAAACCCCTGATAGATAGTATGAGCATCAACCAGACACGGTTACCCAAAATAACGATGTAACTATCCTCTGAGACATGCCAATTCAAACTGACAGGGGAATAAAAGCCAATAGACTTGATTTTATCATAAAAGACAAGAAATTCAGGTGTATGCTTATTGACATAGCAGTACCATCTGAGAGAAACACCTCCATGAAAATTATTGAGAAATTGTCCAAATACAAGGACCTGGATATCGAGAGTAACAGGGCGTGGGGAATGAAGACTAAGATTGTACCGACAGTAATCGGAGCACTGGGCCTCGTGAGAAAAGGAATGGACAATTTTACTAACAGTGTCCCATGTAACATCAACAAGTTGCACAGAAACAACCCATATACAAAAGTGCTATCAATTAAATGACAGTTGTCCTGCGGGCGGCCAACAACGTCGCAACAACTGAGATGGACGGGTGACGGCGCCCATCTCCGGGAGCTGGCAGCCGACAACGTCGGCCAGTAACTGTTAATGCTAGGTTATCGGAATACCTGACGAGAGGAACAAACAGAAATTCAAAGCGAAATAAAATCTCCTCCAGCATTGGGAGTGCGATTTTATATTTAAAAAAAAAAAAAAACATTGAAAAAAACATTAAACTGCTGATAGATATACCTAATGAAGAACCTCGCTTCCCGGCAGCCTGTCCCTGAGGTTAGCTGTTGAAGTTTCCTCTCCACGGATTACCGCCGATAGTTACATCCCGCAACTTAACAAGGGCACTCCACAAGCTGTCATTTTGAAAATGCTCTGATCTCATTTTCTACTTATAAAGATTTGATCTTAACCAAAGTTACGGAAATCCTTCTTGTCGCTCATAGCTTCTTCTTTCTTCTTTTATGTACCGAGTCCCTTCTGGACGTAGGCGATCATGGATCTCCACATATTCCTGTCCTTTTTAATAAGCTTTGTCTTTTTGTTATTTCTCACATACCCGGTTCTACCACCCATTTACTCAAGCTCATCAAGAATTTCCTCTGTACCTCTTTGCCTCAATCTGTTCTGTGGGGATCAGGTTTTCCAAGCCCTACTTCCTTAGAAATTTCAGCTGTCTCTTTCTGGTGTTAAGTATCAGTTTTCTTTTTGCTTCCATTTTCTATAAAAACCTCGTGTTGCTCACATATTCGGTCTATGGTATCATCAGCATCTTTCTGTAGAACCACATTTCTGTTGCTTCAAGTCTCTTCTTCATCTTTGAGGAGATTGTCCAACATTCGCTGCCATATATGAGGACAGATATCACGTAACATTTCAGTACTCTTTTTTTGTTTCTTGTTTCTAACGAAGTTTTTCTGTTTCTTAATACTTTGCTTAGCTTCTGGAATGCAACTTTGGCTATCCCAATACGCCTTCAGATCTCAGTGTTACACTTTCCACCCACGGCATTCAGATATCGTTTTCTATACTACAGGCCTACTCATGATGAAACAGGACTGGAGGCCTATTTCAAAATGTTTTAATTAGAAAAAGGAAAACATACTTAATAGTGACTTTTTCATTAATTTTATAATATAAAAATATTATATTTGCTTCTGTAAACTAAAATTCAACATATTTTTTAAATTCCTTTTAGAAAGAAAACACAGATTACTGTTGAAAAAATAAATTTTATAATCAACATATTTGTTGTTATGAATAACAATATCATAGAGAAGCATATTGACTTATGGTATTTTTTAATTAATTAATGGTATATTTTGGTATTTTTAAATAAATTAATGGTATATTTTGGTATTTTTAAATTAATTAATGGTATATTTTGGTATTTTTAAATAAATTAATGGTATATTTTGGTATTTTTAAATAAATTAATTGTATATTTTGGTATTTTTTAATTAATTAATGGTATATTTTGGTATTTTTTAATTAATTAATGGTATATTTTGGTATTTTTTAATTAATTAATGGTATATTTTTAAATTAATTAATGGTATATTTTGGTATTTTTAAATAAATTAATTGTATTTTTGGTATTTTTAAATTAATTAATGGTATATTTTTGTATTTTTAAATAAATTAATAGTATATTTTGGTATTTTTAAATTAATTAATGGTATTTTTTGGTATTTTTAAATTAATTAATGGTATATTTTGGTATTTTTAAATAAATTAATGGAGGCACGGTTGAGTAATAGATAGCGCCTCGGAGCTGAGTTCGAAATTCCAGTCGAATCCATTACATTCACTTACCTGCTAATACCCTTGGGAAAGATATGAATCCTTTTCTTCTAGAAAGAAAGAAATGGCAACCTATTGCGGAAAAAATCTGCCTCGTCAGTCATGTATCGAAAGACACATGATCGCATAAGCGTGTATCACACATGGCACATAACTGACTGAATGGTATATTTTGGTATTTCTAAATAAATTAATGGTATATTTTGGCATTTTTAAATAAATTAATGGTATATTTTAGAATTTTTAAATAAATTAATGGTATATTTTGACATTTTTAAATAAATCAATGGTATAATTTCGTAAATACGTTACGCAATGTAAGAAACAGACTCGAGGAAAAAAGTTTTCGGAAGAAAAGTCGATTAACGATTAAACCTAATTAAAACATTATTAAAATTAGCTTTCTTGGGAGAGGCTTTGTAACATTTGCAAGAAGAAAGACTAAAAAAAAAATCAGATTAATAAATTATTGTTTTTTCCATCAAGTAAAATCATGCATTTTTCAGTTAGAGCAGAGTGTCTTGTATAGATACTCACATTTTTTTCTTTAATTTTGCAGTGTAAAAATTTACATCTATTATAAGAACTATGATAAAAGATACATTTTTATCTGTTAGAAGCAGAAATACAGATTACGCAAAAAATTAAAATGTACCATTGACACATTTGCTTTCATAGAGAAAAATAATAACTCAAGCGAAACATGTGAAATAAACTTCGAAATAACAAGATCAAGATTCTTAAATTACATTTTAGTGAATTTTGCACGAAAGATTTCTTTTTGCAATAAACATAAAATAATACAGTATGTACAAAGAAAAGAAAAAAGAACTTATACTTACTTGAGTTCAATAAGTAAGTTGCTGCTAGTGTAAAAAGAAAATCTTTTCGAATGTTTTAAGCTGGTTACAACCGCAAACCCAGGCCGAGACTAATGTAAACCTAAAACGAAACACTGGGAAGGGGTCCACTACACGTTCACAAGATGACAATAGTTGAAAACAAACGCCACGTTTAGAAATAAGAAGCCGAACCCTGTTTCCAGTAATATGAGATA
Source organism: Acanthosepion esculentum (assembly GCA_964036315.1). Taxonomy (NCBI): domain Eukaryota; kingdom Metazoa; phylum Mollusca; class Cephalopoda; order Sepiida; family Sepiidae; genus Acanthosepion; species Acanthosepion esculentum. The sequence continues at coordinate 89,840,504 of OZ038478.1, forward strand.
GGTGTGTCTTTTTCAAGGCTTCGCTTATTCAGTCTGGGTAGGTAAGTAGGTGACACTTGGGGAAACTTATGCCATCTCAGCCTATCAGGTTTTCCTTCTTTCCAGCTTTCCGACATACGTGTGTCTGGCAGTATTAACCATCGTCATCGGAACTACCCGAGATAGAGTGTGTCTCCTACGAAGACCAAACCGGAATTAATTTCCTCGGTTTCGAGCATGACTGCTAATACAGAACAGCAACCAGGAATCACTAACCTTCAGTTTGTTGTTACTTCGTGTCAAAAACCCTCATCCAGTCATTAATTCTTCAGTTTCCCATCGGTCAAGTGGATGCCGCTTTGAGGACACGACTTCGAGGATCTACCCGCGATAGAACAGAAATACCAGATAAAATTATACTGACAAACATGGACAAACGTGCCTGCAATAAGACGTAGTGTGAAAAGGACGTTTTTTCCCCCATGACACTGCTTTTTTTAACTACCTTCCTTCTTTGGTAATGTTAATTGTTTTAAAAAGCGATGATTAGAATTGTAATAAAACTTAAAATATATGAAAGTATATTTATATTTCTTTCTTCTTGTGAACTGACAATAAAAATGCTAAACACTATTTATTAGATTCTATATTTACACGATATATTTATTTTAGATGGTTAAATCATCTCCTAATTGCCAATCGATTCAAACTTTATAAAATGGTAAATAATAAGGATTTCCTTATAGTTGGTTCACACATTTTAATTACTTAGGAAATGTTTATAAATTTATGAATAAAAAATTGTTCTCATATTTATTTATATATAAATTGTAAATGATAAATATTATTGCATTAGTTTCAATTTTATTGGTTTTTAGAATGTTGCAAATATAAAATTATTATTGTAAATAAACAATCTAATAAATAAATTTGTATTTACTCAACACCCCCACGAGGTCAGGTTGTGACACAAGCTTGGTTTAATGTGGGGAGCCCGAGCGCGTACACCCGGGCTAGGGGCAAAAATTCCCCGAGTCCCCTAACTGTCCGTTGCGCTGGTCTCGTTGCGAGCACCGATGTCGTTCTCTAGTGCAATGAGAGGACACGGCCTCGGGCAGCTGTTCCCCAGGGCCGGGCACCTCTCAGTATAATTTTCCTCAGTTGCGACTCTGTCCTTTGACAGAGCCGCCCCTGGGCGCACTCTGCGCAAAGACAGACGCAACTGAGAGATGATAAATAATGAAGTCAAATAAATTGTTGTAAATTCTCAAGAGCAAAAAAATGTATAAATTCACTTTCATCATATGTTTAGGTTTTATTCTAATTCTAATCACCGCTTTAAAAAAAAAAAAAAAAAACATTGTCGAAGAGTGTTAAAAAGCGGTGTTATAGGGAAAACCGTCCTTTTGAAAATACGTCTTATTGCAGGCACGTTTGTCCATGTTTGCCATTACACTTTACACTTTTACGTGGATGTATCAATCTTAGTGCCACACTAAAGTGCATCGTTTCCAGTGGAAGGAGGAGGATCTTAAATCTATCTATCTATCTATCTATCTATCTATCTATCTATCTATCTATCGCATTCTGTTCCTATCTATCTATCGCATACTGTTCGTATGTATCTCTCTATCTCATTCTCTTCGTATCTATCTATCTATCTATCTATCTACACTCCGTCTGTTTTTTCTACTCCGCTCTCATTCTCTTATTACGTCTCTATCTCATCTTTACCCATTCACTCTCCCCCCCTCTCTCTCTATTTCTCGCTCTCTCTCTCTCAATCTTTTCCCTCTTTTTACTTCTTTCTATCTCCCTCCACTCATTCCCTCTCTCTTTATCTATCTATCTATCTATCTATCTATCTATCTATCTATCTATCTATCTATTTCAAAACCCCCTCCTCCTCCTTCCACTGGAAGCGACGCACTTTAGTATGGCTACTAAGATCGGTACACCCACGTAAAAGAGTAAAGTGTAAGGTTTTGAAATAGGCCTCCAGTTCTAGTCCTTAATTGCACCCTGATTATAGAACATCAAACATTCAATACATCAAAAATGAAATCCTCGAAGCTGGCTTACATGGTCATATAGTTTCTTGCTTTGACTGACGCAATCAGTTGATATGACACAGTAGCTGTCATTATTGCCCCCCTGAAGCTGGACATCAAGTTTTAATTCATATATTTTCATACCTATACGTTTGTGAAAGTCTGCGTACACCTGTAACTACATGGTGTCCCTCCCTGTCATTGATCTAACGTTTGTATGTCCCATCCCAGATTTCTCGAGACCTTTGCTGATAAGTTTGCAGGCTAATTAGCATAAATCACGTTGCAATTTAATTTTTCCTTATCTTCTTTGTGTCACTTACTTTCGTCTGCCTTTTGTGCCATGTTGTTCGTTATGCTCGTCTACCTAAAAAGAATTTCTCGCCTGTCACTATCACAATGAAAGGCGTTTGAAACGAAGAGATACACAAAAGACCAATTCTGCTAGGCTTTTAGTCTTCAGGCAATTTTGAGGGTCACGAAGGTTTTCCCGTGGCAAAGGTTTCCCCGCCACCAACTCCTGCTCTTTCCCGAGAATATATCACAACAATTTTTTTTTTTTTTAAATGGCATTATTTTTATTTTTTGAAACTATCTTCTCATACGACAACCATGAATTATCAAAATGAAAGTGTTCCGTAAAGAAAGCCTTTAGTTCAGATGATAAATACTTGTTTTTCAACATAATTTTCTCCTTTGTCAATGCACTTAATTCAGGGATGAATAATCAAACCTTATATAGTTAAATTTTCAGAAAAAAATTCAGCTCACACTTGCGTGTCAACTTATGGATCCATCTTCGAACACATTACGGTTCGGATACTATAAAAGTTTGAAAATATTGATCTATCCATCTATCTGTCTATCTATCTAGAATTCACATTCTGTCCGTATCTATCTACCTATCTATCTATTTATTTCGTATATTGTTCGTATCTATCTATCTATCTATCTATCTCATTCTTTTCGTATCTATTTATCTGCTTCAGTCTGTTCGTATCTATCTATCGCATTCTGTTCGTGTCTCTCTCCCCCCCTCTCTCTCTCTCTCTCTATCTATCTATCTATCTATCTATCGCATTCTGTTCGTATCTATCTAGCGCATTATGTTCGTATCTATCTATCTCTCTATCTATCTACCTATCTATCTATCTATCTATCTCAGTATGTTCAGTATCTATCTATCTATCTCAGTATGTTCAGTATCTATCTATCTATCTATCTCAGTATGTTCAGTATCTATCTATCTATCTATCTATCTATCTATCTACTTATCTATCTATCTATCTATCTCAGTATGTTCAGTATCTATCTATCTATCTATCTCAGTATGTTCAGTATCTATCTATCTATCTATCTCAGTATGTTCAGTATCTATCTATCTATCTATCTATCTATCTCAGTATGTTCAGTATCTATCTATCTATCTATCTCAGTATGTTCAGTATCTATCTATCTATCTATCTACCTATCTATCTATCTATCTCAGTATGTTCAGTATCTATCTATCTATCTATCTCAGTATGTTCAGTATCTATCTATCTATCTATCTATCTATCTATCTATCTATCTCAGTATGTTCAGTATCTATCTATCTATCTATCTCAGTATGTTCAGTATCTATCTATCTATCTATCTATCTATCTCAGTCTGTTCAGATCTATCTATCTATCTATCTATCTCAGTCTGTTCAGATCTATCTATCTATCTATCTATCTATCTATCTATCTATCTATCTATCTATCTCAGTATGTTCAGTATCTATCTATCTATCTATCTATCTATCTATCTATCTATCTATCTATCTATCTATCTCCTACTCTCCATCAGCTTTCTTCTACTCCGCTCTCATTCTCCTGTTACGTCTCTATCTCATCTTTACACATTCACTCTCTCTCTCTCTTTCTCTCTCTATTACTCTCTCTCTCTCTCTCTCTCTCTCTCTCTCTCTCTCTGTCAGTCTTTTCCCTGATTTTACTTCTTTCTATCGCTCTCCACTCATTCCCTATCTATCTATCTATCTATTTATCTATCTACTCCTTTCCCATTCTCACTTTATTTATTTTTCTCTCTCTCTCCCCTTCTCCCTCTATATATTTATTTATCTATTCATCTATCTACTCCTCTCCCACGCTCAATTTACTTCTATTTTTATATCTTTTTCTCCCCCATTCTCCTTATCTACCTCAACTTATTCTATATTACATCACTTCTCTCCCGCTCTATCTCTATCTGTCTATGCATGTATTCCTCTCTCCCCCTCCCTTTAGCTCTCTTTCTATCTCTTTCACTTCTTCCTTCTCTCCTTATCTATCTATCTATCTATCTATCTATCTATCTATCTATCAGTCCTCTCTCTCACTCTCCCCCCTCTCTACTTCTCTTCTATCTCTCCTCCTCTTTCTTTCTCCGTCTCTCTCAGGGGTGTGTGAACATGCGAGAGTATTTCAACAAGAAAAACTACGCCACCAACTCTCCCATTATTTATACGAGGCAGATATGTTACCCAAAGATATAGAGATTTTAATGTTATTGGTCGACTAAAGGAACATTCAAGGAACAAAGCATTTTTCGCCGAAAAGAAGCGATTTTTACTCTAGTGATCTTTGCCTACATCACAGTTTCATCCCACTCCAACCAATGCCCGGGCTTCCGACCAACACCCTGCCACTTCATTGCTTTACAGACAAAAAAAAATAGAAGGAACCTACGAGATATGTTATACAATCCTTTGCTTTCTCTTTCGATTTGCAATTGATAGCATTTTTACGTGGTTTATACGTGAGACTCATTAGTATGAAAAAACATTAAACCATAATAGAACCTCATAAAACATAGATACCCACAAACACACACGCACGTGAACACATGTACATACATACGCCCCCAGATATACTCTCTCTCTCTCTCTCTCTCTCTCTATATATATATATATATATATATATATATATATATATATATATATATATGAATAAGGGCGAAATGAAAACTTTTCTTTATCGACGCGTTTCGGCCTCTGATGAACTTTATCAAGGAAAATGAAATGATTTTGTTTTACGACGTGTATTTCTAAACAGAAATAAAAAAAAAATGACGTTAGGTTTTCCAAAATCTTTAAATTTAAGAACGCTCATCAATATTCTTAAAAGCAAAATAAAATCCTTGCACCTGCCTTAGTCAAAGTCCATCAGAGGACGAAACGCGTCGGTAAAGAAAAGTTTTCATTTTATCTTTATTCATACTAAAGATATATTTTATTTATATCTAAATTTTTATACACATACACACACGCGCACACGCACGCGCGCGCACACACACACAGACATATATATAAAGATATATTCGGCGGCTACTAATTGTCTGCTTGTCTGACCAACCAATCTGTTTCAAATGCTTGTTCAGGCATATTAATACAATACAGACAGAGCCCTCCTTTGTTTAAACTACAACTATGCTGAGATATGTTAGTTACAGTTTCTGAAATGCCAGGTCACGACCAATAACATTGCAGATTCTTCTTTGAGTATTATCAAGAATCTCTAAATATATAGCAGGAGCACTAGACCAGATGTGGCAGCAATATTCAAAGCAAGGGAGAATGATAGACTCACAAAAATGTACGATAGATTCTGGCGGGAAAATTGCCTTGCACGATATAGGGAACCAACTTTCCTAACAGCGGATCTAGCAATTGATTCAATATAATATTTCCATTTCATATCAGCGGAAAACTTTAGTCCGAGAAGGCGTAACGAGTCTCTCTCCAGGAGTTTACCATCTGAGATAGCAAAAAGGTTCTCTCAGACGATTAAAAGAGAACAGTTTAATTTTGGGGCGTTAAAATGAACAAGCCATTCCTTGCCTCAGTTAACAACGGATAGTAGGTAATTCTTTATATCAGCTCATATATATATATATATATATATATATATATATATATATATATATATATATATATATATATATATATATATATATAGGATGAATCCTACATTTAAAACCCAAAATAGAAAAAATTAAAAATAAGATATGAAACGACGATTTTTTTCGATTAACAAAACAATAAATTTACTGACATAATGTGGAAAGATTATAGTGAATCAATTGTTATATCTCTTGCTAGGAAAGTTCATTAACTGTATCATGTCAGACTTCTTTTGCCAGAATTCATTTTGCACGTTTTAAAATCTACCATTCGTCCGTTCATTATATACTACTGCCATATCTGGTCTGGTGCTCCTGCTATATATCTCGAGATTCTCGACAAAATCCAAAGAGGTTCTGTAATGTAATCAATGCTGACCTAATATCTCGACTTCAGTCACTTTTCCGCCTCCGTGACGTGGCTTCCCTGAGTCTTTTACATAAATATTTTCGTGATAATTGTTCTAATGAGTTTTACCTATTTGGTGACTCGACCGCATCGAGGTTTAATTGTGATACTGTAGAATAGCTAGATTGAACCGTAAGTTCTATTATAAATAGTTTCTTTTATCGACTAGCTAGATTGAACCGTAAGTTCTATTATAAATAGTTTCTTTTATCGACTAGCTAGATTGAACCGTAAGTTCTATTATAAATAGTTTCTTTTATCGACTAGCTAGATTGAACCGTAAGTTCTATTATAAATAGTTTCTTTTATCGACTAGCTAGATTGAACCGTAAGTTCTATTATAAATAGTTTCTTTTATCGACTAGCTAGATTGAACCGTAAGTTCTATTATAAATAGTTTCTTTTATCGACTAGCTAGATTGAACCGTAAGTTCTATTATAAATAGTTTCTTTTATCGACTGTGAAACTCTTTTCCGGTTTCTTCCTTCCTAGCAACCTACGATGTCCAAAAATTTGAATGCAAGGTTAATCGCCATCTTCTGTTTTCCTAATATCCTTTTTTTTTACTCACTAACGTCTTTCTCATTTTTTTAACCTCCCAGTAAACCCTTGCCTGGGGTGAAATGATTTTCAAAAAGGAAGTTAAATGCAACGTGATAACAACTATCATTGCAGATTTGAAATCCTGCACGTAATACTTCGAATAGCATTTTGAAATATTTCAGGTGTTAGCGAACCTGTGTCATCTTCAGCGAAATTCCTGGCGTATTTCGTGTTTTCTGTTGTGAATCGCAGTCTTACTATGGTCTCAAACAATAACTAAATATATGATATCAGAGGACCGCTACTCAAATCAGTAGTCTCCTAAGATATGCCCTGGGTCTTGTGCGAGTGAACTGTCCTACTGAAAGATCGTTATTTGAAAACCCCTTCTGTACAGTTGTTGATTGATTGGTTTCTACAGATTATTAACCCGTTGTAGGTTATTTATGGTCAGAAAATATTTGTTAAATTGTAAGAATTTTTTCTTTTGAGATAATAATCGTTAGGTGATACAAGTCTTACTGATTAACCCATAGCTGATAGGGAGACGATGTGGATTCATATCGTTCCCAATAGTATTTGTGCGTAAATGAATATAACAACTCCCAACTGGAATTGGAACTCGGCTCTCCGATTAATAATGCCGAGCTATTATCCATTACACCACCCGTAAATTCAATCTTTGAGCAGATGGTATTCCCAAGCGGCCACTCATCTAGGTACTGACCGGGCTCAACGTTGTTTAACTTTGCTGATCCAACAGAAAGCGGTGTTTGAACGTGATGTGGTGGTAAGCCGGAGTTGTTGAAAACGGTCCAACATTCAAATTAATTTTAACTGATAATATGTCTATCAACGAAGAAAGGTCCGTCAACTCTTTCTGATGACAACCCTACTGTTGGGCTTGAGTGTTACTTATTATAATCGTTTGCTTAGAAGATTCACTGCTCATAAAAGGATTTTTCTTATTCTTTGATTTGTTAATAAAAATATTTTTGTCTAATTTTGCTTTTCTCTTATTTTTATTTCAAATTATTTTATTTTATTTCAAATACGGTAGACACTTTATTCATAACCTCTGTGCAAGTGAGTCAGGTTGGAATTGTAACAGGGTCGTTGGTGTACCATATTCCTGTCTTAATAGAAAATCTAAGCGGTTCGATAAGGTCAAATTGGCAGCTGGTCTAAAAATTATCTACATTCTGTTATTAACTGGAGTCAAGGAATGGCTTGTTAATTTTAACGCTTCAAAGGCAAAGCCGCTTTCTTTTAATCGTCTTTTTACCCTCTATCAGTATGGCAGATGCTAGCCTCTAGGAGAATGACTCAGTGCGCCTTCACGGACTAAAATTTCCCGCTGACATGAAGTAGAAAGATTATATTGAATCAATTGCTATGGCCGCTGCTTGGAAAAACGGTTCTCTTCGTCCAAAGAGACACCTTTTCCCGCCAGAATCTAACGTACATATTTATAAGAGTACTATTTGTCTTTACTTTGAAAATTGCTGCCACATCTAGTCTAATACTCTCGCTATATATTTAGAGATTCTTGATAATATCCAATCCCCAAAAAAAGAATCTGCAATGTTATTGGTCCTGACCTGGCACCTCGGCTTCAGTCACTTTCCCACCGTCGTAATGTAGCTTTCCTTTGACTTTTTTTTTTTTTTGCAAATACTTTCATGTTAACTGTTCTGATGAACTTTCGTCTATGGAACCTAGACTTTATGAATTTAAGCGCAGGCAAACTCTCATCATTTACAGATGAAATAGCTTGATGTAACCGTAAGTTCTATGCTAACTGTTTCATCTATCGCACTTCTCGCTTGTGGAACTCTCTTCCGGCTTCTCGCTTCCCAGTCAACTTTGATCTTAAAAACTTTAAATCTAATGTCTGTCTATTTAAGTGGAATGTCAACCATTATCTTCTGCCCTCTTAATTCTTATTCTTTTATTGTCCACTCTCCTTAATAGTATTTTTTCTCATATTCTCTCACACTCGGTAACCCCTTGCGTTTTAGTGACGGTATTGCCGTATTTGGCGTGAAATGATTAAAAATAAATAGTTTTGTGCTTAGGTTAGTCATGAGCAACCTGCAGGCCGGGTGCTACATGCGGCTCGATCGGCTTTCTGAATGGCACGCCTAATTTCATGAGGAAAATAACGTTTATCATGATGTTCTTTCCTTTCGCTCTCACTTGTTCACTCACACACTCTCTCGTACATAACCGTAAACGTAAACAGCGATTGAGTACAATGTTTCTGAAATTTTGTAACTTTTCGTTGAAGGTAACTTTGTCAGCATTTTCAACTATTAGCGATTTTGACCAAGGAAAAACTTACGTGTAAACATCTTTTGCTTCAAAAACAGAAAACATCAATGATATTTTTTGTTCTCTAGAAAATAGATATGCTTCTTCTTTTAAAAATACTTTTCTATGATCAAATGAGCAGTGTGTGTTAATCATTCCCTCATCAATAATAATATTATACCAATATATTTCGGTTCTATTTAATTATAGAAGGATTTTTTTTCATTTCTAAGACAGATGCTTATGCGCATGCTCTTTTGTTGAGAAAATGGCTGAATTTAATGAAAAAGATTACCTTGATGTTTTAGCAGTGCGACTAGATTTATGATGTACTGTGGCTAATGCGTTCTTTCTTTTTATGTGCCATGTCCTCTCAGGACGTAGGCGATCATAGCTCTCCACCTCCCTCCATTCCTTGCAACTCCCAGCAAGCTCCTTCCCTCTGCTTCCACCTCGAGACCACGTTCTGTTTTGTACCTGCTCAAGCTCTCTCGGGTATGTCATGCGCTGCTTTCCCTTGTCTCTCTTTCCCTCTATTTGGTCCCTGAGTATCAGATTCTCCAGGCCTTCCTTCCTCATTTTGTGTCCCAGAAACTTCGGCTACCACTTTCTGGTGTTAAGTATAAGCCTTTTCCTTGTTTGTAACCTCTCTAAGACCTCATCGTTGCTCACATGCTCGATCCATGATATCCTTAGCATCCTTCTGTAGAACCACATCTCCGTCACCTCGAGTCTCTTCTTCATCTTTGAGGAAATCGTCCAATATTCTCTGCCGTAAAGAAGAACAGATGTCACGTAACATCTTAGTATTTTTTCTTTGTTACCAAAGCAATCCCAAAAGTTTGCGCATGCCAAGTTTCGGTCAAGCTTGCCTGACGGAGCTCAACCCTGTTAAAAATAGTTGTGAGTTCAGAATTTTCCTTCTCTTAAATGAGATACCACTTCAAGGCAAGGCAGTCTAAGGGGGGTATTGTGCGAACGTGAATGTTAACTAACGAGTCGCTAACCGTTGCACTGTTTGCAGTCCGTCCCCTATCACAACATTCGTGCTCATACGACATGTTTCAGAAAGGAAAGAGGACTGAAGCCACAAAAAAATTATGTCAAATCCAAACTACAAGTTTTCCTTTTGAAATTATCTCCCTCGAGTCTAAGCCACATCCTTCCCTGTCACGCCTCCACGCACTCCAATGAGAATTCTCCTAAGATTTCCGAAGCTCCCACGTCACAGCCCTCTTGATGGTTCTCACGTCAGGAAATTGGGTTTCCTTGATTAACATCGCCGTACTGGAGCAAACTCCCTACTCACCTAACCCGGCTCTGTGAGAGATATTTTCTTTTTCCCAAACTGAAGCGTGTCATCAAGGGGGCCCGTTTTCCGGACGTGGAAGTCACTAATTAACCTATAGCTGGAGTGAAAAGAGGTGGAATCATACCTTTCTTACGGGTATTTGCGCGTAAGTAAATATAACGAACCCAATGGGAATATATATATATATATATATAAGAGCATAATAATAATATATATTGTGCTAATATATTTATAAGATCGAGGTAACATATGGATGAATAACAGTAGAAAGTTTTCAAAATTCTTCCGAACTTGTTTATATATATATATATATATATAAATAAAGACATTTTTATGTTAAATATTCTTTTTATAGATACAAGTATTTAAGTAAATGCTCTGTTTATAATAAACAGTATTAAATAACATTTACCGGCCTAAATGTCAGAAAAATATTCATAGAAAATATTCGTCCTCCAACAGGATTCGAACCTGTATCCTATACGGAACCGTCATATAGCCTGACGTGCCTTAACCGATTCAGCCACTGAGGATCGTTCCGTTGGCAAGGATTAATTTACTGCTTATAAACTTCAAACCGAACGATCCTCAGTGGCCGAATCGGTTAAGGCACGTCAGGCTATATGACGGTTCCGTATAGGATACAGGTTCGAATCCTGTCGGAGGACAAATATTTTCTATGAATATTTTTCTGACATTTAGGCCGGTCAATGTTATTTAATACTGTTTATTATAAACAGAGCATTTACTTAAATACTTGTATCTATAAAAAGCATGTTAAACATAAAAATGTCTTTAAATAATTGTCGGACTTTGTCCATTTTATAATGTGTGACGTCATTTGTTTACATTTGATACGCCATGAGCAGTTATGAATGTACGTGAGAGATTCATGGAAGATTGAAGTTTATAAGCAGTAAATTTGACCTTGCCAACCGAACGATCCTCAGTGGCTGAATCGGTTAAGACACGTCAGGCTATATGACGGTTCCGTATAGGTTCGAATTTCGAATCCTGTCGGGGGACGAATATTTTCTATGAAAATTTCTTTGACATTCAGGCCGGTAAATGTTATTTAATACTGTTTATTATAAAACAGAGCATTTACTTAAATACTTGTATCTATAAAAAGAATGTTCAACATAAAAATGTCTTTATTTATATATATATATATATATATATATATATATATATATATATATAAACAAATCCGGAAGAATTTTGAAAATTTCTACTGTTATTCATCCATATGTTACCTCGATCTTATAAATATATTAGCACAATATATATTATTATTATGCTCTTATATATATATATATATATATATATATATATACGTATGTATACAAAATCGTCCCTGATAGAATAATGTTATATTGGCGTGTGCAATTAGCCTTTCTATTTCTTACGACCAATGGTGCGTATAAAATAGAAAAAGAGGACACATGCAAAAGAGACCTTTTAAAAAATATGAATATCCGATCTCAGTCTTGTGGAAACGAAAACTGACAACTGAATTGGTTATTTTCTTTTATTTGGGGCCAATAGGCGCCTTTTTTGTGGATAAGAGGCAACAAGGGGGTCACCGCTTTTGACGTTCCCACATATTCCGACTCGTCCTTTGATTCTCAATTAAATACATTTTCGACATTTGGCAGTAAAATACGCTCACACATATGTAAGTCTAAAAGGAAGTTAAAAGTTGGCTCGTGTGGTGAAAAGCCGTCTGATTTAATCGATTTTTTCTCACTTTTGTCTTCTTTTTTCTTATTCTTTTTTCTTACTTTTTTTCTCTTTCTTCTCTTTTTTCTTCGTTCTTCTTTTATGATTTTATGGGTTTTTTTTGTCTTTCTTCTTTATTATTTTTCTCTTTCGTCTTTTTTCTTACTTCTTTTTTTCTGCTGTCTTATTTTTCACTTGCTGCTTTTCCTCTTTTATCCTTTTTCTTATTCTTGTCTTTTCTCACTTTCCTTTTTTTTTCTCTTTCTTGTTTTCTTCTTTTGATTCTCGTATTTGTTTCGGAATTTTTTGTTCTTTTTTCGTTCCTTAATTTTATTCTTGTTTTTTTTTCCCCCATATTGAACCAGATAACGAACTAGTTTTTTTTTCTTTCACCTTCGTTATTACCTCTCAACCAGAATAACTTTTGCATATTTTCAAATGCACGACCTATTATTGAGGTAATATATTTTTGTTTTGTTGTTTTTCCACGCATTTTGTGCCTTCAGTTCGAATATTCGATCGGATATATCCGCGAAAATATTTTACATATGACCTCACCGATACGACACACTGATATAGAAATTTGAAATTTCTCATTCCAAAATATACCTTGTCACAGCCTCCTGCTCAGTAACATTCGCGTTTAGTCAACGGCCACTGGCAACTATACAAAGCGGATCTTAGTTAAGACTTTCGATCTGCTGGCTGTCAGACAATAATTTAAATATTTAAAAACAGAGATGTCTACTAAACATCCACAAAATATAACGTTTATAATAGTAATAATATTAATAATAGTAATAACTGTAATGACATAAGCACGAAGGTGTAGGCTTTTAGAAAGCTTTATTCAACTGAGAATACAAAGTACGCGTATAGTGTCCTTTTATAGTACCAGTAAACAGAAATAGCTCTCTTGATTATTCATAACAATAATAATAATAAACCACCCAGATCCGGTTACGGAGATAGGACATGTAACAATTTTATTGAACTTTACAATACAAAGCTAATCGCCCAGACATCGTTATTAGAGACTACAAAGACAAAATATGCCTCCTTATTGACATGGCAATCCCTGCCAACTGCAATGTACCATTGAAGATTTTCAGAAAACTATCAAAATACAAGAACCTCCAAATCGAAATCACAAAAATATAGCACGTGAGGACATTAACAATTCCAGTTGTAGTTGGAGACATGCAGTTGATTGAAAAAGATTCCAATAGACTGAAGGAATCCCTGGTAGGACATGCTTTAAAGAAATACCAAAAATTGTACTCACAAGTACTGCCCACACCTTAAAGAAGGGCTTTGTCTATGTAAAATATGTGTGTTTTTTTTTTAAACTGCTCAGGGAAAAATATCATGATGCCATTTCTGATCTTAGGCTTCTGGTCGGGACCCAGAAAAAAATGAGTATACACCAAAAACCAAAGGAAACATAATAATAATAATAATAATAATAATAATAATAATAATAATAATAATAATATCGGATTCAAAATTACTTTAAAATAATATATATGATAAAAATATAGTTTTCAGGTATGCTATAAAAAGTAAAGGTGGTAAAAGTGCTTAATATCAGGGATTGAGGGTATATGAATAGAAAATATTGCTTGAACGCAATCTGCAGACCATTTGCATGGCCTGAAGATTGCATTCAAGAATGAAACAGACTGTCGCCACCATATATATATATATATAGTTAAAAAATCTGTCGAGCCCTGATTTATTACAATTTGTGTGTGTGTGTGTGTGTGTGTGCGTGTGTGTGTGTGCATGTCTGTGTGTAGTAATAAATCGATAAAATAACAAAGCTAAAAAATTATATTCAAAGTAGTTTTCTAAGGTTATAAATATATTTTTGATAAATATACTGTGTAATAAATAAATGGACTGTCTACTCAAATATGAGTATCCACTAAAATAGCATAGATATATAGATATATATGTCTTCGAGAAATTTGGTGGTTTATCAATTAAAAGTAATTAAATTCTGATTAATAATTTAAGAATCAAATAAGAACATGCATTATTTTTACTGACTCTAGTGTATATATATATATATATATATATATATATATATATATATATATATATATATATATATATATCAACCTTTCCTTTACATATGCATTGTATCAACCTTTCTTTTATACAAGTTTGATTCAAGGTAACTGACAAGGAAAATCTTATAAGTTTTTTTTTTTCTAAAATTCTTAGTTTTATTTTTTAAGGATCTTTCTACTATACACGCAAGCATACAATATGATATATCAGATGAATTAAGAAAATTGATATGTGTAAAATAATTTAGTATTGCGGGAGAATAAAAAGAATAATGCGTTTCAAAATCATTGTAAACTGATTAATTGATTCCTTTTCTACGATTTATCAACCCTTTGCAGGTTATTTAAAGCCAGAATATATTTTTAGATTGTAAGAATTTTGGAAGGAGATAGTAATTGTGTACTGATGCAAGGTTTACTAATTAAGCTATAGCTGGGAGAAGAAAAGGTGAATTCATACCTTTCCCGAGAATGTAAGTGAATTCAATGAACCCAATACTAACATAAACTCAGCTCCCCAATTAACAGTTCTGAGCCATTATTCATTATACCACCCGTATATTCAAGCTTGCAGCATCTGATATTCCCATCATCTAAGTACTGACCAGGCTGGACGTAGTTTAAATTAGTTGATTGATCTCGAAACAGTGTTACAAAGTGATGTGGTCGTAAGCTTGGAGAATAGTAAAATAGCTTTTCTTAAATCGCTTACATATATATATATATATATATATATATATATATATATATATATATATATATATATATATATATATGTATATATATATATAATATATATATATATGAAGAAATATAGTTTAAGTTGTGTTATATTTATGGGATAAAGTGCTCAATATCAAATATAGAGCGTATGTAGATATAAATATCAAAGTGAATATCAAAGTCAACACTCAGAAGCGACAGGCTGTTTCATGCTGGACGTAATTATATATATATATATATATATATATATATGCGCGATAGTTATTGGAAAGTGCTCAATATCAGTGACAGCGCTAATATATTCAGTTTCACGCTTTTGCGATCATAAGAAAAACTCTGAGTTTCGACAAACTCTGAGTTAGATCGCAAATGCGTTACAAACTCATATCTATTCAACTGAATATATATCTATATCTATATATATATCTATCTATATATATATATATATATATATATATATATATATATATATATATATATATAATTGTGTGTATTTAGGCAGCATTTTTTCATTTATGCATGTTTCATTAAATAATATAGAAAAGAATATATAATATACTAATATAGAATTTGCTCAAAATAAATAGACAAAACTTGTCTATATTATTTAATGAAACATGCATTAATATATATATACATATATATATATATATATATATATATATATATATATATAATCGATTACATTGATATATATATACATGTCATCGATTACTTATATATATATATTGAATCACTTTTAAAGAAATTACATATATATATATATATAACTTTTCTCAAAGGGATCTTTGCTTTAATTTTTCTGTTTTAATCTTGCATCCTTTCTCTCTTCCTCCTCCTTCGCCACCTCCATTCCTCTCTTTCACGCTTTCTCTCTCTCTCTCTCTCTCTCTCTATATATATATATATATATATATATATATATATATATATATATATATATATATCTTATTATCCTCGTTTTTTTTCAACTGTCAGTAAGTTCTCATTCGACTTTTACTTGCAATGCTTTCTGGAGCTCTTTACATGAAGGAGGGGGCCTAATTTTGCCGAAAACACTGCACCTCCCTTTCCAAATGACTCTCAGCTCCTTACAACCGAAGCTTGTTGTTGTCAGCTTCGCTTTTACGACTGCACAAAAAAAAGAGGCTCAGAAATAAATAAATAATAACAGACGACAATTGTTTGAAGAAAAGAAGTCAGTGGGGGTGGGGGGAATGGGGTTATTTCGTTTAACGATTTTCTAGAGCAAACCAACACACACACACGCACACATACATACATACATATATATATATATATATATATATATATATATATAAAGTTTGAATATTTCCGGTGTTTGTTTTTTGCGAGAGGCGCGGGTGCTAAATTCGACCCTATTCTAACCTTTGGCGAATACACTTAACGGCCGAAATCAGAATAGCAGATTTTTCCTTTTTTCTGTTGTCGCACAAAGGAGCATATTATGTGCATTTTAGAACTCTACACCCCATGTTTATTGTAATGTTGCTTCTGCAAATACGTTCAGGAGACAATGGTAAAGTTCGACCATAAAACTAGGTTCATTTTTTTTTTCTTAATGATTGGGAAAATAAATGTGTAATTGATTGAGCGGGGAGGGGATAGGCATGTAGTGGAACATAATGAATTGCATTTACACAAAGATATCCCAAAACTTTCTGTAAACCTTTACCAAATTAACTTATTCTAAAATATACTAATTATAACAAGCAACGATACTCGGTGCTACCCGGGACAAGTTCTTTTCCACGGTATGGAGCAGTTCTGTTTTTTCAAATATGTGTGCATGCTGTAAAAGGTTGTTAGCGAAGTTGCCGCTTTGTTCAATATGTTGAAGCCTTTTGATCGTTGTTGCTTTACGACATGTAGGCTTTCCCGCGCAACGGTAAGGAATCGAACGGTCGAAGGATGTAAAACGTAGCGATATACTATGGTGCTTGTTAAACGAGCGATGTGCTTGAAGAATGATCCCTCAGTTGGGATGGATAACTTTAAGCACACTTGGCGACGACATTCTTACTAGTATCTTTGGGCACCTCGAGGTGGTGTAATGGTTAGGAGGCTTGTCTCAATAGAACAATTACAACTTAGTAGTGAGTTCGATTCTCCCTGGGCGCCGCCCCCTAATTTCGGCTGTATGCCACATCTAAGCTATGCTTGGAAAATCACTTTAGGCACCTCGATGTAGTGTAAAGGCTAGCAAGCTTGTCTCGCTAGAACCATTACACCTGAGTAGTGAGTTCAATCCTCAGTGGGTGCCCCATGCTTTCGACCATGTGCCACATCTAAGCTGCGTTAGAAAATCTTGGATACTTACCTGGCGCAGGGATCCGTCCCTGTACTGGTGGTATGACTAGCTTGGACCAAGAAGACCAACATATATAGCCAAGACCAGCTCTGACCAACTTGGACAAGCTAAGACCAGCTTGGCCCAAGTGAAAACACTCGCGTCCCCCACGTTAAAAATTGACATTCTGTCACAACCTGACTCAGTGGGGGGTCAAGTAAATATCTTCTTATCAGTATCTTATCTCAGACCAGTCTCGAGCAAAATATTTTAGTCTAAGACGGATATTGACTGACAACTGGAAGTTATAACCTTTGGGAGATATGATTAGTTTGGTTTGGTTTGGTTTGGATTGTTTTACGACATATCAACACCTCAATGGGTTATTTAATGCCGACAATATTTTTATTGCTGGTAATATTTTTCCAAATATGTATTGCTAGTAAAAACTTTTTCAAAAAATGTATTGCTGGTAATATTTTTTCTTCAAAAATGTATTGCTGGTAATAATGTAATGCTGGTAATAATTATTTACAAAAATGTATTGCTGGTAATATTTTTTCTTCAAAAATGTATTGCTGGTAATAATGTAATGCTGGTAATAATTATTTACAAAAATGTATTGCTGGTAATATTTTTTCCTTCAAATATGATTGCTGGTAATATTTTGTTTTTTCAAAAAGGTATTGCATGTAATAATGTATTGCTGGTAATATTTTTTTACAAAATTTATTGCTGGTTCTAAAATCTAGTTTTACATTTTCATAGTGTTTTGACCACAGTTTGGGGTTAAAAATGTGCCCATAGTGCTACCACCCCAGGTCAAGGTGGACCTGGGAACACCAGATATTAAGAGGTGGTTCCACGCTCCACAAAACCTCCTGATCAGAGGACTTGCTGCCGGATGTAGTTTATCATCCTACCGAGGACGCGGATGTAGTTTATCGCCATACTCAGGATGGGGGAGATATGATATAAATGTCTATATATTAGGCTAATAGTGGGTAATCGAATTACAAATGGAGAAAAAAAAACGAGGTTACGAGGTTTACGCGTTTTACATTATTTACATTTTTCTGACTGCTGCCCTAATCTTTACTGTCACATTCACGACGTTTCGACCATTATACGCTTCGGTCTTCTTCAGGTGATATTTGTTCAAATTTCGAATCGAACCTTTTATTTATTCAACGGGGATATATTGTTCTAACTCCACGTGTCATGCTTTTGGAAATCTCAGTTTTAGTTAATTCAGCTTGATAGCTCTCCAAGCTTTTGTTCTCCCCGCTGAGGCCAGGGATTGAAATCACAATTCTTTGTGTCAAGTCACGTTTTGGATCAATCAACTAACGCTTTTATCCCTGGACCGAAACGTCGTGAATGTGGCAGTAAAGACGAGGACATCAGTCCAAACAATGTAAATAGTGTAAATAGTTACAATACCTCATCTCAGAAATATAGGCAGCTGTTACATTTTTTTGTCCTTCGAAATAACTTCTTCGGACTAATAAAGATTTTATCGATATTGGAAATGTCTGCAATGTTCATGTTCTATATCGTACTGAACGCAACAGATCACAAACTGGTTCAGAGAAAATTCATCGAAGAACCGAGTTCGAATTCAAGTTGAATCCATTACATTCACTTACGTGCTGATGCCCTTGGGAATGGTATTAACCCTCTTCTTCTCCCCCCAGTTATGGGTAAATAGCAGGACAGGCCGGGTTCCATAGCCTCGGATGGCAACCAGTCTACCGCAGAATGAAATGGCAACCAACTGCAGGAAAAAAAACATCTGCCTCGTCAGTCATGTATCGAAAGGTACATGTTCGCCTAAGCATGTATCACGCATGGCACATAACTGACTGACACAGCAGACAACAGAACAATAAATATATTGCAGGTCGTGATATACTTGCAACTCTCACTTACGTAAAAGCGACTGAAACAAAATTAATCAGAAGTAGAAAAATAAAGATGATTGGAAACCGTGTAAAAGAATTGGAATTTATCAAAGAGACAAAAGTATATGAAAAAAACTTATATCTGATATTACTTGGCCACACTCTTCATTATGTTCAGATATATTTGAGAAGCGTAAGACTAATGGATTCGACTGGAATTCGTACTCGGCTCTCTGGATTGAGGAATCGGTAGAGCCGAGTTCAAATTGCAGTCGAATTCTTTACATTCACTTATGTGCCAATACTCTTCAGACAGGTATGGATCCTTTTCTAGAAGCTATGGGTAAATAGCAGGAGAGACCGGGTTCTATAGCTCTGGATGGCAACTGGTCTACCGCAGAAAGAAATGGCAACATACTGCGGGAAAAAATCTGCCTAGTCAGTCATATATCGAAAGATACATGATCGCCTAAGTGTGTATCACGCATGGCACATAAGTGACTGACTGATGCAGAGAAAGGGAACGAAATAAAACAATGACTTTCCTTAATTAAGGTAACAACGGAAAGAAAGTCAAGCTGTATAAAAGAGGGACCGTTTTGTCAGCAGATCAGACCACTCCGGCAAACTCTATCGAAGGGAACCCTGTTTGACACTCTTCGTTTTACCCATTGCCATTGTCCCCTCACGCTGTCGACCGAAGTACACGAATAAAATCTTTTGACCGTTCGTGAATTTTCGACAGAAGTGTAACTTTTAGATCATGCCACGTTTTTTGTACTAAGCTGCAGCGAAGAAACATCTAAAAACTTATCAAATACTGACCCAAGGCATAACGCTGCAAAATTCAGTAAAGATGACTAAATCAATTAGTAAACAAATCAAACAGAACAACTTACTTGATCATTATGAAGAAAATGAACATTTAGATTTGTTTAAAAATTTCAATGTTGCTTATTTCTCGTTGTACAGTGCTTATTTCATTTACTACCAAACTGTGATTTAAATTCTAATTTATTCTGTAAGGTAATAATGATTTTATGTCAATATTTTGTTTTAATTAAAAATTGATATTTAAAGTTTAATATTGCGATCTATGACACACGTAAAGAGATATAAATAATAAAACCGCATTTATTTGCGTATTTACTGTAGTCAATCGACATCTCCAGCTGCCTTGATCTATCCTCTTCCCTTCTCCACGTCCTTTCACCTTTCATTCCCATCTGCTCTCGTTCCAAATCTTCTGTAACCCCCTAGCCTTGATCGATCCACTATCTTTCTCCACATCCTCTCCTTCACCACTCCTATCTGCTCTTCCTCCAAACCTTCTGTAACCCCCTGCGTACTAGTGGCTTTCAGCCTTGCTTGGGGTGATATGCTTAAAAAAAAAAAAACTCATCACCAGGAGTTTCATCTCCTCATGGCAATACCTCTTCTACAGTATTAAAGTTGGAGGGTCATGGTCAATCCCTGATGCCTGAGGCATCCAAAAAGAAATATTTCGAACAAGCCTGAGTTTTGTGATGACAACGAACACTCGTTGCCACTTTTGCAATGTCAACGAATACTCGTTATAACTTTCGTAATGCTCGTTGTCGTAGAGACTTTGTAATCGCAGATACCACTATAGTACGCCGTTGAACGATACTGGTGTCAGACGCCTTCGAATAACATTTGCACTAATAGTACTTGCTCGATAATACTCGCTCGACAAGTAACTGCCGAATAGTGATCAGTATAGTAAAATAGTTTAGTGAATAGTGTAGAGAATAGCGGTCCATATAACAATAGAGGATTGAGTAGAAATGAATATCCGTATAGAGGATAGAATAGAAATGACGATTGTTAGTTGTCAGCAACTTCCTACATATATGCGTTTCCCCTATGGTCAGGTGATCTACTTAATTCAATAATGGGATTGCCTGTGTTTTCTCACTGGCGATCTATGTTCAAACTCAAGAGTCGGCAATGATACTTTATTCCTATATAACAATAAGCAAGTTTTGCCTCTACTCCAAGGCATACGTGGCGCGGGACTGACTAACGTTCAGCCAAATGAATAGAAGCAGATAAAATAAATGAAATAAATCCAACCCACAATTCATACAATTTATATTAATAAATTGACTCGGGTCCAGTTTGGGTGGTGGGGTGCTATCAATCCCCCAAGCGGCACTTCTACTATTGCAGTTAAATTGGGTGTGTCAGGGTCAATCCGCAACGATTGAAGTTTGAATGGAGGTGAGTAGTTGCTGCATTCTAATCACTTGGACACTATGGGCGAGATTCTGTTCGAGCGAGCGTATTGATAAGTACTACCAAAACATACATATTTGATACGGAAGCGAGCATGCGCGTACCCACACGCACACACACACACACACACACACACACACACAATCAAGGAATTTGATTTTAAATATTCAGTCAGTTATGTGTCATACGTGATACACGCTTAGGCAATCATGTATCTTTCGATACATGACTGACGAGGCAGTTTTTTTTTTCCCCGAGGTAGGTTGCCATTTCTTTCTGCGGTAGACCAGTTGGCATCCAAGGCTATCGAACCCGGTCTGTCCTTCTATTTACCCATAGCTGGGGGTGAGAAGAGGATTCATACCTTTTCCAAGGGTATTAGCACGTAGTGTGAATGTAATGGATTCGACTGGAATTCGAACTCGGCTCCGAGCCAATATCCATTACTCCACTGTATTGAATTAATCACGCCATCAACTTATCTGAAAATTACTCTCAAGTTTAAATATGAAGACAGTTGTATTCGAATTATTCTATTTATTGTCAAACACACATACACACAAACGCACATACACACATATTATCTTATAACTTTATATATCCATATTACGACTTTTGTTTTTACGCACGAGCGATCGTGTGTGCCTTTGCCTACGATCAACCGCACAGTCGATATCGTTAAGAACTAAACACAAGAAGACGATTCCTTTTGCCCTATTTCGAAAACTAAAACTTATTTTCTATTAACAAAAAAGAAAGAAAGAATTATAGCGAAAAAGAAAGAAAGAATTATAAGGAAGAAAAAAGAAAGAAAGAATTATAGTGAAAAAAAGATTATAAGGAAGACGAAAGAAAGAATAAGAAAAAATGAATTATAGTGAAAAAGAAAAACATTATAACAAAAAGAATTATAATGAAAAACAAAGATTTATAAAAAGAAAGAATCGTATGAAAGAAAAAAAGAATTATAAGAAAGTATGAATTATAGTGAAAAAGAAAGATTACAAAAAAGGCGAAAGAAAGAATGAATTATAGTGAAAAGGAAAAATTACAAGAAAGAAAGAATTATAATGAAAAAGAAATATTTATAAAAAGAAAGAAAGAAAGGAAAAGGAACGTAGAAAGGACAGATATCAACAATAACAGAGGGAATTTGTGCAAATAAAAAAAAAACTCTAAAATGATATTAAGCGCCGTTTTAAATCATTGTCGTTTTAAGGCATTCAAATTAACGGGTCAAATAAAACATTTCCGTTTTCGCAAGTTTCATTTAAAATGAATCCGAAACCTTGCGTCTATTCGGGAATAAATAAAATCGGAGAAAGAAGTAAAGTTAAATAAATCCATAGCGCGTCAAAACAACCGCTTTATGCTGATGTGTTTTATGGCCTACTTATTTATTCTTGTGAAAACGAAGATTTTACAGATTTTAAAAGTTTGCAAAGACGAAGATCCCTATTCTGTACACGCGCATTTGTGGTCAAATTTTTATGTCTTTTGAGATCGGTGAGTTGTTACCTCTCCCACCAACACATAACGGAGAATTATAAAAAAAAAATAGCCGTTTGACCTCAATTAATATTATAGAATTCTACTTTTAACTAGTCTTGTATTAGCTTTGTGTACTTAACTGTACTTTGGGGTTAACGTTTATTTTACAAGAGAGACTGCTGTGATAAAGATATTTTATACAAATTCAGATTAAATATGTATCTCCACTAATTCGTTAAAAAACAGCACAGCATGATGAAAAAAAGGGTCCCAAACTTAATAAAAGCAAAGTTTTATCGTCAAAACGTTTATGTTATTACTAAGAGGAAAGACCAAAGTATTTTCTGATTATTAGTTCAATAAGTTTTTTAATCGTTTTTAGCACGTTCAAAATTTTGGTTAAAATTCTTGTTATGTTTTGCGTCAACATTCGACCAATGGGTGTTTCAGCACCTTTTGCCGGTAAAAATTCATTGATTTTTAAATTCTTTCATAAATCAAATAACTTTTGGATTTTAATGAAACTTATGAACTTATTTAGAAATTAATGAAATTATTTTTGAAGTTCTTTTTTTTAGAAAATCTTGGTAAAAAATATTTTTTTGCATATGCCACTCCCTACTTACATAATTTCATGAAATTTCCGGAAATTAAATTTTAATTTTAAAATTTGTTTTATTAGTTAATTGTAAGATTCCTTGGATAATGTAATTCATCAAATTTTTGAAACAGTTACTCATTTTCCGAAAATCTGCTCAGAATCGTAAAATAAAAAATAAAAAACTAAAATATTATTTAATTAGAAAAGCTTTTAAGTACTTTTATAAATAAGATTTATTATGGACACTATTGTCTTAAGAAATTTTTTTTCGATGCATGACGAAATTTCTGTTATAATTTTTTTAGATTTTAATTATAATAATTTATAAATTTTCAAATCTTTTAAAATTCTGCTTTACTACAATTGCGTTAGGTGGTATTATTATTAAGTGAACGCTATATTAATTAATAAAAAATTAAAAAGCTTAATACATATCATCACACACGAAGATTTTTAAAATAATTTTAAACTTTTTATGTGTATGAACGTGTCCATTTTGAAAGTATGGGCGATCATACACGACATTGTCTGAAAATAAGAGCGATGACTATAGTAAATTTAAAGTCAACATTCCTAAAATTTAATTACGGAGAAAATTTTCTAACATTTTTAAGATTACTGAGTACTTAAAGATTATAGAAAAAAGGCGCTCACGTCATTTTCTTAAATTATGTTTTACACATAAAGTCTCTGTAGAACAACAATAAAGTTGTCATCACCTTTTCTGCACTCGTCAAACATGTAAGCATGGCTACTGTCGGTTAAAAATACCGCTACTGTTTGTTTAAAAATGCATTTCTGCTGTTTTAAACTTAAAGTAAATATTTGTTTCAAATCAGATTAATTATACTTTAAATCAGCTGATATTCCTCAAATAAAATTTCAGAAAATTATATTTTATTTTTAGAAGAGTTTTAATAAAGATAATTACATTGTGATGAAAGACGACTAAAAAAGAATGCTAATCAGCTATTTTAGCAACAAAAAAATCGATTCCAATCAATATAATTTCTGTTTGAAATACACCAGCGTATTTTGCTTACTGGAAATAGTAAAATTAATCTTTTCGCTTTCAATTAAAGCTAAAATGAAAGCTTCAAGAACGCTTTTTCATTTTTTTAAATTCATTTTAAACCTTAGGTATCGTGAATTATTGGAGGTACCTAAATTAAAGTTTCTGCTAATCACAGATATGTCTGCTGACTTGTGAACAGGTTGTGCATGCGTTTATTGACAACAGTAGTCGTGAATGTGCGTGTGTATTGATCTACACAAGTCAATATTGGAACAGCCCAAGATGTGAACTGCGAATTGCAGATACCAAAATCAAGCAAATATAAAAATCTAATTATCTAGGAACTATTTTAACAGAGGACGGAACATGTGACACCGAAAAATCCGAAGTCTCATTGAAATAGTGAAATATGTCTTTCAAAACCTAAGCAGCATATTAAGAAACAGTAAAATGAAACAAAAGAAAATAGTGTTGAACTGTTATATAATATCAGTCCTCTTTCTCCTTTTTCGTATATGGCAGTGAGAATCTCCTGACAGATGAAGAGACTTGAAGCAACAAAAATGTGGCTCTATAGAAGAATGCTGAATGAACTAAACATTTGATCAACGAGGAAGTTTTAAGGAAAATGGAAACAAAAAAAGGACACTTTTTCTTAGAATCAGAGACAGTTGAAATTTCTAGGACAAATTAATGAGGAAAGAAGGCTTGTAGAATTCTGACACAAATAATTCATTGAAGGCAAGAGATACAGAGGGAAACAGCGAGTAACCTACCTAACACGGATATTAGAACAGGTAGTGGATGGAATGGTGAAAAGACAAACCATGCTAACAGCCACAAAGAATATGAAGTTGTGGAGACCCGTAATCTCCCACGTCCTGACGGAACACAATACACAGAAGAAAATCTGTGATGAATAGTTTTTTTTTTGGGGGGGGGGTATCGGCTGTTTAGTTGTTCATTCCATGATTTCGTTATATCAAGTGTTTTGTTGAGTTCATTACACTGAAAGAAAATTACCGCTTTATTAAAGAGATATTAATGATTAAATTATTTTTTTAAAATTCTTCAATCAAACGAAGCCAAAAATTATGAGAAAGTAGAACCTTGTGGTCTTTAAAGCACATTTTTCTGTTTCCGTTTCTAACTGCACTCCGCAGACTGGCATTCTCGTGTAAATGGCTGTCGAGAAAAGGCGTGCAATATCAATAAAAAAAAAATTTAAAAAAAGGCGGAAAAGTCACAGATAAACGGGACGTCAAATATGCTTTGGCTGATAGAGAAGTGGCACCAAGTCGTGCCTGATTGGATGATGCCATCAGCACAGACGACACTAACACAAGAAATCTGGCGCGCCGAGAGACAAAAGATGCTGAAATGATAGCGACGACAAAACGCTGAACGTCTTCAGAGGCGTCTGAAAAATGGAAGCGCCAGTCGATTAATCAACAAGATGGTGGCGGCAACTTTGTGGGAAAGCAGGTGAACTAATGAACCAGGGATTATTGGTAACGAATGATATTCAATAATGATGATGGTGATTGCAAAGATGATCACAATAATGCTGAAAATAAGACTTTCGGATAAACTGAAGAATACCGATAATGATAATAATTCTAGCGATTATGATTTTGACAAAGATATTGAAGATGACATTAAAAATAATAACTGATGATAAAATAATGAAATAATAACAAGCCAAATACCCGGCTTACGAACACTCCACTTAATAATAATTTAGAAATAATTCAGCAGACGATGTTATTTTTCTTATGGTAACTGGATTTGTGGCGATTGGCTTATTCGATTACCGTTGATCGATACCGTGCATCTGGAAAATGCCGCTTTTATCACAGTCGCAATTTTTTTATTGGCTTTTTGCAGGCGCTCGTACTCTCTACATTAAACTGACCTTGTGTCACATCCTGCCAGCATGGAGTGGCAAGAAAATAGAATCACTTCTCAGACTTTTGGCTGGGATCAAAATGTTGTATCTTGCCTCGGGCGTATAAACTAAATTTCATCTTTTACTCGTGCCTCTGTCTGCGGACAGAGCTCAGCTGAAAATATTACTGAGAGATGCCCGGTCTCGGGGAACAGCTACCCGCGGCAGTACGACCCTCACCGCACTAAAGATAGGAGATCGGTGGTAATACCGATACCAGCGCAACCAACATTTGCGGGGTATGGTTTATATTTGTATTTACTCAACCCCCACGAAGACAGGTTGTGACAAAAAGTCGATTTAATGTGAGGAGCCCGAGCGCGTACACCCGGGAAAGGAACAAAAATTCCCGATCCTCATTGCACCGATCCCTCTCTCTGGTGCAATGAGACTGTGCGGCCTCGGCCAGCTGTTCCCCAGGGCTAGGCACCTCTCAGTATAATTTTCTTTAGTTGCGACTCTGTCCTTTGACGGAGCCGCCCCTGAGCGCTCTCAGCCAAAGACAGAGACGCAACTGAGGAAAATTACAAACTACTTACACACTAGTGTATGGGTTATATTTTAACCTTGCTCGGGTGCACGTGATCAAGTTCCCCTCATTAAACTGACCTTGTGTTATATCCTGTCAGTGAGGTGTGACAAGAAAATACAATAGCTTCTCAATCTTTTGCCTAAGACCAAAGTGTAGTATCTGTTCCTATCAGCTCACTCTGATTCTCTCTCCACTTCTATCTTCTCTTCTTTCAGACACAATTATAATAGGATAGTTATTAGATTATTAGATTAGTTATAATGATTACGGCAATATTAACAGTTTTCTTATAAGAAAACATTTGACATTCATTGTCCGAGCAGACCGCAAGGTTGAAAAATTACAAAAAATCATTGACCGAGAAGATAGACGGTTGAAATTTTTAAAATATTTCGTTTAAGACAATTTTTCAGGAAAATATGTTCAAGTTCAGCAGCTGTTATCACCTTTTCCAGTATTGACAGATTTTCCTTCCTAACGTTTTATTTGAAGTGGTGTGGAATGTCAACTCATTATATTCTCCTTGAGTTACATATGATATCTGTTTTATTTGTTGTCGCTCTTGGTAGTCCTCAGGGGGGGGGTCTCTGTTATCTGGAACAGTTCTTTCTGGTTGAGAAGCGCCTGCACACAAGGTACTAAAAAGTGTGGTCTTCGCCATAACCCATAGGCTCTACTCGCTCAAATCTACTTTTGACCATTGACCTGAGAAAGCGGTTGTATACACCATAATCACCATTATTTGCAATAATTCTCCAATAAATAATTCATTAAAATTCCGCAGGATTTTATTTATAAAAGTTTTCGAATGGTTCTTGAATCTGATTGTCATTAGGAAAGTTTTTCCCCATCAAAGTGTCATGCTGATTGGAAAGTTAATATAGCGTGTGGGGAAGATCGGACCAACCGAGATCCAATTCTTTTTCCTGTGCTATTCCTCTTGTATGCGACTTTGCTTTGATCTGAGAAAACGATAACACGGAAAACAGATCATTTTTTACATTTTTATCTATTTGTTGGTTTACTCTCATGATGAAGCAAAGATATATACATATATATATATATACAAATTTAAGGGAGTTATGCCGTGATTCGAACATCCGAGGCTGAGGTAGAGCAATCAAATTCCCTATCCATAACAACACCGTTCTACTACAGAAGAATCTGTTTTAAATACAGTGTCCTTTCAGAACGTAGGTGTTCATGCCTCTTCATAGATTCTTTTACTTAATTATCTGTGAATTACCATGCATTCATGGAAAAGAAACGTAAAATGGTTGCCTGTTGTTTCCTTCTCGGTTTGGAATTAAGTGTTTTAGAATGGTCCTCCTCTAAGACTAGAGAATTCTCTGCTATTTAACCCATAGCTGGAGAGAGAAGAGATAGGTTCTTGCTATTCCCACGGGCATTTGTTCGAAAGTGAAGGCAACACACTGAACCTGAAATGGCTGATTCTAATTTCCATGCTCATATCCGTTACATTACCCGCATACTTGTTACTCTAATGGAATAGAGAAGGGATACTGCTAGCACACAGACACAAAATGGATTTTACCGAACCTGTATGTTCGTTAGAAGTAGTCAATTTCAGCTTGTAATATCACTACTACTAATAGCACTCTACCACAGATGATGGTACTCGGTTAGGTTGTAATATTGCGTTCGATGTATGTTCATTTTGCTTACTATATTAATATAATAATAATATAATATTAAATAAAATACTCTGGGATCAGAACAATTACCCATTAAATAGAAAATACCTGAGTAAGAACATAATATACAAATCTACAGTAAGAACATGCAAAAACATACAAAAACAATACAATATTTCTGGTAGATGATAGAACATATGAAAAGTTCATATGAAACTTCTTGGAATAATGTGTGAAACAGTTACGTGATAAATAATGAGGAATGCCATCAGTTATAAATACAAGCAGGTTTTGTTGTCTTTGCGTGATAAAAAATAGGCCATAGCAACAGAGAGCTTTCCAATTTACTGAATAGAAAATCGAAGGTATAGACTCGAGAAAACATTTAATGACATACTTAGGAATTTTTTAAATCCACACTTTACGATCTGTTCTGGCCTCCAACCATCCAATTTCATTAATATCCTAACACTTATTGTCTGAAATACTTGAAAACTCCCTCTGATTATATATGATCTAAACAGTTACGTTTGCCATTTCCTATATCTTAACAATTACAATCTGACGATCTTACGGTGTAAATTGACTTGTTGGCATGTCACAATAACGTTTCTTAAACCGCCCTGTCCTTTAAACACTTTTTATTTTATACTAAAATATATATTTGTATGACTATTTACATTATTCGGACTATTGTCCTCATCTTTGTCGCCATATTTATTACAGCGTTTCGGCCGATGTACACTCCGGCCTTCTTCAGGTGGTTGGAATGTTATTTCGCTCACTGGGGTAGACTGTTCTAGTTCCACGTGCCATGTTTACTGGATGTCAGTTATCAGTTGTCTCCTGTTAATTCCCCTCTCCAAGTTCTCCACTGCCCTAACCGGGTATTGAACTCACACTACTTGGGTCCTGTCACTGGATCTAACCAACGCTTTTATCCACTGTGCCATGTGTCCAGATATGTGTATGAATTGTCCATTCGTAAATAATCCCGTCATCTTTCATGAGTCACAATCACATGACATCATGCCAAAATACTGTAACGCACCATATTCGCGGGAGCATCACATGTACTCCGGCCAGACCAGCAGTAGTGTGCCACTACAGGCTGGTTTTAATTTCAGGATTTTCTTTTCTCTCTACCAGTTGTCACTTCAAGGGAAGAATGTTTTATTCATCTCTGCTATTTAAACCGTAGATGGAGGATGAAGAGATGGAGTATTCGTGTATTTTTCCAACGGTATTTGTGCAAAAGTGAACCTAACCAACTCGACCGATGTCTCTATCTGAGTCGCTAAACTTTTATGAGAATAACGCTAGCAATCACTGTGATGTTGAATGAACAGTTATGCGTATACTTGATTATTATAATTGATATAATAATTTGGCTACTTCGATATTAATGACAAGAATTAAAATAACATAATTGCTCATCATGTATTCATTTGGCGCATTTTGTTTCGCTGTGGTTAACAAGTGTTGTAATTGTGCTGCTTATGGTGATATTCAATGCAAAATTAATACAATAGCTTGCCGGTTCACTTTGACCTTGGAATGCTAAGTTTACCTCGTCTATACTTTCTACTCTCACTGGTAAAGCCTCGCGAGTCTGGTCGGGTCGCGTCGGGCAAACCTTCCGACTACCTTCGCACAGTTTAATCTGCATGGCGATACCATTGATCGGTGTGTGGCCGACGTAGTGCCCATGCAACTTCTTGGAACAATGTGTGAGAGTCGGATGTAGGCCGTGCATCAATGCAGTTCTGCATCCGAATTCACCTTAGTAAAGTAGGGTCGACCGTAATGATACAACCAGTGATTATATACCCCATACACCCATTTATATAAATACAATAATAATATGAATTGAACTAGCCGTCAAAACCATCTATCCAGGGCAAATGATTTGTACAAAGCTAAGGCAGGAAGAACGTCAAAATATCGTATCTGGTGGTGAGACTATGAAATCAGGTACGGCTGATCATTTGTGGGGGAAAAGTAAGGATCACCAAGTTTGTAAAACAAAATCTGAATAAGAAAAAACAACTCTGGAAATTTCTATTAAAAGAAATGACAGATTCGGATAACCTCCTCTTTTACCCTCCGTTGGAAGCTTCTTCATCAGAAAAGAACATGTATTAAGTCTAAGACTCTAACTGATTATACTAAAAGAAATGTTCATATACAAACGTCGTGAGTTCAATCTCTGCTTAATCAGTGGATTTCATGTACTCTTGGTCGAGCAGGAGCGGCATATCTTCTTTTTTTTTATTTCAAGCGAATTCGCACACCATTAATCAGTTTCCTCTATTTGTTGCATTCCGTATTGTCACTGGCTTCAGTTCCTCGGACCCCAACACCACTTCATAGACGGTTTCGTTTTCTTATTCCTTTTACTATACGGGAGAGACAGACGTGGTTGCATCGATTCCAGGAGGCAACGGGCGGAAGAGTTTCAGAGGAATACATACCCACTCGTTGGCTTAACATCCCGCCGCGTGTGACCTTAGATTGTGCATGGAATCTGGTTGCGAAAAGCTTATCGAGGCTTCAAAATTACTGCGGTCTTTGCCGACTTCTTTAAAACTTAAACAAAGGCAATGCCTCATTGTCAGAATTCCACCCCACGATGTATTCTGACCAATCACTAGCCATTCTGGCCCATTCTTCTCATTCTGCAACACATTTTTCTCTGACTCTCATTTTTTCATAATATTGTTCACTTAATAAAAGCCTCAAGAGCCACTCAAAGTAATTTTTTGTCCTGATTAGACTTTAAACTTATTGCTTTACTCAGGTTCGTTGACTTTACGACAGGCTACCTCCGGTTAGATACTTAATACAGAATGTCTTATAGGGAACACACCTCTTCTTCCACACAGCTATGGGTTAATTAATAAGACTTTTATCGGTAAATCGTTATCTCGAAAAAATTCTTAGAATATAAAAATATTTTCTGGTTTTAAATAGCCCGCGAAAGGTTGATAAGCCGTAAAAATCGACCGCAAGTCTAATCTTCAATCACGACCAGAGGAAAATTTTTTAATTGAGCTTAGAAATGGTAGATTGATGAGGGACTCGCTAACCAAGTCCATACATTAATTCGATTGCGCGACGGTGTTTTATGATCGAAATGTGACTTGTATAGATCTCTTTTACTAATACTCGTGCAGTCTGCATGACGTTTTCCTTAACTACACTTTGCAAGAGCTCAATATTGACAGATCGAAGGGAAATTCACGAGAGAATAGTACCCGACCGAAACAGGCCAAATTATTTTGGGCATAACTGGACGTTTTAAGCTTCGTTTTCACAAACCGAATTAATACTTATTGTCGCTTCCGTTACTGTTAAATATTTTTATTCATACAGCATAGAGTATAGATCTAAACTCATTTTTAAAAATATCTGTCTATATCTCTGAGATGAGGTATTGTAATTATTTACGTTATTTACATTGTTCGGACTATATTTCTCGTCTTTATTGCCATTTTCACGACGTTTCGGCCGTTGTACGCTCCAGCCTTCTTCGGGTGATTGGAATTTCGAACTGAACATGACTAATGACTGTGTGTACACCATCTCGTGCAGCTGTGGTAAGAAATATAATGAAGAAACAGTCTACTCCCTTAAGATAAGATTGCAAGAACATCGTAAAGGAAAATACAAAAGTCAGGCGTAGCTGAACTCATATGGAGGGGCAAGGGAGATACCGCCTCCCGTAGTATGAGGTTGAAATAATAGACAGAGAACATCACAGGAAAATACGAAAACTTAAAGAATCAGCACATATGCTAGGCCACAAAAATCTCCTAAGTTGACCAAGCATAGACATTAATGCAATATGGGAACCAGTAATAAGCAGTGCTAGAGAAAAGCAATAATAATAATATGAGCTCTGGTAAAAATGATTACTGAGACATTAAGATTATAAGTCCCAAAAATTCATACACTGTTGTCTTCAAGGACACATGGCCGAGTGGATAAAAGCATTGGTTGGATACAGTCACTTGACACAAAAGTTGTGGGTTCAATACTGGTTACTGCACTTGTGAACAAAAAAACTTGCAGAGTTGGGTTAAAGGAAGATAAGTGAGACGGGAGAGGCATGGCACGTGGAAATAGAACAATCGGGGGACAGGTTCAGTTTGAAATTCCAGTCACCTGATGAAGGCTGGAACGTACAACGTCATGACAATAAAGAATAATGTAAATCATTTTTAAAAAGGGGGGGGGGGATCGATGCAAAATTTACTTCAAATAATGCAACAGGAAAAACTTTAAAAAAAACTTCCCAAATTTCCTCCATAATGATAAGAGATTAGCGGCAATGGTGTCTTCTTCTATTATGTGGACGGTATTTCTGCCGCAGCCTGTATTAAACTAAAATGATGAATTGTTGAAAATTACATGAAAGCCAGTTGGTTAAGGATTAGAATCCGTTGAAGATTCCAAGCGTATTTACCTGATACCAGTATTCCCCATATTTGTCTTGCCATTGTGCCCCGTGCGTTTTAGTCGTAAGGACAATGATGGCAATCTGGTGTCGCCAGCATTCTCCAATCATTAGGTCGTTCAGTCGCCATTTTGAGCAGCGAACGATATGTTGTGCAATCTGCTTGCACAAGCGTTAAGTTCTTCGTTTATACCGTTCAAGTCATTTCACACCTTTATTTCTTTCGTTTATTTCTCTATTTATGTATTTGTCACCAATTCTCTCTCGTTTCTTCTCTCACTCACTCACTCTCCTCTCTCTCTCTCTCCCCCTCTCTTTGTATTACATGAACAGAGACTTTCTTTTTTCTCTTCCTTTTCATGTTCTGATTTTTATATTTTTCTTCTCTCCTCCTCTCTCTCTCTCTCTTTCTGTTTATTCTATTTATTTCATTTATTATTATTATTATTATTATTATTATTATTATTATTATGTTTTTCATTAGTAATTTCCTGCTAACATGGACTTCCTTATAATCAGCCCCAACTCATAGTTTTCCGTTGAGTCAGGGTGTCCATTGATACTGTCTTCCTTCAACCTCCATTTTTTTCGTTTCTGTTTTTACATAAAACCTTCCTTTTTTTTTTGTATTTTGTTTAACTATTTCGTAATCGTATTTTATGACTTCATATGATTTTATGTCTTCCTGTCTGCTGACGATCGCCATCACAAACTTCTTCGTTCTTAACATCTAGGCACAAACCTTTTCTTTCATTCTTTCTTAGCCACCATTTCTTCGTAAGCGGCCTAATCCTTTTTCTAAGTCTTTTTGTTTTCTTTTATTCATTCCTTTCTTTTTTAACTGCTACACTCATGTATCTTACCTCTTTTTATCCATTAATGCCCACTGTAATATTCGATATCAGTTTTAAAAAAATTAAAACAAAAATACAGTATTAATTATTGGCATACAAAAACGTTCAGCGTTTATACAAAAAAGTTCACTTATTAATAAAGTATTAGTTATAGACGATTTACTTTTCTTTATACTAAATTGCCTCCAATACAAGGCTCGAGAGCAACTCAAGCTAGTTGAATACAGTCAAAATGAAAATGCTGAAGGAGATGTGCTATACTGATGGTGGGAGAAAATGAAGGGCATGGGGATAAGGAGGGAAGATGAGGATTGACCCTTTACTTGAAGAAGTCAGTACTGAATTATTCAGGTAAGTACCCACGAAGAAGTCAACAACACATAGTGGCAGTTTTGTGTCTGAGTGTAACTTTCACGTTCTATTTGGAATACGGAGGAAATGAGGGTGATTCAACTCCGTGGAAGTGGTATGGCGTACTGTGGTATAGTCTATTACTATTATGTCTACCAATATGGATGGTAAATTCCCAGTTAGTAGTGACCCCATGTTTTTTTCTGTAACTAGTTCTAAGGTTCATGCTATTTTTCAGCATCAGTTATTTGATTTCCTTCAGCATCAAAATTAGACAACATGGCACTTATTGGGCAACAATCTCAAAATGTTGTTCACGTTATTAGTATTATTATTAATTAATAATTAAATAATTAATAATTAATTAATTAAGAATAATTACATAATAAAAATAATAATATTAATAATATAATGTAATACACAATACAAAATATAATATATATTATATATATATATATATATAATATACCCATATAATATATAATATAAAAACATAATAATATAATAATAATTAATTAAATATTAATTAATAATTAAATAATTAAAGAGAGAAATAAGCAGAGACTGTGTGGTGGTGGTGGTGGTGGTTGTTGCGGTTGGTGGCGCCGATGATAATTGCGATTGAACTATCTTTTTTATTACATTTATCATTAAATAAATGTGTAATTTTGAGCAAAGATCGACCTCCACAAACGAAGACGAAAACAAAGACGGAATCTTGTCTGATTTTCCACGCAAGAACTCAAACACATTTCTTTGTTTCGCCATTTTATTGAGGCCTTGCTTAGATGCCGATCGCAGAACCTCTGAAGATAATGTGTCTAGTTCAGCCGCCGAGGACAACCGGTCTGGCGCCCACTGGCGCATCGATCCGAACCTCCACACATTTTGCAGACGTTTGATATCCGTAATCTAATGTACGGCTACGTACCCATGCATTTCCGCTTCAGTTGTTTACTGTGTTTCTGACTAGAGTCCCAGACAGACGGACTGGCCAGAGCGAGGTCGGTTTCGTTTGGTTTCAGCTTATTTTCCCCACCGCGCCAATAGAGTTTGGAACTCCAAAAACATAACAGGAAGAAATTAAAGAAGTTGTGAGTTGGGGTTGAGGGTTAATAGTAGCAGAAAAAGGTCGTATCTCCCTTTCCATGTTCGTCTTTTTTGCGTCGACCCTATGTTTGCATCCAGTCTTTTCCTACCAGTCCTTCCGCGTTCTGTCCACCCTTGAATCTACTACGATATTCTTATCATGGTTATTTTTTATAGAGTTGTTTTTAATGTTGATGTTAATAGTAGTGGCTTGCCTTTCTCTTTGCAGTCTGTATTTTTTCCTGTGTTCTTTGATTTTATTTTTCTACGCACTCTTCATTGCATTTTAGTGACGAATATTTTCAGCAAGCCTTGGATATATATATATATATATATATATATATATATATATATATATATATATATATATATATATATATATATATATATATACCCAATATATACCATGCTGAATATATATATATATATATAAGGTATATTTAGGCAGAAATTATATATATATATATATATATATATATATATATATATATATATATATATAGAGAGAGAGAGAGAGAGAGAGAGAGAGAGAGAGAGAGAGATTCAGAGACGGGAACGTTAGTAAATAAATCCTCTACATCAACAGTAAATGAATTCTCTACATCTATATCTACGACGTGCTAAAAATATATATATCAGGTATATTCAGGTAGCAAGTATATATATATATATATATATATATATATATACATACATATATATACACATACATATATATATATATATATATGTATATTTATATATAGCAAGTATATATATATATATATATATATATATATATATATATATATATATATATATATATATATATATATATATATACCTAAGAAGTGCTGAAAGTATATTTATGTAGCAAGTTTTCATTCCAATAGGTTTGATCAAAAAGAAGTTAAATTTTTTATTGTATTTTTACAATGTTCGAATGTGTTCAATAATTGTGATAAACTTTGTGGATAAACTGTCTGAAGTTCATATTGCGTTTTTTCTTTTGTATTTAGTCCCTTATATAATGAAAACTAGGAAGAAATGGAAGTAAGCTCTGCTACTTTGAAAAAAAGGCGCTATATAATCACCTTATTCTAGTTTAGTTTAGTACCAAACTAAACTAGACTAAATATCTGTATACGGATCTCTCTTCGTGTTTGTGTGCATGGGAAGTTACTATTTGAAAGCTGATTCAAAGTGTATGTTTCCATTTGAACCCTCAGATACATGCAAGACTATAAAAAGCAGCAAAAACCTTCACACGAAAAAGATTTTTCCTAATTAAACTGTGATTCCTAGTTCTATAAGTTTGTTGTCTTATCTTCCGCTAAAAGATAACTTTCGTATCTGAGTGTAAATATTTGCCATATACGAAAGGACACTGGGAATGACCGATTTCCTCTTTCATCTTAATCGCCCTGTGACTTTTATACAAAGTCCACCGTGATCCTGATCAAGGGAGAGAGAAACTTATTTTGAAGATCGAACTGAAGCGTGAAATTATCAGTTACCATGCAGTGTCGATTCTAATACAGTGTAACCTGGATATAAGAGAGTTGTCGGGACCGGAGAAGAAGTCTCTTATATCCGGTTTTCTCTTATATCCGGGTTTGGTCTATTTTGTTTAGGTAAGTAAGGCTCTAATTTGGGACCAGAGAACATCTCTCTTATATCCGGGTTACTCTTATATCCGTGTTACTCTTATATCCGGGTCTCTTATATCCGGGTTACACTGTATTAATTCTCTCTCTCTTTCTCTAGTTTTATCTCTTCTCTCTCGCCATATATAATGATTCTCACTTCTTTTCAGAAGAAGATCATCTCTTCACTTGGCTGCTCTTTTTTTTTTTCATTCAAAATTTTATACCCAAGCTAAAGCTTTATTATCTGTAAATAATTCTTAAGGCCATCTTCAATTTTACAACCTGTCTTACACACGTGTCAAACATAAAATGTGTCTGTGTTACCTATGTTGGAAACTTGCATGTCTCTGTATAGAATCATGTGACGTCTGAATCCCGCAAAAGAATTATAAATCTTGTCACAAGATTAGCACAAATAACCTACAGGACTTTCTGGTAGGAGTTTGCACCTAACCTCTCTGGTATGATATTGAGTAACTGGCTGAACTAGCCGCCGAGAGGGTAACTTTTCCATAAAAACTGCATATGTCTTGACGTCCTAATAGCGCCTTTTCTAATTGCGCGCTTTTTGCTGGAATGCTCAATTCTCGTCTGCTCAAAATTGTTGCAGCGTTTCCAAATCACCTTCACTAACCAGATCTATCTCCAGCAACAGTTTCTCAGTCTTCAACATTAACGCCCAGTCTTCAACATTATATATACACTAGCTTAAAAGCTACCTTATCGGGTGGCATTTAAACTAGCTCCTACGGATGGTTCTTGATTGGAGCTTAATCACAATACACAGCGAGGAATAGATGTGATAGGCAACAATAAACTACAGAAGAAATCAAAATTAATCGCTGCATTTAAGCATTGCATTAATATTTAAGCTTATCTTTTAAAAGTTCAACAATAATTCTTCTGCGCCCACTTAATTTAAAGACAATTTGATGTACGTAGGTCCTTGCTTTGCGTACAAACAATTATTTTTATTTAATGGCTGACATTCGCAATTAATTCCGATTATTCACAAATGTCTTTCCAAATTATAAAAATAAAATTACAAAAATAGTTATTTTACAAAGGATTCGTCACAAAAATATCCACGTAAAAAATCTCTGAAAACAATCGGAGTAATGAAAACTTGGGAATCTGAAATTTGAGGCTTTCGGGTCTGGATCCAACCCGAAATGTTTTTAATTTGCTCACGGAATCGGCCTGATTCCAAAATAGTATGACATGTTGGGCTACGGCCTCTAGGAGCAAAGTTTTTAAAAAAAGTGTGACAAAGTGACACACTGGCATTTGCATTTATTATATATATATATATATATATATATATATATATATATATATATATATATATATATATATATGAAGAAATATAGTCTTAAAGTGTGCTATATTTATGGGATAAAGTGCTCAATATCAGAGATAGAGCGTGTGTAAATATAAAAGTGAACATAGAAGTCAACACTTAGAGGCGGCAGTCTGTTTCATGCTAGTGCAATCGTCAGGCAACTAGGGGTTAAGATTGTAGCGTTCAGGGAAGCATCTCTGTGGGAGTCTGTTCTACAGAGTAGTAGAAGTTCTCGAGAAAAAGTGGAACTTGTTTTTTATGACTGGAATACGGGGGAAACTGTAGCTAATTCGATTCCGTAGAGGTAGAATGGTGAGTCTTAGCTGTAAATATCTGAACTGGTAGAACTAACGAGTTGGACTCATCTGAAAATCTGGTATAAAAATGGCTATAGTCTAGCGACTGGCGACATTGCAACATTTCTTCTCTGAGAAAAGGGGCTGCAGAGTAGGACATAGGACATCCACTACAAGACCGCGTAAATAATTTTGAATTGAATCTGTAACGTGAGGATTTGGCAGTTCCAACCCAAGCATGGATGCAGTACTCGATTTTGGTGTTTAATCTGAGATAAATCATAGCCGAACAGGAACGGTACAAGGTGCCAGACATTTTTCAGCATCTTTAGCGATGGTTCGAAAATATGTTTCATTTGGGGTCTGG
Source organism: Acanthosepion esculentum (assembly GCA_964036315.1). Taxonomy (NCBI): domain Eukaryota; kingdom Metazoa; phylum Mollusca; class Cephalopoda; order Sepiida; family Sepiidae; genus Acanthosepion; species Acanthosepion esculentum. The sequence goes on from OZ038478.1 coordinate 89,879,658, forward strand.
AGTGAACCTGAGTCCCTATAGAGGTTCAAAACGTTTAGCCTCCTTGAGAGTGCAACCGCGCAATTTGATAGGATAAAGTTCAAAATCTGATAAAGAATTGACTGATTTGATTTTTTACGCCGAAACATCTCGGATTCGGTGATGAGAAAATGATACTACTTATATATATATATATACATATATATATATATATATATATATATATATATATATATATATATATATATATATATATATATATAAATTTCTGTACAGTATTTACATTAGCCGGACTATTGTCCTCATCTTTGTCGCCATATTTGTCACAACGTTTCGGCCGTTGTACGCTCCGGCCTTCTTCAGGTGATTGGAATTTCGAACTGAACCCTTTATTTCGATCACTGCGGTAGACTGTTCTAGTTCCACGTGCCATGTTTGATGGATGTCAGTTATCAGTTATCTCCTGCTAATTTTCCCTCTGAAAGTTCTCCACTGCCTTAACCGGGTATTGAACTCACACTCTTTGGGTCTGTCACTGGATCTATCCAACGCCTTTATCCACTGTGCATTAGCAGGAGATAACTGATAACTGACATCCATCAAGCATGGCCCGTGGAACTAGAACAGTCTACCCCAGTGATCGAAATAAAGGGTTCAGTTCGAAATTCCAACCACCTGAAGAAGGCCGGAGCGTTGTGACAAATATGGCGACAAAGATGAGGACAATAGTCCGACTAATGTAAATACTGTACATAATACCTCATCTCAGAAATATAGACAGAATATAAATTTCTGCTTGCTGGTAGCAATTCAAAATCTGGAGCATCAATTCACAACACGTGGCTATAAACAACACCTAATCAGGGAACAAATAAATAAAGCAATTTCCACATCTAGAGAAGACACCCTAAGATACAAGATTAAAAATAAAACCAGCCGCATCCCACTTGTAACCACTTTCAACCCCACTCTGCCTCCACTATCCCAAATAATCAAAAGTCGCTGGGAAATACTACATCTCAAACCAGACCTAAAAAAATTGTTTCATGATCCCGGCCTTCCAGCATATCGTAGACCTAAGAACCTAAAAAAAATCATAGGTAGTAACCACATTTCAGGGGACAAGATAATCCGTAATAAACCAACAACAAAAACAACAGGATTTTCTCAACCATGTAACAACAAAAGAAGCTTATGCTGCAACCACATTAGACACACGAATTCATTCACTAGCTCAGTCACTAAATCTACTTTCAAAATCTACCACGACTCTAACTGTAGAAGTCATAACATAATTTACCTCCAAGAATGCACACTATGCCAGAAACAATATGAAGGAAAATCTGAATAGCCCTTTCACTATAGAATTAATAATTATCGCAATCACCTGTAGAACAGTTCCGCCTAGAAAAAACACGATTTTAAAACCCATGCCAAATTCAAATAATTGAGAGAATAGAAAAGTTCAGAGCAGATAACATTAGAAAGATTTTAGAGTTCCATGAAAATAAGTGGATACAACGTTTAAAAACGCACTATCCAGACGGGCTTAATCACAAATTTAACAATATAAATAGTATTAATATATAACCCCACAAATCAGAACCTACCCACATTTCTCACCCACTCAAGAAAGACATGCTTACGGAGGTGTTGAGGCCTCAAACTTATACACACACACACACACGAATATACACACTTACACACATCATACTCACTCATCCCTTAATGAGCCAAATGATAACACACACCCATAGTAATATACACGCTCACACACATCATACTCACTCACTCCCTAAGAACCAAATAACTCACACACACTTAACAGAGACACACCCCCTTTCCAGGAACCAATAAACCTGTCAAAATGACCAAGGGAATTCAGAGCAGCATGAATCCATCCAGCTCTTATCTTAAATAACAACTTAAAAGAGACTGTTTGACCAACACAAGGACTGACCAAAATTCATGTTAAAAAAATAAAAAAACAAATGAAAACTACAGACAAAAGCTTATATATATATATATAAATATATATATATATATATATTTCATTCAATGAAAGTTACAAGCCAGATATAATAATAATAATCGTCTGCGATATTCCCATGTAACTATTGCCCACGGTGAGGCACCCCTGCTGGTCGCGTGCACCCCAATCTGCGATACGAGGCCACCCACTCTACTACATCTCAATTTTCATAAGACAGTATTCATATTCAAAATACACATTTTATTATAACCTAATTATCTACAATATTGGATCATACGCAATATAGGTGAACAATTCAATTTAGAAAAATTAAAAATAAATGCAATGTATCTAAATACAATTTAGAGACATGTCATAATAGATTATTCCATCTTAAATAAATCAACAATGTTTTGCCGCTATTTTTAATATCAACTTGAGATTTTTCTTGTTAAGAAGTTGAATAATTTAACACATTCAACATTATGGATAAAAAATGGTGAATTTTATTCCGTGTTTTTTCAAGATGGTTTCACCGATTTGGACGAAATAAAAAAAAATCCCAGAATGACGTAAAAATCCACAAATGTTTTTCATCTTTTAACAGTCAGTTGTGCTTAGTTTCATTTGTAACGTATATAAATGTAGCCAGAAAAAAAATCAAATGTTGATAAGATAGCAAGCGTCAAAAAGCACTGTCCGGAGCCCTCAACTAGGCTTCTCCCCCCTACACCGGTCGGAGGGAGGGTAGCGTGTGGTAAGCTTAGTCTCTGGCTGCCGATAGATAATAAGTTTTGTTTAGCAGGTACAAAGTCAAAAAAGAGTACCTAATTAGGATCGAACTCATTATAGCAAGCATTCTAGACGAGATTGCGAGCTATTGCTTCACATCGAGGCGTCTATACTGTCGCTGTTATTGATTGTAATAGTATCCTTGATGGAGTCATTGAAGTTGAACCCAAGTAGATCTTAGAAAATGTCTCCCTTTTTTTTTTTTTTAAGTTTTGGTGACTTTTTGCCTTTATTGTGTCGCTTTTATTTTTTATTTTTTTTTTTAGACCTTCGATTTTGGATCGTTCACCCATTGTTATATTATTTTGTTGTTGTTTTTGTTGTTGTTTCAGACCGCCCACGCCTCGCTTCCCCTTGCCTCTTTGTATTTTCCTTCAGCCTAAAAAGTTAAGTCGGTTAATTTCCACGATATTAAATCTTTGATAGATGTCAGCAAATGGACCACCGCATAATGCTGCTGTGAGTGACGCCATTTGCTGTCTTTTTACATCAAGGGCCACGCAGACACAATCACTTAAGATCAGTATCAATATCAGCGCACACACACACACACACACACACACACACACACACATATATATATATATATACATATATATATATATATATATATATAAATATATATATATATATATATAGAGAGAGAGAGAGAGAGAGAGAGAGATGGGGGAGGGAGAGTGTGGGGGGGAAGACAAGCAGGCAGATAAAGTGAGGGACACAGAGAGAAAAGATAGCTTACGGTTAAATCACGTTGAATACACCGGTCCTCTCGTTCGGTTACCGAAGTTAAGCAGTGTCGAATCTGGTTAGTACTTGAATGGGGGACTTTCTGTGAACGCCCGGCACAGTAAGCACTGAAGACGGCCGAAGAGCGCAATAACCGAAATATTCTGATAATAAAGATGAGGATATTAGTCGGACTGTTTTGCTCTCCATTTTGGACTCATGCAATAAAACTCACTCCCTATTAATCCGTACCTTCCCACACACCACCAGAGCGATTTGGGAGTAATCATTGAAGTTTCAAATGCATTTTCGCATCACGTAATATGAAACTGCTGATTAGCTAAAGTCATTTTATCAATTTTTTGTTTATATCGAAGGGTGTGTCCCAAAATGTTCATGGCCTGACCAGTTCCCCAAATGTGTTAATCAGTTCTTAGTTGAGCCAAGAGCTTTTCAGAAACTCTTCGTATATTTCTTTTGTGGATGGGGCACTTCGAGGCGGTGTAACGGTTGGCAAGCTTGTCTCGCTAGAAAAGTTACGACTGAGTAGTGAGTTCGATCCTCACTGGGTGCCCCCTACTTTCGGCCTTGTGTCAAATCTAAGATACGCTCGGAAAATCACTATATTTCTATTGCGGGTTCCGGAAAAATCGTAGTGGCACTAGTAATTGTAATGATGATATTAGCCATTTCTATACAAGGAAACATTCGGCTGGACGGTCGACCCCTACTCGCATAAATCGGCACCAGCGGAGCCGTTCCACTTTTTTCCACACACATTGTTGCCGCCACTGCGGAAACTTATTCCTCCCCGTCTCAACTATTTCGAACACAGCTGTCTTTTTTTTTACACTAAACAACTTTTGACCCTTAACTCTATGTCCTAGTTTGCCGTCCGTTTACACAAGCTCGTTTGTTAGGTAGCTCGCTGTCTCCTTCCGTTTCTCTTACTTTCAATCTCTCCTGTGAGGCTCAGAAAATCTTCAGGCTGTTTGGCGTCCGTAAATGTTCATCTAGCCTCGATGAATTTCAGCGGGTCAAATTTTAACAACACGACTCTGCTTCGTAGGTTCATTCATGTCAGATGCTATTTTGTCAGACTGCTATATGTAACAAGGCAAAAAAAAAAAAGAATCGGGTTACTGGTGCGAGTGTTCAGCCTTTGCCGTCATGCTACCAACATCCGTAATCGATGTCTTTAGCCAACATTAATAAATATGAAATAATACTTTCAGGGCAACCCTTGTATACAAGTTCTACATTCGTATAGGCCACAAGATACGTTAGATCTGTAGTCAGCAGCTTCCTTACTGACCATTGAACTGTTAAAATATTCACTGAACTTAAGTAAATGTTTATGACAATATATTAGGTTGGTGCAAAAATAATGTCGTTTTCTCACATGAAGTTGAACGTCAAAAAACGACATTATTTTTGCACCAACTAAATATTATAAAAAAGAGCCTATTATCTGTCAGTCATAAACTGCCATGATCGTATGCACTGTATATGCGCGTGTCTGTGTTGTGCGGGAATGACTTACATGTACACATGCTATTTAAATTACACTCAAACATTCGCACATATATATACACAGAAAATTTCATTTTGAAAGAGATATTGGAATAAAACGTTACCTTCCCACACAATCTGAACAAGCAGTGGTGAATCTGATATGAAGCTAATGAACCTTAAGCTTCGGGGCCTTAGAGGTAAGTTTTTAACGAGTGAATTTTTCGCCAAAATCGATGGGTTTTTGTTAAGTGTTTGTTATTAAAATACGGCGATTTAGTGATAGAATCATAAGCCAATGGGTTTAAGTAGCTAATGTTAGCCTTAAAATATGCTCTAGGACCAGTTTTATACGGCCTCAAAATTCACCTGTAATTGGTCAAACTTAAAAATTTTCTTGGGGTCTTTCAGCGTCCAAACCCCCAGCTGTAATTATTTTATCGGCGAGCTCATCAGAATCTGTTCATAGCTGACATTTTAGTAGTTGGATCCTCGAATCTATTGCTGCTGGTTGCGAAAGCACCCCCGCAACCAGCTCCCGCCATATCTGTTTAAGCTTAAAAACGTAAGACCGCAATTGTGAACAAGCCTGTTCCTGGACAATAAATTATAAATTTAGAGACAAGGGAAAGAAAGTAAGAACAGAACGTATAATAGCATCATGCCCGTCAAAAATGGTTCTTTCCTTACATGTATATATAGTCCTGAAATGAAGTGAATAGATAAATGAAAATTTTAATAAATCTTTTCATTTTCTCACCAACAGTGAAAGAGGCTTAGTATCTTGTCGACAGTCATTTCACAATTTCTATTGCCTATCTATTGCTATCAATCTATCTCAATATATTTATGTTAATATCAGTCTAATCACATAGACATATATGAATATACTATATATAACATATAGCAATATATATATATATATATATACAGTGATACCTTGGCTTAAGTTTTTTCGAGTTAAGTCATTTTCGAAGATACGTCGATTTTTCTTAAATATTATATGGAAAAATAAAACTCACCTTAGGTCGTTTTACTCGAGTTTACTCCGGCTGTTAAAAATATTTGAAACGTCAAAATGCTAAAATAACAATAAACACATAAAATCATATTTAAATACATTTTATATATATATATATATATATATATATATATATATATATATATATATATATATATATATATATATATATATGTATGTATGTATGTATATATATATATATAACGAAACACAATCGAAGTTTATAAACTCCGACTATGATAAAATTATCGAAAACAAAAAGAAATTATCATAATAAAATATGTTCAGCAGATGTTCTTATTTCGAATTCTTTCCGATAGGTGGCACTCGTGCGTTGTTTTCTGCTCCAACACCGAGTTTGAATACAGACTTGTTTATATCTGTGCTCTGCCGTTGAAGTTCTTTCAGTTGCATTTCAATTGTGATTTGGAATACATTTTTTGGCTCCGAAGAAAAGTCCCACTGCCAGTGCTAATGCTAAGTGTGAGGCTATATCGCTGGAAGATAAGGTGAATATCCAGAATACAGTACGTATATATCATAAATACTGTAATAGGCAATGGGGGGGGGGCTTATTTGCGGTTTATAGCGAGATTATTTCGACTTAAGAAAGCAATGTCGTATTTTAAAAAGGGAAGTCTTTAGTTATTCATTTTTTATTCTTATATTTTTCTTTTTTTGTTATATTATAATTTTGTTATATTATTATGCATTTACAATATTTCATTGCCAAAATACATATTTGTATATTTTATTTGTTTTTTTTTTTACTTTATATTTTTTAAATCGAAGTATACATTGATTTTTTTTGTTTGTTTTATTTCTAAAATAGTTTTTTTATATATAGGAATCACCCCAAGCAAGGCAGTAATGCCATTAAAAACAAGGGGTTACAGCGTGTGGAAGAATTAAGAACAGAAACATTAATGATGAGCAGAAAGAGAAGAGAGTAATCAGGTGAACAGTAGATAGTGATTGATTATTGCATTTAATTTTTTCAGATTAAAGGTGGCTGGAAAGCGTGGAGTTGGAGGGGAGTTCCACAATCGAGAAGTGCGAGAGAAGAAACTGTTAGCATAAAACTTACGGCTACATCCAGCCACCTCAACTGTAAATTGACAAGATTTCGACGCCAGTCTAGTTCTGTGCTTAAATTAAAAAAGTTTAGGTACCATAGTGAAGAGATCATTTGAACAATTACCATGAAAGTATTTATAGAAAAGACAGACAAGCAACCTTACAGCGCTGGGAAAATGACTGGAGCTGATCCGCCAGATCAGGACCAATAATATTGCAGATTCTTCTTTAGATCTTATCAAGGAACTCATGGTAAATAGCAGGGGCACCGAATCATATATGGCAGCAATAATCTAAGCATGGACGAATAGTAGACTTATAGATATATAAGATAGTTTCTGGCGAGAAAATGTGTTTTTGCAAGTTTATTAAGAATGTCTATTATCACTAGGAATTGTTATATTACAACATTTAATGCACTGCATTTGTTAAATTACTTATACACTGATGTGAATAATTCTATACTTATATTAAGTGTAATATTTCACATTTTTTATAAAAGAGAACATAATTGTCGAAATTGTAGGAAATGCATTTTGAGTAATAATGCTTGTTTTGCTTATCATTGACTATTGGTTCAGTATCGTCGATTTCTTTACTTATCATTTATTATTCAAACATTTTTAACAACATCTGCCAATAATTTTATTCTGTTATCCTTTTATTTATTGATTATAGTAACGTAACATTTTTTTATGGATGACGACGTATTTTCAAATTTGTAGTAAAAGCGTTTCGTGTCGTAATGGAGTTTGATCATTTTTTGCATGCAGTAATGAATTTCTTTCTTTATTATTTATCTCTGAAATATTTAGTTTTTAGTAACAACAATAATAAAAAATGTGATCATATATTTAAAGATAATTTTATACTTTTCTTCTATTCTTATTTATTGATTCGTTTCTACTATTGTCATTAAAGTAATAAGTCAAAGCGGTACATTTTATAATGAACTGTTCACTCCGACATCCAGTGTAAAATATATATGGTCGTTCCTTATCATGGTAGAGGGCATACTTGTCCCAGTGATCCGAAGAGTGAAGCCGTCTGGAGTTCCGACTCCTGTACGGTCACCCATAGTGTTATGGTCGAAGAAGAAGGACTAGATTGAATGCGACTAGTCTCCCCGAAGACCCCAACAGCGGAATAGGCAAAGATCTTGTCGCAGTTAGCTCCTCCTCATTTCCTTAATCCTTCAACAGGGGTCTCTCTCTCCCACGAGTATAAATATTGGCTGACCTTTCGCCTCTTCCTCTTTTTACGGCTTACGCACACGTGCGGCCAGCTGTCTCGACTCAGGCCACGGGCCGCAACCTCGCGCGTGAGGCGAGGTAAAAAAAACTTTCTTTTTTTTTTACTTATTCCAATATGTGACCTCTCACACAAACAGCGTTTCCCATATTCTGGGAACACGCTAAAAACAATATACGCGTTCGTACGGACACTCAACACACTCACCATAACTTCTCCATACAACACTCTGTAACCCTTCATGTCATTGTAATTTGTTATTAATATATATTTGTTTGCATACATGTATATCGGTCTTGTTTGTTTCTTTATCTTCTTTGGACTCCATTATAGTCCAACATTCCTATGTAGCTGGACCGGCCAGCAGGAAAGTTTAACCCAGAGGTATCATCCTCACCACTTCACATTTCACACCTCACGGTCCACTACAATCTACACTATCTCAAAAGCCAAACCGGCGGAAGAGGGCAGCGCTATTTGGGCTGGCGTAAACCAAAGCGGACCTTACCAAACCAAGCATCCGACAGTCCCATGCAACCAGTTTTGCCAGATCTCGACTGTCTCAATCCCCGTTGAGCCGCGGGGGGGGGGGGGCACCTCTGACCAAGTGTGTAGGCTTCTCTCCATCGCGCAGAGTTGTCCACCAAAATCAAATTCAGGTGAATGGTCTTGTCAAACTCTCCTTGATCCACAGCCATCTCCGCCACCGCCAGTTGAGAAGAGAAAGGTAATAGGGAGAGAGGATGACGATCCCGATGATCGGGTGCGAGCGGGTGCCGACAACAGTCGCAATACCTGTATATGCGTATAGATTTATTTGTACCTCGAACCTGACAGATTTTATATACCGCTGCCATAATGGATGCATACTGGAGTAATTAATGACCAGCGGCTCGGATTGCGGTAATTGGGAAGCAGAGTTCGAATTCCAATCACCTTCATTGCATTTAAATACATGCAATATATATATATATATACACCTCGGCTTAAGTCGTTTCGAGTTAAGTCACTTTCGAAGATACATCAGTTATTCTTAAATATTAT
>OZ038478.1:89894031-89929031 GCA_964036315.1 Acanthosepion esculentum
TCCTGAACTGAAAGTCAGCATCCTCTAGTAAATGTTGCAAGAAATAAGACTCGAGATAAACCTTTCCAAAACAGAAACTATGATCTGGAACTGGAATGAAAGTATTGATGGCACCTGCCCTGAATTCATCATAAAAATACAGGATGTGGAATTAGTAACTAATAAAAATTTCAGACACCTCAGCATATGGATCAGGTATAACATTTTAGTATACGAGAAAAAGAAAATGAACATAGAATAGAAACCACAATTTGCAACGAAACTAAAGCATCAACCTGAAAAATCGAGTCATGTTCTTAAACAGCCTCGTCAGATCAAGACTTTCAAATGGATATCATGTATGGCGCAAAAACCGTTCAGAAATATCTAAACTGTCAGTTGTATGCAATCGCTTTCTAAGCTCAATGGTGAGAAAAGGCTTTGACCTTGTGTCGCCTGAATGTCTTGTCAAAGGTCATCCTTCTTTGAACAGTGTGGACGGGTGAGATGAAATCACAAAGAAACTGTACCAAATAACAGAAACCATATCACTTGAGGACTACCAACAGCAGCAACAACTAAAACGGTTAGCACATGTAACCCAAGGAGAAAATAATGACATGATCAAGCGGTTAACACTCCACACCAAAATTTTGTATCTGGTCTTAAGATTTTGACCAGGAGTGTGTATAGATAGATAGATAGATAGATAGATAGATAGATAGATAGATAGATAGATAGATAGATAGATAATATAATATAATATAATATAATATAATATAATATAATATAATATAAAAATATAGTTTAAAGGCATTGACAAGATTACAGACATAATAAATGAAATATGAAACAGTGGTAATATACCGGAAGACCTAAGTAGATTCATTTTCATAGCAAAGCCAAAGAAGTCAAGTGCAAACTAATGTAAACTCCATCGGAAAATCAACCTAATGGGCTATATAACGAGACGTATTATCCAAATTCTGATGCATAGAGCGCAGCAGAATTAGACCAGAAATAGGACAAGAACAGTGCGGGTTCATTAAAGACACTGGAACAAGGAATGCAACATTTATACTCAGAATGATATCGGAAAGAGCAATTCAAATGCAGAATGATGTGTACCTATGCTTTATAGGTAATGCAAAAGCGTTTGACAAAGTACGTCACAAAGAACGATTGGCACTTCTAGGTAAGCTCGACATATTTTGAAACTATATTAGAATATTCCAGAATCTATACTGGCAGCAAACAGCCTGCATACGGATAGAAAATGAGTTCCGTAAATATGCCAAAATAGAAAGGGGTGTAAAACAAAGATGTGTCTTCTCACCGGATTTATTCAACCTATACAGTGAGGCGATCCTATAGGACCCAGTTTTTCCTACTATTCAACCCATAGCTGGGGAAGTAGAAATTGATTCATACCTTTCCCAATGGAATTTGCGCGTAAGTGATTGTAATGAACGCGACTGGAATTCTACTACCCTTAGTCCCACCAGCTAAAGAAGTAGGGAAATATGGTCTAAAGATTGGCTGATGCCTGAAACTGACAGCCACCATGAAATATTGATTCCTATGTTCTCTCTCTCTCTCTCTCTCTCTCTCTCTCTCTCTCTCTCTCTCTCTCTCTCTCTCTCTCTCTCTCTCTCCCTATATATATATATATATATATATATATATATATATATATATATATATATATATATGTTGTAGCATTCCTACGGACGATAATGAGTATGTACCTATTCAGATAAATACAGTAGTAAATACTGTATGTTGGTCTGCAGATGGAGATTCGTCTCCGACTGTGCGGTTCAAACTCTCTACCTCCAGGCAGAGAGGATCCCCAGACGAGACTATGTTAAAGGGCAGTCTCCTCTCGGGAAATAGCTACCCGACCCCGTTTTATACGTGGTTTACGAGGAATGTTTGTCCGAGCCTACGGGCTCGGATACCCCACATTAAATTCGGCCTTGTGCCACATCTGCCCTAGTGAGGCGTTTGGTAGATATCCCGCAGTTGGAGATTCGTTGTGGAATTCACTTGAGCCACTTCTAGCAGTTGACTATTTCTTCTACGTGCCGCTGGCAAATCTTATACGCGTTGTTCTTGCCCTAAGCATTCAATGTATGTGCGTGCGTGCGTGCGTGCGTGCGTGTGTGTGTGTTACTAATATTTCGGATATTATAGACATTATTTAATTGATTTGCATTTTATTACGTACGAGTTCCGTAACACATTAGGGTCATTGGTGCCGTAGCAGCAGTAGATGTTTCTACGGCGAGTTAGCTTGACAGAGCTCATCCCTCTTCAGGCAATGTTTTGAATTCAGAGTTATCCTCCTTCTAGACTGTTTGCTAGCCAAGGCTAGAGAACCCAATCTTCCCTGTCATTTAGTCCATAGCTGGAGAGAGAAAAGATGGATTCATATTTTTCCCCATGGCATTTTCACGAAAGAGAACGCAACAGAATAGCTCGAACTTGATCTTGGCCCAACGATTCAACTGTGCAGGGATCTAGAAAAAAAAACATGTCACTTTTCTTTTAAATTAGATGTTACTAATTTGATAGCTATGATTTCGTTGTTCTCGAAAGCATCAAATTTCAATTCTAAAATTGTTTGTTCATTTAAAATACTACATTTATCAGAAAATATATTCAGTTTAAATACAGAGGTCATAAAAAAGTATTTCAAAGGACCGCACATTTTGGCTTACACTTTTTTCCTGTTACGCACTGATTGTTGTCAGACAGAAAAATTCGCCCTTGCGACACAGATGTCCAGTGTGTGTGTGTGTGTGTGTGTGTGTGTGTGTGTGTGTGTGTGTGTGTACATTAAATAGCAGAAGCTCATTCTAAATTACTCATGCAACCTAAGAGATTAGGCGACAGCATCGGCCCCTACGTGACGAGCTTTAATGAATGGATGGCGGAAAGGGATAAGAAGTTGCGGAGAGCCATGATCGCCCATGACATGAAGGGACGCGGCACATAGAAGAAGAATCTATCATTCTCAGAGGAATCATAATTATTTCTAATATCATTGAGATGACTACATTTTTTTTTTGCCTGATGTCTTTTCGGAGACCAATATATAACGCCAACCAAAAATCCATTTGTTCCATCAAGGCATTATCTCAACGACCCTGCAAATAGGGATGAAATTTAAAACCTCGCAAAATGTAATTGATTCTCAGCCGAACCATTATCCATTATTTCAGACTTCATTTTTTTCTGAAAATGTTGAAAAATATGGATTCAAGATTATTGGGACAATAAATACATTTGATACATTTATCCGCTAGGATCCATACACACACACACACGCACACACACACACACACACACACACACACACACATATATATATATATATATATATATATATATATATATATATATAGCCACTCGTATTCAATGATACCCATCTAATAGGGCTGCTAGCCAAGCTCTATTGCAGACCATCGCTCAGACACATTTGTGTTTGTTCAACAGTCACATATTCAACCTGTGGTTTATACAGCAACTATGCTGAGCAGACCTTTGGTAGAGTTACGGTGTCTGGAAGAGAACGTGTTATTTAGAATGATCAACAATCTGAACAATACCAGCACACTCAAATCCTCGGTCACGATGACTTGTAACTTCGCGCTAGCACAACTATCGACAGCCCCAAATGTTCCGTCTACCCAGTTTCATTCATAAGGCTTGTGTCAACCCGTGTTATAGTTTTCAGGCACTTTCCAAAAGTGCCACACGCTGGGATCGACCTCGATCCACCTCGATAACATCAAGAAGTCGCCTTCCCGACAAATCGACCATGCTGAGATTCGACCCCGTGTCTCATACATATATATGACATAATGATATATATATTTTTTATATCGTTATATCATATGATATAACGATATATAATTTTGTATAATTTTATATATCAACAAACAGTATTTAGAAAAATATGACAAAACTGGAAAGTTATTTTGTACCGCGTTTCATCAGATGAAACGCATCACAAAAAACCTTTCCAGTCTGTAACATATATATATATATATATATGTGTGTGTGTGTGTGTGTGTGTGTGTGTGTGTGTGTGTGTTTCACAATCTTCAAAATATTTTCCAGACTTTAATGGATTTTATTAAAATATTCATTACATCCAAGTATGCACTGCGGAACGAATTTAGGTTAAAAGAATGCATTACTGCGATATTTTAAACTTAAATTAAATAATAGCTGTTTTAAATCAGATTAACTATACTTTAAATCAGCTAATATTCCTCAAATAAAGTTTCAGAAAAATATTATATTTTTGTAACATTTTTTAATAAAGAAAAGTACATCGCTATGAAAGATGATTAAAACTTGCGTTAATTAGTTATTCTAGCAAAAAAAGAATCTCCTTCCAGTCAGTTTAAATTAGTTTTTGAAATAAAGCAAAGTGCTTATTGTAAATATTATATTTAATCTATTAGCTTGAAATTAAAACTAAAATAAAAGCTTCAGGAAAGATTTTTCATTTTTAAAAATTAATTCTAAATCTTCCGTATCGTTTTTGTTTCTTTTTCTCTTTATTTTTTTTTTTTTTTTGGCGGTACCTATATTTAAGTGTCTATGGAGATTATATACTATTAAGCTGGTCCTTGATTTAAGCTTTCGGCTCACATGAGCCATCTTCAGATGGTATGATGTCATAGAACCGCATCATGAAGTTACGATCTGCGTCTGCTATTCTACAACCGTTATTGTCGCATAGAAATCTTCTATGTCAATATGATAGAATATTATCTTTGACGATGAATATCTTTGTTTAAATGTCCGTATAACCACACTGAAGATGGCTCATGTGATCTGAAAGCTTAGATCAAGGACCAACTAAATACAGATATCCAAATGTTGGAAAATTTTTGTCATTATTTTCACCCGAAATTAAAGCAAACATTCGAACATTATAACGGCTCATGATCAGACATAACAGACATTTATTGTCTGTTATATTTAAAAATGTATGTTTAAATATATATGTGTGTGTTTGTGTGTGTGTGCGTGAGACAAATAAATGGCTCCAGATTAACACATCACTGAATATATCGGCAATTACGCAAATTAATCTGGTATTCAATGAGTATATGCAAAGAAGCCAATCTAGGAACACATTTTTGATGAGACTATAAATAGTTTCTATTCTCGCACGACTTTTATTTATCTGCTGGATACATGCTTGAAGATTCCCTTTATAATCTCTGATGGCGGCCATATTGGATTTATTAAATTGACAGTTTCTTCGCCAGTACAGATACGACGTTATCTAATTTTCCTAGCGCGGAAATTTTAATAGGGAAACCTAGATTATGTTTCTTGCATAATTAATAGCAGAAAAATATGCACATTATGTAGATGTTGTTATTTTTTTTTTTTTCATGAATATGTTAACTGAGTGTAATGAATATATTTTGTAGATATCATCAGACAAACTAAACTTGATGTGCTGTTGATAGCTTCTTTTTTATTTTTAAAAAGTTATCACAAAAAATATCAGTGGTGACACTAATTATGCAATCAAGTTTCCCAAAGAGCCCATGTTATTTACATTATTCATGCGTTCGTCGGATTTTGTAGTAACAGGACTGAGCGGTTAGAGAAAAAAATGAATATTTTTATTGCTCTGGAAAAGAGTAAGCAAGGACGGGACATTTAAACCTTCATTTACGAACCTAATTTTCTGTAAAGAACAACTCCACAAGAATAATTTCAAAACCTGACTTGCAACGCTTCAGTTACTAAGCATTTCCTACAGGATATTCAGGAAACTTAAAATGCTAAAAAAAAATGTCCTTGCATACTGTAAAGGGTCAGCAAAAGTTAGCCTCGTAGATCATTGTCTAATTTAATTTTCGGTCATCACAGTGTTTTCTTTTCTATGATCCTGTGCCAGATATACCTAAGCTTAGTAAACAAGCAAAACAGGTATATCTCACCCTACGTCGTTAATTGGTTCCAGAGGTCAAAAAACGACTTAAGTCGAAATAGCCAACCGCAAATATGCACTTCCCATTGCCTATTACAATATTTATATGTATGTACTGTATTCTTCATTTCTACCTCATCTTCCAGCGATATACCTTTCGCTTAGCATTAGCACTTGCACTGGGACTTTTCTTGAAATGTAATTGAGAGAACGTGAACGGCAGAGCACAGATATAAACAAGTCTGAATTCAAAATCGGTGTTTGAGCGGAAAACGCTGAACATTCTTTATTATATTTTTGTTTTTGATGATTTTATTATATATATTGTATACATAATATTATTTTAAAATTTAGATATGATTTTATATGTGTTTATTCACATTTTAGTGTTTTGACGTTTCTAATATTTTTAACAGCCGACGTAAACTCGAAACGTTGTAATAAATATGGCGACAAAGATGAGGACAATATTCCGAATAATGTAAATAATGTACAATTGTACATAATATCTCATCTCAGAAATATAGACAAATATGAAAGTAATCTTTGTTTTTGTAATGCATTATATTGTTGTCAGTTATGTGAATAATTATTAACGAAACACAGTGGTTTTGTTATTTACACGTAAGATCAATATTGTTTTTTTAACAGTTATGGAAGTGGGTGTGTGAACTAGTTTGTGGTTTAAAAGGGGTGCGGACAAGGTAAAAGGTTAAGAATCACTGTCCTAGAAAAAGTGTCAAAAGGAAAGCAACAAAATGGACTCATCGCTAACTGTATAGTCTTCAACAAGAAAAACTGTCAAAGTCGTGAGGTTCGAATTGGAAACATCAGAATCGGGCAGGTACGGAAATTTAACTAGTGAAATGACAGACTATTGTCACGCAGAAAGTGTAGCAGAGAGACTCGAAGTTGTATCGGAATAGCGAAAGAGGCCTTCCACAAGCTAAAGAAAGTATTAAAAATTGGGTAAATTTCTTTAGAAACAAAAAAAAAATGCGTGCTGTAATGTTTTCTCAAGTGTATCCTACAATATGACAGAAAATGTTGGAAATTTTTTTTCACAGATCAAGAAGAGACATGAAACGACAAAGATATGGTTTTACCGATGGGCGCTGTTCAATACCATGGACTGAACATGTGAGCAACGAGGAGGTTTAAAAGAAAATGAGAACTCAAACGTAAGAAAGAGATAGATGGAATTTCTGGGACACATAAGGAAGGCTTGGAAATTTTAATATCCACAGGACATACTGCGTGACGGAAACTTAATGCCCTTCCCTCCAGAATCTATCTAAAATATTCGTCCGTGTTTTGGATATTGCTGCCATATGTGCTCCTGCTATATATTCTTGATAAAATCCAAAAAAGAATCAGCAATATCATTGGTCCTGATCTGGCATCTCGGCTTCAGTCACTTTCTCACCGTCATAATGTAGCATCTCCGTGTTTTTTTTTTGTTTTTTTTTTTAATATAAATACTTTCATGGTAATTGTTCGGATGAACTCATCGCTATGGTAGCTAGACTTTATGAATTTAAGCGCAGTACTAGATTGGACGTTAGGTTTCATCAATTCACAGTTGAATTGGCTAGATGTAACCGTAAGATCTATACTAACTGTTTCTTCTATCGCACATCTCGCTTGTGAAATTCTCTTCCGGTTCCATACTTTCCAGCGTTAAAATCATTAAAAATTTAAATGCAATATCAATCGGGATTTATTGTGCTGTTGATATTGTTCTCGCTCCTTAATAATGTTTCTCTTTTTTCTCATTGTTTCACACTCAGTAACTCCTTGTCTCATAATGGCTTTGCTGCCTTGCATTGGGTGAAAGGATTTAAAAAGACTAAAACTATAGATATTCCACAACCCATGCAGAAAATACGAAAATGGAGGACAGCTGCCATATGTGGGCTGGGGCTGTCTAATCTCCCGGTCTTGTAGGTGAAGAAATACTTTCCACACTAGAAACGCTTTTCCCACAGAAGAAGCGTCACGAGCTTTCTCGCTACTCTAACGGAATTTACACGGTAAATATTCTGACTAGCTACATTCCTGGGTTTCACCAGTTCAGACCTTCACGGCACGACACGGCACGACACGGCACGACACGACACGACACGCCGCACCTCGCGACGCTGCGCCACGCCACATACACTAGGATGAACCATCCTCATTCCCATTAGTAAGGAGGAAGTAGCACCAAGACAGTTTCTTCGTAAGAACTGCTAATTTGTAGAAAAAAAAATCTCTCACGTGTGTACTTTCCAATTACTGCAATGTTTCTCACATATTCTCATAAAGTACACATCTTACCTCCTTCTCTTAACGCTCGTGCAAACTTATTCCGTATCAGTCTATCTTGAGTGGCTCTTGGGCCATTTATTGTGATCATTTTTCTTACATTTCGTAAATCCAGGGTTTCAGATTAAATATTTCAGTAAAATGGGCATGTCGACGTGATGTAAAGGTCAGCAAGCTTGCCTCGTTATAAACAATTACGACAGAGTAGTGAGTTCGACCCTCACTACGTGACGTATCCTTTCGACCTTAAAAATTCACCAATATATTTCAGCAAAATTCTCACTTTCTAAAATTATCCTTTATAATTATAGTTTACATATATGAAAAAAGGCTTCCGTTTAAACTGACACCAGCATGATATGAGTTTATTGTAGTAGTCAATTTTTTGATGGTATATGTTGTGTTTGCTTTTTTTGAAATTTCTGTACATTTATTGATTTAAAAACATAATTTACCACATTATAATTAATTGTATAAAAAAATCACGCAAAAAATGTACCAAATGCAAATTTAAACATTTTGTGACGGCACTCAGAAAAAACTTCATTAGAAACAAAGAAAAGAGTATTGAATAGTAACATAATCCTTCTATATGGAAGTGCATACTGAGAAATCTCCTCAAAGATAAAAAAAGCGACTTAAAGCAACAGAAACGTAGTTCTACAAAATGATGCTGAGGGTATCATGCATCGAACGCGTGAGCAACAACGGGGTTATAGAGGAACTGTAAACAAAAAGGAAAATTATACTTAACATCAGGAAAAAAATTTCTAGGGTGCCTAAAAAGAGAGCTTGGAAAAGAGGAAAGAAAGCTTTGAAAATTTGATACTCATAGGACAGAAGGAAAGTGAGACACTGGTTTCTTTTCTCGCAAATCTTGCGTGTGGAAGTCACTTTCGATTTATTATACATACATATATATATATATATATATATATATATATATATATATATATATATATATATATATTAGGTTGGTGCAAAAATAATGTCGTTTTTTGACGTTCAACTTCAAAAGATCATAACTCCTTTCATAATAAACTTTATTAATCGAAATAAGAACCATTAGAATCGACACATTTTTGCCAACGAGAAACAAGTTTATTTATCCCATTAGCATAGAAATCCGGAGTTCTGGAAGCGATGAAGTCATTGAAGGCCGATTCGGCATCATCTCGGCTTTTGAAGCATTTTTCGCGCAGGAAGTTGTCCAGATGCTTGAAAAAGTGATAATCGGTTGGCGAGAGGTCCGGTGAATATGGCGGATGAGGCAGAGTCTCGTAGCCCAATTCGTTCAGCTTCTGCAGGGTCAGTTGAGCAACATGCGGACGAGCGTTGTCATGGAGGAGAATTGGTCCTTTCGTATTGACCAATCTCGGGCGCATACGTTGGAGCTTCTGGTGCATTTCGTCAATTTGTCGGCAGTACTTCTCCGCCGTAATCGCTTCGCCCGGATTCAAGAAGCTGTGATGGATGAGACCGGCCGCAGACCACCAAACAGTCACCATAACCTTTTTTTGGTGCAATTTCGGCTTCGGGAAGTGTTGTGGAGCTTCTCCGGCATCCAACCACTATGCCGAACGTCGCCGGTTGTCGTAGAGGATCAACTTCTCATCACACGTCACAATCCGCTCGAGAAATGGGTCGTTTTTGTTGCGCAGAAGACACCTCAAAACGACGATGTTTTTGATTATTGTTCAATTCATGTGGCACCCATTTATCCAACTTTTTTTACTTCCCTATTTGCTTTAAATGGCGAACGACTGTTGCGTGGTCGACTTCGAGTTCAACAGCAACTTCTCGTGTGGTTTTGCGAGGATCGGCTTCAATTAAGGCTTTCAAATGTTCGTTATCAATCGCAGTCGGCCGGCCGCGACCGTCTTCATCTTCGAGGCTCTCGTCACCATTGCGAAATTTCTTGAACCACCGTTGTGCCACACGTTCGTTAGTGGTTCCTGGGCCAAACGCATCATTGATATCACGAGCTGTCTCGGCAGCTTTTCGGCCTAGTTTGAACTGGAACAATAAAATCGTGCGGATTTGAATTTCGTCCATGCTGTCAAAAAGCCTGCCAAAAAATGAATGAAGAGATTGCGAACGGTAACGAATAACACGATTCGATAGAGCGAAAAACGTGTTTCAAAATTATATATAACATGGCTATATATATCAATGAATTAATTCAGAAATCATATATAAAAGTAACATATGTGAGAAAACGACATTATTTTTGCACCAACCTAATATATTGTTAAATATAGCAGACATTGAATGTCTATCATGTTTGATCATAGGCCATTCTAGACTTCTTATGGTTGCTTTAATTTCGGGTGAAAATAATGACAAAAGTTGTCCACCATTTGTATATTTTTTATTAAGTTGGTCTTTGATCTAAGCTTTCAGCTCACAGGACCCATCTTCAGAGTGGTTCTACGAACATTTAAACAAAGATATTCACCATCAATAATGATATTCTGTTATACTGACATAGAAGATTGCTATGCAACGATAATGGTCCCGGAATAGCAGACGCAGATCGTAAATTCATGATGCGGTTCTATGACGTCATACCACATAAGAGAACGAAATATTAACAACAAAGCCATATATTTAGATGCAAGGTAATGTGTTGTGACTAGTTTGAAATGTAATTTTGTTGAGTGTGGGTTGCTTTGTTTTAATGTAGATGGCTTCCAATATCTGAAAGTTCTTTTTACTGTGTATATGTGCATTGTCATGTTATCAACTAATATCTGTCTAATATTATGTACATAGCTTTTTTTTTTTTTTTTAAATCTTTTTAAAAAATTTTGTCATTGTCTGTAATTATTTAACAATATATGTTTGAATAATGATCTACTGCTCCAATGCAATATATATATATATATATATATATATATATATATATATATATATATATATATATATATATAAAATATTGTCTCCTGAAAAATTAATTTCGGTTGAGCTCTTTGGTCTGAGGTGTGGGTTTGTAAACAGTGACTATTTAAGCTAATATTGCACGAAATTCGGCAGAATTGAGTCACTGTCAGTCACTGTGTGTTTATCTAAATCTAAAAATAAACACGCTAAAATTCACCTTCATCCCTGCCGTGCGCCGACGGCTTACTGGTAGAAGTTCCGACTGACGCAAATTCAGTCGGATTTCGATCCTAGCTAGAGGCAACCGGACGTCTCGCCACACTGATGAGCTGTGAAACAGCGAAACAGTCTGTCTGTGGATGACAATATATATATATATATATATATATATATATATATATATATATATATATATATATATATATATACTATCCCGTCCAATGATAGTTTTGTGTTAAGAAACAGGAAAATCCCTTTAGAATCAAAGAAAAGAATACTGAACATTTATATGGCCGTTACTACTGGACAGATGAAGAAGAGACTTGAGGCATCAGAAATGTGGTTCTACAGAAGGAGGTTGAGAATATCATGGACTGAAATGCGAGCAATAATGGAAGTTTTAGGGGGAAAAGAAACAAAAAGGACGGTTTAACTTAACACCAGAAAGAGACGGTTGAAAATTCTAGGTGACATAATGAGAAGAGGTGGTCTTAGAAAATTTGACACTCTCAGGATATATTGAAGGCAAGGGGAACAGGAGAATATAAAAGCAAGACAAAATGCATGGCTCTCAGCAAAAGGTGCACACCAAGATGCAAATTGCAAATTTAGAGATAACAAAGTCAAATTTAAATTGAACTTGTGTACAATTTAAATAACCGGGAAGTGTTTTAACTGAGGACGGAAAGTGTGGCATGGAAATCTAAAGGCGCATTGTGTTAACAAAAGACACCTTCCAAAAGCCAAACAAAGCATAAAAGAAAGAGAACCATTTTGTCACAAACAAAAAAACAAAAGTACTGGACTGTTACGTAATATCAATCCTCCTAAATTGTCGTCTGAATTACGCAAAAATGAAAATAACACTGAGATCTCATTTCTGCTGTTATATTTACTAAAATCACGCAAAAATCTCTGGAAATAGTAAAGAGTAACTTTATTCAATAAAATCACCATTGGCTTCAAAAACGGGCTTCCAGACGACTTTGGAATCTCCTGCATCTCTTCTAGACGGTCTCGTTGTTAAGTTGGTAAATGCTGCCATTATCCTTGCTTTCAGGTCATATTTGGTGTTACAAGGAGTTTTGTTGCTTTCTCGCTAAACCGCCCCACACATAATCATCAAGGGGGTTGCAGTCTGGGGAGTTAGGTGGCATGATATAAGGAGTGATGTGGTAGCAGAAATTGTCTGACAGGTATGACTGGGTCCTCCTGCTTGTGTGGCATGGTACAAATTCCTGTTGCCAGACACAGGGTCTTCCAACAGCCACTCTCTTGACCCATAGTAACACTACCTCCTCAAGGCACTTTTGATGTAGGCCTCTGTGTTGAGTCTGAGGCCCTGTGCAATGAAGAATGGAAGCCTAACGTCGACATCACTCCAAACACCATGATGTTACCTGGACATATCAACTCTTTTCAAATCCTCTGCTTTGACCTCAGATTGATACACTTTGGAATGTTCGCATTGGAGCTTCCGGCGCGAATTCCAAGCAGTACAACATGACGTTTCCAAATTTCTGGTGGTGTGAATTGCGTCATTGGCCTCTTTTTCCCACAGACAGTGCCAAACTGACCCTACTAAACTTTGCAGTCGACAAAATCAAAAACAAACAATGCGCTTGCGCGAAATTAAAAATATAAAATGGCGACAATTTACACATCGTACCTTGTATATGGCAGTGAATGACAAGCAATCTTTTCACAGATGAAGAAAAGACTTGAAGGAACAGAAGTGTGGTTCTACAGAAGGATGCTGACAATACCATGAACTGAATATGTAAGCAAAGACAAAGTTTTAAAGAAAATGAAAACAAAATGGACATTTATAATTACTATCAGGAAGAGATAGTTGAAATTTCTAGGGGACATAATGAGGAAAGATATAATTTCAGAAGTTAAGCAAAGCATGAATAAACAGAAAAATTTTATTAGAAAAAAGAAAAAAGTACGGGATATTTACGTAATATCAGTCCGCCTATATGACAGTCTCCTCGCCGATGAAGAAGAGACTTGAATATGGAAACAAAAGGGACGCTTATTCTTATCATCAATGGTGAACTGCTAACATAGATGGTCGAGTGCTGTCCAGTCTTCACTTTCCATTCCCGATAGAGTCCAAAAGTGTATCCGCGTCCTTATGGGTGATGAATTATTTTCCATTCTACAACACCTTTCTCACAGACAAGACGTAAGCCTCTCGCTGTCCTATCGCTATTTCCATGAAGAATGTTCAAATGAATTACACTCCTTAGTTCTACCAGTCCTAAACTTCACGGCTAAAACCCGCCATGCCAAGCAAGTGTAGCGAACCAGCTTCATTCCCTTCATATTCCATTGGTGATATGTAAGTTCTATTCGAGCAGCTTCTTCCCATGAATCTTGATTTGTGGAACCGGCTCCCAAGATGTTGCTACCCCGGCCACAACAATCTTAACCTGTTCAAGTCTAGAATCAACGTCTGAAAAAGGAAAGTAATTTGCAATAGCCATTTGGACTGACGAACTAATCTCTAACAAATCGCTGACTTAGTCGTGTTAATTTAACATACAAAAATTAAAATAAAAAAATCCAATTGCCGGCTCATCGTTTTCTCCAAGGCCCCATAAAAAAATCTGTGCAATCTCATTCTATGTGTAAACGATACTGGCATCTCTTTGAAAAAGAATCTTGTACCGATTCAGTTGGGTCGTAGTTTCATCGTAGAAGCAATTTTGTTTCAACCCGAACAAGAATTAAAAGTAAAGCTACAAAGGGTCAGCGGGTATATATAAATATATGTTTGCGGACCTATGGAGGTGTACAAGTACAAAGCCGGAAAGATTTTGGTGTACGTACGCATGTGCAAACCAGCACAAGCATTACATACACATACATTTAGCGTGTTCTATACATTAAACGAAAAGCAGATGAGAACACATAGGCATACAATCATTAAAAGTGGCAACCGTGATACTTTTTAGGCCAAATAGGAAGAGAAAGATTGAATTGCGTCGATCTGGCGGGCTTATCTAGCTGCCTGACTTGAAAAGCAGTATTTGTAAAACCTAAGCTAAAAAGTTAGATTCCTATATCGCTCTCTAGTGTGGCGGGCTTATACACAATTATTTCGCCAAGAAGGCCAAAGTGATGTGATTAGTATTCTATGTGCCGTGTCCCTTCAGGACGTGATCATTCATGTCACTCCACAACTTCATATCAGTTGTAGCTCTTACTCACGTCTGTCTTTTCATCATCATCTCCCTCTCTCCCACTTCTTGGTATGTCATCCATTAATACAAGCTTAGTCGGTACGTTACTCGCTGTTTCCGTCTGTTTTTTTTTTCCTGTCTTCCTTTGGGCATTATATTTCCCAATCACTCTTTCCTCATCATGTATCCTAGAAATATCAATTATCTCTTTCTGATTCTAATTAAAAGCGTTGTTTTTTCCCTATTTTCTCTAAAACTCGTTGGTCACATGTTCAGTCGATGGTAATCTCAGTATAATTCTGTTGAACCAGATGATCGTTCTTGTTTCTAAATGCATACACGAGGATGCAACAAAGTTTCTGGTTCGACCACCTCCCCAAAATTTGACCACACTCCAGAATATTTCTGTTCTTTTTGAAGAAATCCTTTCGACACCAAAAACACTTTTGCACAACTCTCTTATATATATATATATATATATATATATATATATATATATATATATATATATATATATATATCCGTCCTGAGTATGACGATAAACTACATCCGCGTCCTGGGTAAGACGATAAACTACGTCCAGCAGCAAGGCCTCTGATCAGGAGGTTTTGAAGAGCGTGGAACCACCTCCTAATTGCTGGTGTTCCCAGGTCTGTTCTGACCTGGGGTGGTAGCATCTGATAGGATCCCAGCTATGGGCAAATAGTTAACCCCGAAATTGGGGTAAAAATACTATGAAAGTGTAAAAATAGGTTTTAATACCAGAAATACTTTAAAAGATTAATAAAATATTACCAGCAATACATTTTTGAAAAAAAAATATTGCCAGAAATAGATTTTTGACAAAACAAAATATTAACTGTAATAAAAAAAATTTTGTCGGCATTAAATAACCCATTGAGATTGATACGCAATTATATATATATATATATATATATATATATATATATATATATTAAACAGATACCAATCTTAGCCACTTTTTACCTAAAACAGTAAGAATTTTTTAACTTTAGTTAGATGCGAGACATATCACGGCAGAGCCATCTGTCCAATTCAATTTAACTTTTGAAAATCATAGAACTGTGAAACCGGTAAAGTTACTGTAAATAAATATTCTTACAGACTACAGTTGCATTTACAACTACTTATTCTTTTATATATATATATATATATATATATATATATATATATATATATATATATATATATATATATGTCGGTTTTCTATTTAAATTGAATTAATAATTGCTCTGGCTTGACATTGAGTCTCTGGATTACATGCTCCTTGAGATTATCCATATGGATTACCAAACTTTTCATTACCTACCTATACATATATATATATATATATATATATATATATATATATATATATATATATATATATATATATATATATATATGCCCACTGATTATTGCATTTAGCATGAAACAGTCTGCCGCCTCTGAATATTGACTTCAATGTTCACTTTTACATTTACATAAGCTCTATATCTGATATTGAGCACTTTATCTGATAAATATAGCATACCTTAATATATATATATAATAGCTAAGGAGACCGAACCTATCTACATAGGTTTCACCTACCGGATCATCAGAATAATTCTAACTCTATTTTTGCTCTATTTAGTGTATTGAGAACTTTTACGTTTAGTTTAGGTACTTTTCTTTTCTTTTGGCTAGACATTGCGATGCTGGTTGAATTTTTTTAATCAGTACGAATGTTTTTAGTCTTTTCTTGATTTTTCCCCCAAATATCAGTTTGTCTAATATTTTTTTTATTTGCAAATTGTATTATCTGTTTTTTTTGTTTTTTTTTACGCCGCCAGAGTTATAATTTTAGAATAAAATAAAATAATTTCTTCATATATATGTATTTATATAAATGTGTGTGTGTGTGTGTGTGTGTGTGTGTGTGTGTGTTTGTGTGTGTGTGTGTGTGTAATTTCGCCCGACCAAGAAAGAATTATTTCCACCCATGTAAGATACATGATGTTACATATACTAACCATATATATGGCACCTTGTTCGTCAAGTTTCTTTAAACCATTTCAAAGAACTATTCTCATGTTTGGTCAGTAGATTTAAGTACTCTTGTCGTCAGTATACCTTATGAGTGACAAAATATCTAAACCCTCTTTCTTTATTACGTATCCAAGAAATTCCAACTGCCTGTTTTTGGTTCAAATTATTTTTTTTTTTTCTATTTTCCTTAAAACTTCCTCGTTAATCATATGTTTAGACCACGTGTCATATAAGTATAAAATGTCGCTGCCGACACTGGAGTTTGAACACAGATCACCAGAGAGCAAACACAGGCGATCCCATTTTAAATAAGTATATCATGTGATGATAAAGGCAATATATATATGGGAATTAGCGTGGCGTCTAAGTGATCACTATCCGGATTACTTCGGAGGTTGCTTGTCAAACTCACTGCCTCCGGACAGAGAGGGACCCAGATGAGCCTATGCCAAAAGAGAGAGTCTCGTTTGGGGTGGTAGACAGCTACCCGACTCCGTTTTTACGGGGTCTACGGGGATTCTTTTTTCGGATACCCTACAATAAAATCAGCCTTGTGCCACATCCGACCGCGTGGAGCGGCTAGTGAATATCACCACTATACGGATTACTATTCGGATCACTATTCGGTGGTTACTATTCGAGTGAGTATTATCGAGCAAGTATTATTAGCTCGAGCGTTATCCGAACGCGTCTGACACCAGTATTGTTTAACGGCGTTACTATAGTTGTATCTGCGATTACAAAGTCTCTACTACAACGAGCATTACGAAAGGGACAACGAGTATTCGTTGACATTACAAAAGTGGCAACGAGTGTTCGTTGACATCACACTAGCCATGATATTCCCAATATCCTTCTGCTCTTCATCGGTGATAAGTTTGTCTAGAATTCACTGCCGTACAGGAGGACTGATTTTACATAAAAAATCAGCATTTTTTTCATTATTTCTAATGAAATTTTCCCGTGTCTTAATACATTGCTTAGCTTTTGGAAGGCGTCTTTCACTATTCATGAGTACTTTCGGTGACAAATTTATTGTCCTCTGTTAGAAAACTTCCCAGATAATGAATTTTTTTTATATATATGGCTGATATTTATCTCCACTTCGTAGTTCGCAATTTGGGTTGTTCCCTTTGCTGACAACGAAACATTATGTCTTCATACGATTGGTTTTTCGTCCTTTCTATTCACGGGAAAAATGGAGGAAGAGAAGGAGACAAAAGGAGAAGGAAAAAGAGAAATAGATATAGAGAACAAAAAATAAGGAAAAAGAGAGAAGGATATAGAGAGAAAAAATGAGAAGGAAAAGAAAAATGGATATAGAGAACAATAGAGGGCAAAAAAGCAGAAGGAAAAGAGAAAGTGATGTACAGAACAAAAAAAAGAGAAGGAAAAGATAAATGGATATCGAGAAGAAAATAAAGAACAAAAAAGAGAGGGAAAAAGAGCGATGGATAAAGAAAACGAACAAATACCAAAAAGGAGTAAAAAAAAGAAATTGATATAGAGAAAAACAAAAGAACAAAAACAGAGAAGGAAAAGACAAATGGATATAGAGAACAAAAAAGTACAAGGAAAAAGAGTGATGGATATAGAGAAAAAAAGGACAAAAGAGAGAAGGGAACAAAAAAGAAGAAAAAAAGAGAATGAAGAAAGAAATGGATATAGGGAACAAAAAAGAAGAAAAAAAGAGAATGAAGAAAGAAATGGATATAGGGAACAAAAAAGGCGAAGGAAGAGACATGGATATAGTGGGGAAAAAACAAAAAGGAAAAAAGAAAGAGATATAGATAACGAATTAAAAAAAAAAAGAAGGATAAAAGAAATGGATATAAATAAGAAAAAAAGGAAGAAAAAAGGAGGAGGAAAACCGAAATGAATATAGAGAACAAAAAGACAAAAAAAAGAAGGAAAACGAAAGATGGATATAGAGAACAAAAAAAGAAAATGAAGAGATAAATGGATATAGAAAATGAAAAAAGAAGAAAAAAAAGGAGAAGGCAGACGAGAGATGGATATAGAGAACATAAAATAACAAACGTACCTGCATTGACCAACATTATAGAGGCTGCAACTTACACTCTGTATTTAGCTTGATTTGTTCCAATTTATAATTCAAATTTTGATATTCATTTTCTTTTTGTTTGCAACCATACTCGAGAGTAAAACTTCATTAAACTCGATTTCACCTATGCCAATGTCAAGAGAGTCATAAAACCACAATATCTTTCGTTTTATGCTATGAATCTATGAATAAGAATAAGCCACCAAGACTATCTGAAACAGAAACTTCCAGCATCGTTGTCCAAACTTATATAATATTTTTTTTTTTGTTTAGAAGAGAAAATGAAGAAGCAGTAACCTTTCACCAATGATTACAAAGCAATATTTACTCGAAAGGAAGTGGCCAAATTAACATTTGAAATGACTTACCTGAAATCAAAGATATCACACCTAAAAGGAGAATCAACCACCCGACCAGGTGCTATTCCCATCAATGAAATGTGTGTGACTGACCCAGTACAGAAAATAGTATTCATAGCTTTACTTAAATGATGCTGTGTGTGACAGAATTGAAATTATTGCTGCTTGGATAAATTCAGCAGTTCATCATCGTATTAATGGGAGTTTGCTCTACAATAGGAAGAATCCACGGATGATGAGGTCCGTTTTAAGTTTAAAACCACGTTTGAACAACTTCGCCAATTTTTGAAAATGACCAGTAAAGAAATTGACATAGTAAACAATATTTATGTATTTTTAACGATAAAGAATTACTTTGAGATTCTTCTATTAACAATGATGGCGTTCTCTCAATGTTGGATGTGCGTTCAGGGTTTATAGTTCATAAGAATTCCTCGTCATTCTTTGGATATCAAAGAATTTGTTTCTCGACTAGGAACTATTTCGATAATCTTCATTACCATATTTAACTTTATCAACACCGGTGCCTTAATCTAGATGTTTGTGTTCCGAAACTTATTCATTATGGAAGAACATGAGGAAAGAGCGCGTGGAAAATTTGATACTCACAGGAAGGCAAGGGGTACAGAAAAAAACAACGCATAACCTACCTGGCGAACTTCACTAAATGGATGACGGAGCAAGGTTTAGGAGAGATAACAAAATGGCAGAATCTATTAAGAGCTACAAAGAACATGAAACTGTGGAGAGTCATGATCAACAACACCCTGAAGACACACGGCACGTAGAAGAAGGATTGATTTCAAGCATATTCAATAAACTATTTTGGCGTTTCGAAGAATACATGTGAAACCATAGATTTCTATATGGCTTGACTGAAAGCACCGATGGTGTTAATAATCTACACGAAATGTTATTGAAATAAAATAAGGACCATTTGGAGAATTTATAGTTAACGACTAACAAAAAATGTCCTGTGCTACCTAGAATATAAATATTGCCATGAAGTTAGACTTCACGCTTTTGCCGTTGCAAAGTGCATAAAACAAGACTGTTTGCTGAAACTTGAATATAATCTGAGATGTGACCTGTCTCCAACTGTTACCAATTTCGATGGACGAGAAACATGTTTTCGAATGGGCTTGATGATTAAACATCCAAGCTGAATAATTACTATTTTTATATAATACTTTCTAAAACCAGATTTCAAATAGAAAAAGCAAACATCTTTTGTTACTTTCTCTTAACGCATCTTTTTCATTTCCGATATACATTGATGGAAAATAAAATTGCCAAATC
Source organism: Acanthosepion esculentum (assembly GCA_964036315.1). Classification (NCBI taxonomy): domain Eukaryota; kingdom Metazoa; phylum Mollusca; class Cephalopoda; order Sepiida; family Sepiidae; genus Acanthosepion; species Acanthosepion esculentum. Next base: position 89,914,336 of record OZ038478.1, read on the forward strand.
TTGTAGAAAACGCCATCTATGAACTTTGTGCAAGAGTGCCTGCTGTACATTTTCTGAGAAAATATCCTGTTGTACATATTCTGAGAAAATATCCTGTCTTCATCCATGTTTTGTGATGTAATAATACTTATACTAGTACTCTGTCGTTGCCTGAACTTTGAACTGTGACACATGCTGCGGTAAGATATAGTGTTATGAAAGAGTCCAGGAACGTACACATACTTCTTAGTTCAATTAAAGCCGTTTGAAAGAAATAGGATTACAGGACTTAGAATGAAGGGTGTTCATTTCTGCACATGTTGGATGCGTCGGTTCGGTATTGTTTTGATATTGGCAATAGTTTTCAAATAAATATTTCTACATCTGTACACCTGGTTCTGGACGGCCATGTATTACAGACGCTCGCCAATATCGATGTATTGTAACAAGAACAGCGGTGGGATTGACAGATTAGAGCAAATATGGTCTGTTTCTGTTCATGTTAAACGTGACGCTTCGTTGGTGAGTTCATTTACAAATGCATATTTCTACACCTGTAGACCAGGTTCTGGACGGCCACGAAATACAGACGCTCAGCAAAATCAACATAGAGTAAGAAAAGAAGCACAGATCAGAGCAAATACAGACCGTGGAATTGGTCGAGCTTTTATATTGGCAACAGTTTTCAAATGCACGTTCCTACATCTGTAGACTAGATTCTGGACAACCACGTAATACACACGCTCACCAAGATTGACCTATTGTAAAAGCAACAGCAGCAGGATTTACAATGTCCACGGATCAGAGAAAATAAGGGATGTTTGGAACCGCTTACTTGGAACAGGATGCCTCTAGCAAGACTTCTACTAGCTTGGGTACGTATGCCTCTAGTCAGAACTTTATTTGCACCACGACACCATTATGCAGGTCTGTAATGTTCAGGAGTGCAAACAGATATTGCCTTGATACAAATGATAGTCATCTCCATATGTGACGTTGACATTGGAAGTAATTTTCCATATTGTATTCACAGACAACATGCAAATTCAGTCCCTGACATCTTGGTGTATGGTGAAAAAAGTGCAAATCACACTTGCAAAATCTGTCTCTCGTATTTTTCTTTCTTTTGTTTCTTCGTCTTTGCCTTTTCTTTTGTCTCTTTTGTCTCTTCGTTCTACTTTCTTCTTCATTTGTTAGCCTCTTCTTCCTTTTTAACTGAACATTGTTTTTCTTTAATATATATTTTTTTATTAGTCGGACTATTGTCCTCATCTTTGTCGCCATATTTGTCACAGCGTTTCGGCCGTTGTACGCTCCGGCCTTCTTCAGGTGGTTGGAATTTCGAACCGAACCCTTTATTTCGATCACTGGGGTAGACTGTTCTAGTTCCACGTGCCATGTTTGACGGATGTCAGTTATCAGTTATCTCCTGGTAATTTTCCCTCTGAAAGTTCTCCACTGCCTGAACCGGGTATTGAACTCACACTCTTTGGGTCTGTCACTGGATCTAACCAACGCCTTTATCCACTGTACCATGTGTCCTTGAGGACATCTGGGTATGAATTTCTGAAATTCATACCCAGATGTCCTCAAGGACCCAAAGAGTGTGAGTTCAATACCCGGTTCAGGCAGTGGAGAACTTTCAGAGGGAAAATTACCAGGAGATAACTGATAACTGACATCCATCAAACATGGCTCGTGGAACTAGAACAGTCTACCCCAGTGATCGAAATAAAGGGTTCGGTTCGAAATTCCAACCACCTGAAGAAGGCCGGAGCGTAAAACGGCCGAAACGTTGTGACAAATATGGCGACAAAGATGAGGACAATAGTCCGACTAATGTAAATACTGTACATAATACCTCATCTCAGAAATATAGACAGAATATATATTTTTATTTCGTTTCCGCTCTCGTATAACTTTTCCTCATTTCTTTCAATTTTCCTCTTCTACTCCCTCTTCTATTTCCTCTTCGATTTCCTTTGTCTATTTGTTCTTCTATTTCCTCTTCTATTTCCTCTTCAGTATTCCTTTGTCTATTTGTTCTTTTCTCACCCCCCCCCCCCGCACAAAGCTTACTTTTGGTTTCCACACCTTTTTTTTTCTTTATCTTATTTTCCCTTTCTATTCATTCACTAACTCATTTCGGTCATTAGTCTTCTTCTCTTTACTTATCAGATATTCACACACACTCTCTCTCTCTCTCTCGCTCTTTCTCTTTCACTCACTCTCTCACTCTGTTTTTCTTTCTTCATCTCATGACATTTTCTTCTCTTCTATTTTCTCTCTTTTTCCTTCATTTAGTATTGTTTCTTTTCTAGCCTATTACTTCTTTGGGTCTCACGTCCATTTTAGTCTTCTTCCTTCCTTTCTATGTCTGTCTATCTCTCTCTCTCTCTCTCTCTCTCTTTCTCTCTCTGTATATATATATATATAGAGAGAGAGAGAGAGACAGACAGACAGACAGACAGACAGAGACAGAGAGAGATAGATATAGATATAGATATGAAATTAATAAGACAGCATAAACGTGAAGGAGAAAAAGAGGAAAAAGAAGAAAAAAGAAAAGTGACAGAGAGAAGAAACGCAAAGAAAAGTAATGCGAGAAGGAACAAGAGTGACCAAACGACAGAAAGAGGGTGAGAGAGGATAAAAGTTCATATATATATATATATATATATATATATATATATATATATATATATATATATATATACCATCTCACTTTTTATTCTATCTCACTTTCTCTGCCGTTTGGTCACTCTTGTTCCTTCTCGCTTTCCTCTATTTTTCCTTTCTTCTTTCTGTCACTTCTCTTTTTTCTTCTATTTACTTCACGTTTCTGTTCATCTCTTTTTCCTTCATATATATATATATATATATATATATATATATATATATATATGTTTTCTTTCGTTCTCTCTTGGTCACCCTTGATCTTTTATGTTTTTCTTCTCTTATCCTTTTCCTCTCTCAATTTTCTCTTCCTATCCTGTTTGGCATTATTGTTTCATTCCACCTGACATACTTGCAAGCCACGTTCTCTAATTTGTTTGACAAAGAATAAAGACACCTTTTTTTCCGTTCCTTTTCGTTAAATTATCTCTTCTCCCCCCCCATCTCTCTCTCTCTCTCTCTTCCTCTTTTTTTCTCTCTCTCTCTCTCCCTCCCTCTCTCGATCTTTCTGAATTAACAAATTAACAAACGTTTCTTTCGAGGAATGACGTTTGCATTGGGATGTAAATCAACAAATAAGCGAAGAGAAAAAGTCGATTGAGAGACAAAGGCGCAGAAAAAGAGCAACGTAGAAAAACTGTCAAAAAATTAAACATTGATCCGTGTGCGACATAAAGTGGACGTTTGGCTTTTGAAATAATTAGCCCTTCAAAAGAGACCCAACACCTCAATCGTTGTTGTTATTGTTCTTGCTGTCGTATCAACTGCTTTTATTTTCCCTTTTTGTTATTCTTATTGTTCGATGACATTTTTTAAAAAGACATTTGGATGGAGTTTGTTTTCTTTTTCCTAACAATCTTTTTCGTATCTTTTTTTTCTCTTTTTTTTTCTATTTGTTTTATTCGAACTTTTTTTGTCATTTTTTTCTTTTCCTCTTTTTGTTTTTATTTTATAAATTTCCTTTGTTTTTATTAGTTTCCTTTACTTGTTTTTACTTTATTTTTGACCAAAAACGAACAAATCGAGCGGCTTCAAGAAAGAAAAAAAACGTTTAAAAAGAAAACAAAAAAAATTGTAATGAAATAGCTAAAAAGAAACACTAATCGGTAATTTGGTATGTCTATCAAACGCGACAGGGGTTCTGTATTTGAAACTTTCTTAACAGCCCCCTCCCTTTTTTTTAAACGGTGAGGTACATGCCGGTCACCCATTTATCCTTCACCTTAGCAAACCCCGGATCACCTTCTCGGACCCTTCCTCCTAAACCCATTTGAACTCCGGTCTCTTCTTATGTGGACGGCCCGACAACCGTGTTTTAAGGGGAGCAAAAAAGTCTGCTAATTCGGCACACAAGCCTTTGCAACTTTGACAAACGAGAGAAACTATAGATGGAAAAGAAAATAGAAGTTTTTTGTTGTTGTTTTTTGTTTAGTTTTGTTTTTTGTTTTTGTTTTTTTTTAAAAAAAGACGGACGAATAATAAAAGAATAAGAGAAAAGGGGAAAATTTAACGAGAAATAATACAGTCTTGTAAAATTGATCTACACATTAGGGCCCGTTTCTTGCACACCACAAAAATAAATAAATAAAAGTAGTATCCCTATCCCAATAAAAAAAAAGCCTTCAAACATTAAAGTAAAACTAAAGTGTTAGCTGAAATGGTGATGACATCCGGCAGTCATTAAACGAACAGTTAGTGTTACTGCAGGTTGAAATTTATAAAATCTTTTCCAGGGAGTTAGGCTTCTCGTGTCCACTAAATAGTATTGCTATTTCTAATATTAATAACAATATCCTTTCAAACTTTTTTTTTAAGCTTATCACCCCAATCAAGGCTGGAGGCCACTAGCACGCAAGGGGTTACAGAAGGTTTGGAGGAAGAGCAGATAGGAGTGGTAAAGAAGAGGATGTGGAGAAAGAGAAAGACAGTGGGTCGATCAAGGCAAGGGGGTTACAGAAGTTTTGGAGCGAGAGCAGATAGGAATGAAAGGTGAAAGGATGTGGAGAAGGGAAGTGGATAGATCAAGGCAACTGGAGATGTCGATTGACGTTACACTTAAATAGTTGGAGATTGTATTTGTCAGGGAAACAGGAATAGGGAAGTGAGTCCCACAGGCGAGATGTGCGAGACATGAAGCTATTGGAGTAGAAGATACGTCTACATCTAACAGTTTCAACGGTGAAGGGGTGGGAACGGGATGCCAGCCTCGTAGGACGTTTAAATTCATGAGGCCTAGGGACCAGCAAAAGCAGCTCCTCGGAGCAATTACCGTGAAAGTATTTGTAAAAAAGACAGAGGGAGGCAACGTCGCGTCTGTGAGAGAGCGACTGCAGACGAGATGACAGATCAGGGCCAATTACATTGCATATCCGTCTCTGGATCTTATCAAGAACCCTGAGGCAAACAGCAGTGGCTCCAGACCATATATGGCAGCAATACTCCATGCAAGGGCGAATGGTCGATTTTGGGTAGTATGAAAATTTAACTTCTTGATAATATCATTATTTTCTCTTCAAGTTATATGTGCTACACTTTTTTTTTTACCGTTGTTGGTACTGAAAGTCTTCAAGTGATGTGGTTTTGGTTTGGTTATTTTTTAAAGGAATTATTTATTTAATTTATAAATTATAAGTTTTTTTTTTATAATTTCGAATATGGAGGTAAGCGTTTCCCTTCTTAACGTTTATTTTGCACCGTTTATTTCAATTTTTCTGTATAACCGATTATTTTTTATTAACATTCAAACAATTTTAACATTTAAATTGAGCTATATATATATATATATATATATATATATATATATATATATATATATATATATATATATATATATATACGGGGTGTTCAAGAAGTCTTGGGCTCATTTCAAGTCCTCATATCTGATGAACTATGAATGATAGTAAAATGAAACTGGTACCATTTTAAAGCTAAATTCATTAAGTTTTTTGTAATGCTAATGATATTTTTCAGATCCAGTAATGGCGTTCACCAGAAAAGGCGTTTTGCGTCCTTGTATTTGAAAGAACTGAATCATGGACACTTGTTCAACGTGAATTTCCCACAAAATTCCGAAAAGCGCCACCGGAATTGAGATGGCATGGTAAATTCATGAAGGATGCGTCTTTGTGCTCAGCTAAGAGAACGGGACGCTGTTGCAACCATCGACAACGCAATGCGGGAACGCGTTTGGCATGAACTGGACTATCGGCTTGATGTGTGCCGTGTGAACAACGGTGCTCACATTGAACATCTTTGACCATTCCATGTAAAACTTGAGATTAAATTCTTTCAGAATATGTTAGGCGCGTTATTATATCTTTAATAGTTTTCGAGATATTCAATGCCAAAATGTTCCCAAGACTTTTGGAATACCCTGTATTACTAGGAGCCTCCACAAAATCGCTGAAAACTATGATGAAAAAATGCCCGATACTTGTTAAAACTAGATGTTATCGCCAAAATCATTGTGTTATTATTAAACGGAAAGACCAGAGGTTTTTTTTTATTATTTCATTATATTTTTAATTTTAATCCTTTTTTTATAACTTTCGAAATTTTAATTTTAAATCTCGATTGGCAATAAATAGCAAAGTTATTTTTTTGCATAGCAAAATTTTAACGTCTTTTAGCGGTAAAAGATATTGATTTGGAAATTCTTGCAAAAATCAAATAATTGTCGAATTTAATGAAACTTTCAGGACTTATTCACAAATGAAGGCTATTATTTTAGAAATAATTTTTAGAAAATCTTGATAAAAATATACTTTTTACATGTGTTATACCCCACTTACTTAATTTTATGAAAATTCAACGAAATAATTTTCAATGACTATATTAGTTAAAAGCAGAACTCGTTAGAAAATTTAAATCATCAATTTCTTTCTTTTTTCTTTTTTGTAAAATCGGACCACGTCTAACCGAAAATCTGCTCTGAATCGTAAAATGAAAAAAACTAATAAAATTAAGATATTATTTAATTAGAAAAGCTTTTAATTGTCTTTTTAAAAGACATATTAAGGATATGTTTCAAGAAAAGATTTTTTTCGAAGAATAATGAATTTTTACGAGATTCGTTTTCATTTTTAAAATTGAATTGTTTTTTTAATTAGTATAATTTATGAAGTTTTTAAATGTTTTAAAATTCAGTTACAATGGTGAAATATTTAGGGAATATTGTTATTAAGTAAAACTATATTTGCTAATCATAAATCGAAAAATTTATTACAATCCGAGGTATCCCAGTTCCGATTACTGTAGATACGGATGGCCATACACGACATTATCAGAAAATATGAGCGGTAACTATATCAAATTTAAAACGAAAATATCTAAAATTCAATAAAACATTAGATTACGGAGAATATTTTCCTAAATTTTTAAGATTACTGAGTACTTAAAAATTATATATAAAAAGCGCTCAGATTATATTATTCAATTATTTTTTTACGTATAAAACGTCCCTAGAACAACATTAGATAAATTTCTATCTTTCATCAAGCTATCAACACCTCAAAGGCTTAAATAAACAGCTACCACTGCGTTAAGAAAATGCATTTCTGCGATATTTTAAACTTAAGCAAAAAATAGTTGTTTCAAATCAAATTAATTATACTTTGAATCGGCTAATATTCCTCAAATAAACTTACAGAAAAGTATATTTTATTTTTGGAAGAGTTTTTAATGAAGTGAATTACATTCTGATGACCGGTGGCTAAAAATGGCGGTAAAATAAAAAATATTCAGCAATTTAAAAAAAAAAAAAATTAAATTAATTTTGAAATGCAGCGAAGTATTAATATTAAATTTAATGAAATTAAAACTAAAATAAAAGCTCCACGAAAGATCTTTCATTATTTTTAAATTCATTTAAAAACTTAGGTATCGCAAATCTGTGGAGGTACTTATATATTACTTATTGTGTTTTGTTATTTAGCGATTATTGTATTCCTAAAATTATTAATAAAATATAATCTCAGCTGACAATTCGTTTACATCCATTAAAATATAAATAAATTTACACACACACACATATATATATATATATATATATATATATATATATATATATATATATATATATATATATATATACTACTGTCGATTAAGAGACCTGAGATGGAACAAATACATTGAGTCAATAGCTTCGTCCACCGCACCAGGAATTTTTTCTCGCCGGAGTCGATCCTTCAAATCTACAAATCAACCATTCGCCCTTGCATGGAGTATTGCTGCCATATATGGTCTGGAGCCCCTTCTATTTGTCTAAAGATTCTTGATTAAATCCAGTGACGGATATGCAATGTAATTGACCCTGATCTGGCATCTCGTCTGCAGTCGCTATCGCACAAACGTACCATCGCCCCCCTCTGTCTTTTTTACAAATACTTTCATGATAACTGCTCCGATGAGCTGGTTCCGCTGGTTCCCAGACTTCATGAATTTAAGCGTTCTACTAGGTTGGCATCTCGCGCTCACCCTTTCACTGTCGAAACTGTTAAATGTAGCCGTCTCTTCTACTCCAATAGCTCCATGTCTCGCACCTCTCACCTGTGGAACTCCCTCCCCTTTTCCTGTTTCCCTGATAGCTATAATCTCCTAGCATTCAAATGTAATGTCAATCGACGTCTCCAGATGCCTTGATCTACCCCCTATCCTTCTCTTCCTCCTTTCCTCTATCACTCCTATTTGCTCTCGCTCCCTTGCGTGCTAGTGGCTTCCCGCCTTGCTTGGGGTGAAACGATTAAAAAATATATTATATGGTATATTCTATGAGATATATATTGTATGGTATAATGTATGAGATATATATTGTATGGTATAATGTATGAGATATATATTGTATGGCATAATGTATGAGATATATTTTGCATGGCATAATGTATGAGATATAAATTGTATGGCATAATGTATGAGATATAAATTGTATGGCATAATGTATGAGATATATTTTGCATGGTATAATGCATGAGATATATTTTGCATGGCATAATGTATGAGATATATATTGTATGGCATAATGTATGAGATATATTTTGCATGGTATAATGTATGAGATATATATTGTATGGCATAATGTATGAGATATATTTTGCATGGCATAATGTATGAGATAAATTTTGCATGGCATAATGTATGAGATATATATTGTATGGCATAATGTATGAGATATATTTTGCATGGCATAATGTATGAGATATAAATTGTATGGCATAATGTATGAGATATATTTTGCATGGTATAATGCATGAGATATATTTTGCATGGCATAATGTATGAGATATATATTGTATGGCATAATGTATGAGATATATTTTGCATGGTATAATGTATGAGATATATATTGTATGGCATAATGTATGAGATATATTTTGCATGGCATAATGTATGAGATATAAATTGTATGGCATAATGTATGAGATATATTTTGCATGGTATAATGCATGAGATATATTTTGCATGGCATAATGTATGAGATATATATTGTATGGCATAATGAATGAGATATATTTTGCATGGCATAATGTATGAGATATATTTTGCATGGTATAATGTATGAGATATATATTGTATGCCATAATGTATGAGATATATTTTGCATGGTATAATGTATGAGATATATATTGTATGGCATAATGTATGAGATATATTTTGCATGGCATAATGTATGAGATATATATTGTATGGCATAATGTATGAGATATATTTTGCATGGCATAATGTATGAGATATATATTGTATGGCATAATGTATGAGATATATTTTGCATGGCATAATGTATGAGATATAAATTGTATGGCATAATGTATGAGATATAAATTGTATGGCATAATGTATGAGATATATTTTGCATGGTATAATGCATGAGATATATTTTGCATGGCATAATGTATGAGATATATATTGTATGGCATAATGTATGAGATATATTTTGCATGGTATAATGTATGAGATATATATTGTATGGCATAATGTATGAGATATATTTTGCATGGCATAATGTATGAGATAAATTTTGCATGGCATAATGTATGAGATATATATTGTATGGCATAATGTATGAGATATATTTTGCATGGCATAATGTATGAGATATAAATTGTATGGCATAATGAATGAGATATATTTTGCATGGCATAATGTATGAGATATATTTTGCATGGTATAATGTATGAGATATATATTGTATGGCATAATGTATGAGATATATTTTGCATGGCATAATGTATGAGATATATATTGTATGGCATAATGTATGAGATATATTTTGCATGGTATAATGCATGAGATATATTTTGCATGGCATAATGTATGAGATATATATTGTATGGCATAATGAATGAGATATATTTTGCATGGCATAATGTATGAGATATATTTTGCATGGTATAATGTATGAGATATATATTGTATGGCATAATGTAAGATCAACCTTGGCAAAAGTCGGACTTCACTTTGGAATGTCTTAACATGTGAAGTTTTTTCATGAAATATTTTTTAATGAAAATAGAAATTAATGAGGTTCTTATAAAGTCTGAAATTCTTTCATTTTCTCATTATTTGATTCTTCGACTTGAACAAAATTAAAAATTTAAACTTTAATTATTTTTTCTTGTATTTTGTAGTTGAAATTCAAGTAATCTACTTTCATGTTAATATTCTTTAGATTTCAGCTCCTGGAGTAACATTCAGAATTGTTTTAATAACAATTTTGTTTACATTGGCCTGGAAGGCATCTACAGCATTGTTCGGCAACCTTCCTAGAGATGGTGTTTCGATAAAAGTGGCCAGCCTCCTGTGCTGTGAACAGATTAATAGATGTAGATAGGTTTGACTATGGCCCGGTTCGTACTCCTTCCATGTACATGACCTTAATAATTTAACTGACTTAACTAATTGGAGATATGAATGATCAGTCACTGCGACTTCTGATTTTGAGAGTGCCGGGTTGGCAGTTTTCTGGTTGCTGCATCTCGACTAGTAGCAAGGTGCCCGATCTCTTTGGGGCTTGCCTGGTTAATAGTCGCATATTATCAAGGTATTTGGAGTTGTTTCTTGCATGGATAAATTTCCTTGTGTGTATTTCCAGTGGGAAACTATGAGACCACGTTATGATTTAGTTTTAACCACCTTCAGGTCAGTTCGTATAGACGGTGGACACTGATAATTATTTTGAACTTTTTCCGTTAAAAATGAAAATATTCTTCTCGTGACAGCTACAATTAAAAGAAATACAGTAGACAAAATATCACTCAACCCCCTCAAAATTTCTTTTTTTTTTTTTTTTTTAAAAAAAAGCATTTCAAGCAAAGCAAGCCGGAAGAGCCACTAGTACAGAAGGAGTTACAGAGAGTGAAAGTGAGAGAAAAAGATGTGTATAGAAGTGATCGAGGAAAGAAAAACGGTGATCACGGCAACGGAAGATAGCGATTGACGTTGCATTTAAATTTTTGAAAATTGTAGTTATCAGAGAAAGCAAGTAAGATAAAGGGAGTTCCAGTGTCGGAAAGCGCGAGGAAAAAAAAACACCTCCTGGAGTAGAAGCGATGGTTGCATTTACCTATTTCAACAGTAAAAGGGTGGGACCCAGATGCCAATCTAGTAGTACGCTTAAATCCATGCAGACGGGGCATCAAGGAAGATAGTTCATCAGAACAGGTGCCATGAAAATATTTGTAGAAAAGACAGAGGGAAGTCACATGACATCTCTGAGAGGGTGACTGAAATCGAGATGCCAAGTCAGGACCGATTACATTGCACATCCTTCTTTGGATTTTGTCCAGAGCCTCGAAATGAACAACAAGGGCACCAGACCAGACATGGCAACAATATTCAACGCATAGACGAATGGTAGATTTGTAGATGTGTAAATTAGACTCTGACAGAAAAAAAAATTCTTCTGGCAGGACACAGTGAACTGCCTTTCCTTGCAGAAGATGCAGCTATTGAGTCAATGTAGTTGTTCCACCTCAATTCATTGGAAAACGTAAGGCCGAGAAGGCATACTGAGACATTTTCATGGAGTCGAGCATCAACCATGCTGATAAGGGGAAGGGAATTTTCTCTGTGGCGGTTGAAATGAAAGCAATTTAGTTTTGGAGGCATGAAAGTTTACAAGCCATTTACTGTCCTAGTTAACCAATGATTAAAGATCCTTTTTCAAGAGCGGCGGCCAGGTTAACTTTGACGGATTTTCTAGTGAGACTGGAGTAAATGGTAGTGTCGTCTGCATAGATGCCAACTTGAGAAATGATGACATCACGGAGATCATTGGTGGAGATCAGAAACAGTGTAGGACCCAGGATAGAGCCTTGGGGGACACCAGCGTTCGTATGGAAGGAATCGGAAGAGAACCCGTTCTGGGCGACCTTCATTTCACGATTTGGTAGGAATGATTACATTAAACCAAATAATCGTTCTTTAATACCGTAACCTTGAATACCAGTATGCCAAATTCTGTCAAACGTCTTTGAGATATCTAGAGCCACAGCTCGATCTTCGCCGTCATTATCAAGAGCTTGATATACATATTCAATTATGGCTGTAAGTACATCAGCGGTAGACCATGCAAAACGGATGGTCTTGCACAGGTTGTCGTGCCTTGTAACGGGTCCAAACCACGTCACCTTTCTCCGTTTGATGGTGGCGAGAAGGGGTTCTTGGTGGACTGCAAAACTTTCAACCCTTTTCCACACAAACTCATTGGTTTTATGTTCTCAATAAATGCCAAGTATTTTTCTCTTGCATTTGTCCTCAAACGCTAGGATCCTTCTCACTGTTTCTACGGATGAACTGCACAAGCGGACAACGGCTGAACAATATACTCTTTGTGTATATATATATATATATATATATATATATATATATATATATATATATATATATATATATATTACAATAAATCATTCATAAAAAGTAAATTAGTAAAGTTAATGATATCAAATGGCGAAATCCCTTCGCTAACAAAATTTTAGAGATGCTTTAACTTACTAATCACTCGATGAATGTTATGATCCTTGTTTTGTTTTTGTTTTTTTAAATTATAAGTTGTATAAGGTCTTTCTTAAATACGCAAGTACTTTCGACTGTAAATTCAGTCATCTTCAGGCATGGAAATTATTTTGAATGTACAGTCGAAAGTACTTGCGTATCTAAGAAAGATCTTATACAGCTTATAATTTTAAAAAACAAGGATCATAATATTCATTGAGTGATGAGTAGGTTAATGCATCATTAAAATTTTGTTAGCGAAAGGATTTCGCCATTTTATATCATTAACTTCACTAATTTACTTTTTGTATGAATGATTCATTGTAATATAAATTGAACTGCACCACGTATTTGATATATATGTGTGTGTGTGTGTGTGTGTGTGTGCGTGTGTAGGTGTATTATATATTTATAGGTGCGTTATAAATTTCTGCACTCTTTATAAATGTATCTGGTTATATTTGTTAAATAAAATGGCCAATATAGCAACACCTACAAGCAAAATCCAATCAGATTAGTTTTTAACAGTTACGTTCGTGATTCGATATAATAAGTTCATCTGAATGATATGTCTTTTTAAAGTGCTATTATTTTTCTTTGAAATATCTCTTTGGCCTTTACGACGTTGTTTATGTAAAGGACAACGCAACTAGTCTGGATCGTGCGATTCAAACTGCCGATCGGCTTAGGTGACTTCGGGTTTGGTAAGCAGTTTGTACAGGTCGCTTATTGTTTTCTCTTTGCAACCTGCAGCCATAGGTCTATTACATGAGGTCACGTTTGCCACTTGGGGAGAAATCTGATTATTGTTTCAAGGGTGTATGTGTAGACACTGGTGTTTACACGACGAAACTATTGCGGATTTAACAAGTACACGAATGTAGTGATTACTAAAGAGTAAACAAAATATGATACATTATTTTGTTTCCGAGCGTGTAGTATTCGAAATACCGGCTTTTACTCGATCTGCAACACGAATTACAGGCGTAAAATTACATCAACCACCAATGAAGACATTTAGTTTTAAGTTGTGCTATATTTATGGAATAAAGTGCTCAATATCAGAGTCAGAGTGTATGTAAATATAAAAGTGAACATTGAAGTCAACACTCAGAGGCAACAGACTGTTTCATGCTAAACGCAATCATCAGGCACAAGGGTGATTGCGTTTAGCATGAAACAGTCTATCGCCTCTGAGTGTTGACATCAATGCTCACGTTTATATATATATATATGTGTGTGTGTGTGTGTGTGTGTGTGTGTGTGTGTGTGTGTGTGTGTACCGGGTATAACAGCAAAATTGTCCAATTGTTAGATTAAGCTCTGAACCGTTGTATCTTAGAAATCGTTACATATATCTTGCTGAAAATTGGCTAAATTCTGTTACGGCAAAATTGTCCAATTGTTAGATTAAGATCTAGATCGTTGTGTCTTTGAAATGATTCTAGATATCTTACTAGAATTCTCTATAATTGGTCTCTACTTTGAGCAATATGAATGTATAATTACTCTCTAAGCTTAAAAGAAATATCGCGATGAAATCGATCATAAACGGAATGACATGTCCATCGTTAATTAATCATAGCTAGGGATCAGAAGCTTATGAAGTATTGAAATAGTGTTCAAATATATATATATATATGTTATTCTAGGATAATTTTCCAACTTATTCAAGATGATTTTCCTTCTTTCTATCCTGGAGTAACAAGGTGTCTCACAGGTGCCACGTACGATTTCATTTTCAAGTCTTTTTTTCACTGCTCTTTGGCCATTTGTAACTGAAACTCCTGTCTCCCGTGCCAAATCTCTTATGAACTGAGTTGGATCTTTTATAATTGATCTCTTTAGCTCTATGTTGAAATGATGATCCCTCTTTCTGTTGTGACCTCCTGATCCAGTTTTCCTCTCTACTGTTCACTCTTTTTTAAAACTTATTCATCGTTCTCTCGATGGTTCTTGAATGCACTTTGAAGATGGAAGCCAGAGTATGAATGTTGATACCATCACTCAAGGCCTGAATGATGTTTTTCGTCTCACCATTGCTCAGTTGGGAA
>OZ038478.1:89936531-89939031 GCA_964036315.1 Acanthosepion esculentum
TTGTTTTCTTTCAGATAATCTGGCTGCGAAAGGCATGAATCCATCTATCCTCTATCCTCAACTCTGGGTTAAATAGCAAAGCTGACTGGGCTCTCTTGCTTTTGGGGTGGCAACCAGTCTAAGAGAAGGAAAACTTGCTTCAAAATCAGCCCGAAGAGGGAGGGGCTCCGTCAGGTTATCTTGCCCTAGACACGCCACAGCTACTCTGACTGTAGTACATGTGATGCTCTAATGGGCCTCCGGACTTGTTATGTGACGTCAGATTGAAGCTAATCAACTGAACCAATTTTTCCGTTCTAAATCACTGTCTTTCTCTCGAAACATTAGCTTCTAAAACCTTGTATGTCTTACATGCGGAAAAAAAATCTATATGTCTCATTACAAAAAGTAAGTACAACCGAAAAGAAAATTATGCATTTAAAATCGAAACAAAAATGTTTATAGTAGGATAATATATAACATATAAATAAAAACTAACTCTACATTAGTAAAATTTCATTTTAAAAATGAAAGTTTAAAAAACATTCAACGTTAAAATGGTAACGAGAATCACATGCTACCTCAGCAAGATATTGATTGATTGATTCGATTTCTACAGATTATCAATCCTTTCCAGGTTATTTAAAGCACCCCCAATTTTTTTTTTTTTTTAGATAATAATGGTTTAGTGATACAAGTCTTACTAATCAACCCATATCTGGGGTAGATGAGGTGGATTCCTACCTATCCCAAGGGTATTTGCGCGTAAGCGAATATAACGAACACAACGGGAATTGGAACTCAGCTCTCCGATTAATAATTCCGAGCCATTATCAATTACACCATCCGCACATCCAAGCTTACAGCACCTGGTATTCCACAAAGGGTCACTCATCGGCCAGGTTTGACGTTGCTTAACTTCGATGTTAACTCAGCAATGTAGATTCGACTGAGAAAAATCCATTTTTCAGATGACACTGTTTCATTAGCGAAACACTGAAAATGTCTCATAGATCTTTTAAAAAAAAAAAAAAAAAAACAAGAAAACAACAAATAAGAAAAACAAAGCAAAGAAAGATTTTACAGAATCAGGAATCTTAAAAAACTTAATATCTGATGTAGCATCCCATTTTATTTTCTGGCGCCGTGCTTGAAAAAGCGAAAGTTGAATGAAAACAAACATCAATTTTATATTTTATATGTGGCGTCCATTGACGCCTCTTTTAATTGCTGATGCACATCACTTACAAAAAAGTATTCACAACATTTTCTTTGTCATTTATTCCTTTTTTTTTAAAAGATTGGTTTTGGTTGTTCTTTCTTTCTTTCTTTTTTTAAAATGATTTTGATTTAGAAATTTGCATGCAAATTTTCTGCTCATCTATTTTTCATTTTTGTAATGGTCTTTTCTGTCCACCTTCACATGTAGATTGTTTGATCGATATATATATATATATATTTATTTATTTATTCATTCATTCATTTATATATCTATTTTTTAAATATCTCTCTTTATAATATTTATTTTATTTTTTTATTGTCTTTAATTTTTTTTTTTTTCAGCTTGTAGTTTGAAAGACAAATGTCAGGGACTTTCCACCTCACTTTTCCCTTTTCTTTTTATTTTATTTACAATTCTTGGCGTAAGAGAATTGCGGGCAACCGACCTATTCCCTCCATTCTTACATTTCCGCCATTATTTTTTTAAATAGTGTAATTTTTACTTATTAATAGTAGGCAGTGATCATATCAATAACACTGCAAAAATATATATATAATAATCACAAAGGCATTAAAAGAGTGATCGAACCAAATTTTATATTTTTTTTTTTTTTTTTTTTTTTTTACAAATAAGAAAAGATTTTACATACAAGGGGGACAAGAATGTAGAAGACAAAAAATAGTTCAGGGCAGTGGAGATGAGCTTGTGGTAAAGGCAGGGGCGACAGTATTTTACAGAGTAGTCACATAAACTATTAAAATGTATCAAACAGTGAAATAAAAGCCAAAAGTTCAAGCACTTGTCTGGTCAGAATTTGTTACGGAAGATTCGAATCTCTCTTCCGCCGATGGTGGCCTTTCTACATAGGCAACCAGAAAATTGTTACTCATATAGGATGCAACGGTCTGGATGGGTTTGTCAATTTGTTACCTGTTAAGATATCTGGGAGAAGATGATATAGAAAAAGAAAATATTTATGTAGTTACCAGTAGCCTCAATTTTCTGTCTTTCAAGAATTTGTTGTTTTTCAAGGGAAAGGGTAAAATAAATACTAAATGCAGGGCTTAGGATGATTTGGAAGTAACTTTAGGCATTGAATTAATACTTTAACCACTTCTTTAATACATTGATGAACTCAAACAAAAAAAAAGAAGTTCGAATACTTTCTTTTCAAATATATCTACATATAAATGCTTTAACGATATATAAGGACCGGTGAAAAAAAACAAAAAGATTCTTATTTATACGGGTTACTCAACCATATTAGGAGAAACAAAATATACTGGAACCTCGGTTCAC
>OZ038478.1:89944031-90104031 GCA_964036315.1 Acanthosepion esculentum
CAGTTAAAACGGCGACTGGAATAAAAGAATTTAAGATGATATTCAGTTAATAGATCCAATCTTTTCATTGTATGCATTGTTTACCTGAAGGAATGGTTTTTAAGGGATGCTTCAAAAGCTAGATTCTTCATCTAAGTAAAACTCACGAAAATTCCATCCGTATTACAAAGAGTATTCATCTTGGACAAATTATGTCAAGACACAACTAAATTGTCGAAAAATCAGTCTTAATTTTATTGTATCCGCTAACTGGACATCGGCGCGGAAAGTGTAGATGGCGAGCCGAGTTCAATTTCCGGACTAGTCTATTGAGTTCACTTTTGCAATGTTACCCCTGGGGGGGAAAAAAAACAATAAATCCGTCCTCCAGTTATTTATTTAATTATTTTGAGAATTTCACCCCAAGCGAGGCAGGAATGCCACTAGCATGTAAGTGGTTAGAGAAAGTGAGAGCAAGAGTAAAGAGCGGTGTTCGGGGAAAGGATATAGAGAAGGACGGGGACCAGGATCAAGGCATGAGAAGATGTCGATCTGAATATTTGAAGATTATAGCTATCAGGGAAGCAAGTAAGAGGAAGAGAGATCCACTGTCGGGAAGTGCGAGAGAAGAAGAGCTTGGAGTAGAAGAGGCGGTTACATTTAACTAGTTCGACAGTAAAAGGGTGGGACCGAAAAGCCAACCTAGTAAGACGATAAAATTCATGCAGATGGGGCACCAGTGAAAAGTAGCTTGTCAGAGCAGTTATCATGAAAATAGCTGTAGAAAAGACAGAGGGAAACCACATCACGTTTGTGAGAAAGTGACTTATGCGTTAAATTGTAGGGTAGACGAGACTCTCTAGCTTTGAGCGGTAACCAGTCTAAGAGAAGGAAAACTCTAAATTCCACTCCATGGAGAAGAGAACTGGAAACCACTCCATTATATTTCCGAAGAATACCTAGGAATTCATAGATAAAATAAAGGAATACAAACAGAATCATATTTGCATATGTTCTGAAGGATTATAAAAAAGCTATTAATCATAAGAAATTACAAATAATTACACAAGCACAGTAATACTCACCTGAAAATAAAGATTGTATAGTGCCAATCTTTAATGCTAGCTTCTCGCTGAGCACGAGCCATTCGTAATATATGCGCCTTATCAGTTATTAAACTGGCCTAGAAAAGTTTATATACGTGTGACTAGACCAGTGCTTCTCAACCGGGCTTCCCCGGAACCCTAAGCTTCTGCAAAAGGTCCCCAAGGATTCCGCGAGAACAGGTGAGATAAGCTAATGCACTTTTTGACTTTTTATTTAATTTCATATACGTAATATTACTAAACACACACAACCTATTCTTCGTTATTGTAATATTATAATATAGACATCATCCTATCTAACCTATTATGTTATTAAAAAATATAACAATCATTGGGGAATATATTCAGTGATGTTTGTACGGCGCCAGTGTGAAACCACCTTCACCAGTCAGTGCCCACTCAGCGAAACAGTTATTCAAAAATATATACTATGATATTTACCACGTGAACTACAATGAAAATAAAATGAGAAAAATATGGTATATAATTTTCTTTTTGCGCAGGGGTTCCTTGAGACATGTCATTTATTTTAAGGGTTGCGCAAGGGTAAAAAGGTTGAGAAACGCTGGACTAGACAATTCTCTACTAAAAATGAAACCATTTCTTCTTTTCTTCAAGATAATGAAGAATTCATTTTTAATTAGAATAGTTCTTTGAATAATGCGCAGAAAGTGTTTTAATGCAGATGAAATTAAACAAGGCAAAACTGCTTAGCATGAAACTAACGCGTTCAAACCAGTGTCAGTACAAGTAGAGCTGGAATAACAGTCGCCTTATTTGTCGAAGATCTTAAGCTACACTGGCTATTATAAGACTTCAGATACCTCGGCGTATCAGTTATAACAAATTTAGTATAGGAGAAAAAAGAAATTGAACATAGAATAGGCTAAGTCAGAGGTAGATTCGCCCAACACCGCAAACAGCGACGAAATCAAAACATTAAACTGAAAACTCGAGTCATGTTCTTAAATAGCCTCGTCAGATCAAGACATTCATATGGGTGACAGGCATGGCGCCAAACCCGTTCACATATATCTAAGCTGTCATCAGTGTGCAACTGCTTCCGAAGATCAATGGTGAAAAAGGGCTTTAAGCGAGTGAAACCTGGGGGTCTTGGCAAAGATCATACTTCTATGAACATTGTGGCCTGGTGCTACAGAATCACGAACAAAGAACTATACCAAATAGCAGAAACCATATCATTTGAGTTCTACCAACAGCAGCAGCAACAACTAAAATGGATAGCCCATGTAACTCGAAAAGAAAATAATGACATCAAGTTGTTAACTTTCTACACCACTTCAAATAAAAGGTTAGGAAGGAAACCCCCATCAGTATTGGAAAGAGAAAAAAAAGCGTGGACTTGAGAAACTTGTTTTCCTAAAAAAAAAAGTGTTTATCAGTTTCAACTGAAAACAGCACTGACTGATCGAACAATGAATGCCAAATGTTTCTTTGTAGAGAAATGGCTAACATTACCATTAAAACACAATACATCATTTAATAGTTGCTTGATGAAAGCACAAGTAAGAACTTTGAATTTTTATTATGTACACTAGTAGCATTGGTGAATGCTTGACAATTTCCTCTCAGATGAAGATGAGACAGAAAGCAACAGAAATGCGTTTATACAGAAGGATGATGAGAATTCCATGGACTGAACATGGAAGTAACGATGAAGTTTTAGAGGAAATGGGGAAAAAAAGGGCATATAATTAACATCAAGAAGAGACAATTGAAATTTTTTGGTCACATAATGAGGAAAGAGGACTTTGAAAATCTGATACTCACAGGACATATTGAAGGCAAGAGAGTGAGAGAGAGAGAGAGAGAGAGAGAGAGAGAGAGAGAGAGTGAAACAAAGCATAACCTACCTAGACAACTTGAGTAAATAGATGATGCTTTAAGAGACATAACAAAAAGATAAAATTTATTAAGAGCTACGAAGAACAGGAAATTGTGGAGAGCCATAATCGTCAACATCCTGTAGGGACACGGTACACTGAATAATAAGTAACACTGTTCTTTAAACCTCACAATCAATATATAGATATTTGTGCAAATTTCAAGTTTCGAATTTAGTTTTAGTTTTTTACTTATCATGCAAAGAATTTTTTCCAGTTTGCCATTGAAATTGCTACCAATACTAAATAGTTAAAAATCAAAATATATTTTATATATCATAATTAATCTTTTTTTTTACAGTAAATAAAAACTCGGACCATGTCACTTCAACTAACTTTAAAGGATTTTACACACGAGATGGTAGGTTGATTTTAGAGTTTTGTCGAATAAAATAAATTCACTACAAGAAATACACCAATTCTTAAAAACATACGATTTATTGACAAGCATGTAAAAATCGGTATTTTGTATCATTTTCCCTTATACATATATATCTACAAAGTAGGGACCATATCCTAGAACAAATGCAAACAATTCTCATAAATCTTATAATTTATATATATATATGTTAGTATTGAAGTCAACCCTCAGAGGCGAAAGGCTGTGTTTCATGCTAGAGGCAATCGCCAGGCCATCTAACGATAGTGTCTAGCATGAAACAACCAGTCGCCTCTGAGTGTTGACTTCAATGTTCACTTTTATATTTATTTAAACTACACAAAGTTTTCTTTATACATATTGTCTTTTTCTAGAGATTAATTCTGAGAAGTTTTTTACATAAAGGGTGTTCCAATAACTTGGGCCAATTTTAAACATAACTCACATTTAAAATCGGTTCAAGTTATTGGAACACCCTTTATATATATATATAATTATTTAAAAAAAAAATATGATTCCATTGCGACACAGAAATTACTATGTTTCGAAACTTGTATCAAGTCCTAAAGTTTAATTTCAATATTAAACTTAAAAATTAGAGTAGAGTCTCATTATCAAGCGACGTTTATAATAACTCACTGAAGAAATGCTTTACTCATTTATAGGTGTAATGGAGGTGTAATTTGGGTTTTTTCTTTCGTTATCAAGGGGTCACTACGGTGGTGAAAGTATAAATGTTTATTATATGTCAAATTTTGGGAGTTTAATATTAAAACTCCAAAAATTTAATAAGTTTAATATTAAAATTAAACTTTAGGGCTTGAGTCAAGTTTCGAAACAGTAATTTCTGTGTCGCGATGGAATCATATTTTTAAAAAGTAATTATAATTTAAGCTCTACTTCTGTATCGAGCACTGTTTTTTTTTAAAATAAAAACATAAATACTAAAGAACTTTGGATCATTAATCTGTTTTTTCCTATTACATCAATACACACACACACACACGTGTGTGTGTGTGTGTGTGTGTGTGTGTGTGTGTGTGTGTGTGTGTGTGTGTGTGTGGTATATATTTATGGATATATAAATAAATATATGAGTGAGAAAATAAGGAACAAGTAGGAAATTTTTACCATTTTATCTTTATATGTTTCGCATTTAGCTTCATCAGAAATTTTGGGTGTAGAATGATTCAGTTATTTTTCATTTTTTAATCTGTTTTGTTTCATTGGTTGTGCAAACGTCACGTGTATATTAGCGTTTGCATTTTCATCTGCATGACGTCACGTGTATATTAGCGTTTGCATTTCCATCTGCATGACGAAGAAACAAAACAGGCACAAATTTCTATTTTAGAAATGCTACCTTACTAATAAATTTAACACAACTTATTCCTAGAAGGATTAGTAATAGTTATTCAACATACAATGACTACCAACCAGACGCACTTCTTTATAGCAACAATATTCATAAAACATATTACTTAAAGAAAGTAATATCTATGCATTTACAGACGATATTACATAGTATTTCCCAATTCGCTTCCAACATTCGACATATCCAATTAAGACACGCTTAAACTAATATTTTAAAAATGAAGTAAACATGCACATAGAGGCTATGAGCGATGTTACGCTTACACAAGCACTGAAAACAAAACATGGAATGTAAAAATTGATACAGACACTAACGCCAACATTGACGTTACGTCTATACAAGCAATAAAAGAAAATAAAGATTTTAAGAATTGAATAACTCCGAATCATTCAACTCCCAAAGTTATTGGTGAAGCTAAATAGATAGAGAAACGTGTCAAATTTATAAAGATTTCTTATTTGTTTCTTATATCAATATTCTATCAGATTTGATGCATATTTTCTATTAATATATATATATATCCGGTTTAATTAATGCCAGCATTTACATTATGAAAAAGACAGCGCATATGATCATACGAGCGAAGAAACATTTTAAAAATATATACGCGGATAATTTTCATAGGCGCAATTTATGCCCTGAAGTGTAATATGTTGAAAAATGCTCTTAGTTTAAAACGTTCTGGTCTTCAGCAAATATGCGAGCAAAGTGTCAGGCATCATGTTCCAGATCGGCTCAAGCATTACAAGAGCAGGTGAACTGAGTAGACCCCATGTATTACATGCCTCGCCCAAGATCAGGTTAGAATACGGTTAGAGAACACGGGTGCAGGGCTGACGTGCGGTAACCTCCCGGCTGTGGAGTGCAGACCCATGTTATTAGACCAGCTTCCCCTGCGATGCAACGCGTGAAGAAAACAAGAGAGCAGTGTGATAGAGATTCGCATATAAGCACCCAGCTCAGCGGTAAATGGGTAGAGTCTGTCTGTCTCTGTGTCTCTGTCTGGCGTCGCACAGGAGAGTGTAAGGCTCACGTTACGGATGAGGGGACTGTGGCCGCACACTGACCGACAGTAACTAATGAAATCAGGAGTTGAATTAAATTTCAGGTAGAAGAGAACCAGTCTCGGCTTTTCATTACGCGGCACGATTATATCATTAAACATAGAAAAAAAATTGCGAAACAAGATTTTGAATTGCTTCCCAGGAACGGAGAGAAAATCCAAATAAATGTCATCATATAAAATAACTGCATAATTTGGTTTAAGAACGCGCTCTCATAAAGTAGGTATTTACTTGACGGCTCACTGAGTCAGGATGTGACACAAGGTCGGTTTTAACGTGGGGAACCCGAGTGTTTCCACTCGGGCCACTGGTCTTAACTAGTCTTAGCTGGTCATAGCTTGTCCAAGCTGGTCAAAGCTAGTCATAGCTGTGATACTACCAACACACAGGCCGGAGCACGGGTGCCAGGTAAGGTAATCGTTTAAATAAGATTTTATAACCATGCAAACATTAATATGTATCTACGAATTTCACCAGCGTGATGTAGTCGGACCACACACTTGTCGACTACACATCAGAGACCAAATGGTCGACTTACAAACACCCGCAACTGATGTGATTTAAAAGAGACTATTTCCAAGAAATAAAAACAAAAAACTAACAACTATAATTATAAATTGGACCATTCTGTCCAAAATTATTTACCACCTGAGGACAGAGCGAGCCGTAGTTTAATACAAATATTAATGAACCTTGCACTGGGCTACAGGTTCAACCTGAACAAATTCGCTCCGTCGTAATCAGAAAAAAAAAATTTTAAACACTCGCTTTATTTTTTTGCTTATTAAGTAAAGAAAATAATTTTTTCGATGACCAAGTGAAAATGCTACCAATATTAGATTTGTTAAGTCTATTGTTTTATTTGAAAGCATGAAACATGTCATTCTGTGTATCATTTTTTTTGCCAGTGAGTAAAAACTCTGGCCATGCCATTTTTTAGCACTAAAGGATTTTTACACACGGGGTAGTCGGGTGCTAAGAAATTTTCGGGTTGACCTACTTCCTAAAATCTAATCAAACATATCTTTGAAAGAAGGGTTTAGTGGTTGTGCTGAGAACTTTTCAGTCCCCCACCCACTCACGTATGTTTACCCATGCTGTAAGTAATTTTGTAAATATTTTCTGTATAAGTAATTCATGACTTTGATTTGTACACTTAACTGCTGATACACATAAGAAACTTTACGTTTTACATCATTAAAAGTGATACAGGTTGTCCATAAAAAGTCTCTTTACAATTTAAAAAAATATATTACAATTGATGTGCCACCACAATGAGATGGACTTGGGGACTGCGTGTTCGTGGGTTCTTAAATCAAACATTTCCAAACCCGTGGATTGGAAGGGATGGCCCAATTCTTTGGCCACCTTGTTCACCAGATATCACTCCCTGGACTTCTTTCTATGGGATAATGTTAAGGATATTATTATACTGAACAAAGATACAGGACATCACTGATCTAAAGCAAAAGATCACTGATGCCATTGTCACCATTGATGACGGTATGCTACAGCGAACATGGCAAGAAATCGAGTACCGTCTTGGCGTGCTTTGTGCAACTAATGGTGCCCATATAGCGGTGTTTTAAATCCGATAAAACAAAATTCAATATCTACTCCTCATTTTGTAACAATTTCTACATATTTGTCTGTTCATTTGCTTTTGTAATAATTTTTTGAAATTGTAAAGAGACTTTATGGACACTGTGTATATTGCTGGTAACCTGTTCTCTCCTACTCAATAAAATATTCCGTTGTTATGGTAACACGAAGCATGTTTAATTGTTGACATCAAGTAATGCTTCATGTTAAACAAAGGACTATCTCATTACTAAGAAGAGGATCTCAGGCTGCATGACCGATAATTACATGAAGCAACATATTCATATAACAATTTTCTATTTTGTTTGCGCCTTGTTAAAAATCATGCGTTAGGAATATTTTCTTTCACAAAATGGTAAGGATGTTGCAAAACTGAATTTTTGGAGTTTCACCATTTAAAAAAAAAAAAATTGTAACTGGGCAATTTACCGGAAAAAAGAAATAATGAAAAACGGTACGAACGATTTTACAAGTACACACATTTAATTGGCACAGAACTGAGATATACGGAACCAAAGTACTGGAATAAAAAGGAACCAGTTTTAAACATTTATACAGTAAGTCAAGGCACCTGCCATAGAGTGATAGCCTCGTTAGGTATTGCACAATTATGTCCGAATCGTGTGAGCTTTCTAAATAGGAAATCATGCTGCGAATACCGCTTCGTTTTAGAATCGGTTACATTTCCGACTTCAGTAGCCTCTAGTCTTCTTTTCTACCAATAAAACTAAATACATAAAATGGTGGAAAGATCTAGGAATAAAGCGAAAGAACCTCGTATAAATTTGGAAATATGTTAAGCCATGGAAGCATTAAACTTCATAGGAGGAAAACTTCTAGTACTAAAATAGTAGATCCCTAAAGTTTTACTGAATCTCTTGATTAAACTGGAAATATACTCACAATATTTTTTTATAAATACATTTTTAAAAGTTTTATCAACCTTTTGTGGGTTAATTAAAACCGAAACAATTTGGACTGTAAGAATAATAACAATTTTTTTTGGCAAGTGAATATTACATCAACAATTTTCCTGAGAATATCAATAATTCCTTCCAGATACAAGTTCTACTATTTAACCCATAGCTGGAGAGAAAAGATCGATTCATACCTTTCCAAAGGTATTTACGCATATAATGAATCTAAAGAACTCGACTGGAATTCGAACTCAGCTCTCTGATTTGTCATTCTGAGCTGCCATCCATTGCACCACCCACACATCCATAAAACCTAAACCGA
Organism: Acanthosepion esculentum; assembly: GCA_964036315.1. Classification (NCBI taxonomy): domain Eukaryota; kingdom Metazoa; phylum Mollusca; class Cephalopoda; order Sepiida; family Sepiidae; genus Acanthosepion; species Acanthosepion esculentum. The sequence continues at coordinate 89,952,680 of OZ038478.1, forward strand.
CAAACGAGTGAAATTAATATCATCGAATTATTGGGGTAAGTATCTGAGAGTAAATGAAATATTCCTCAAATGGCTTAAGTTTCCTCTTTTTGGAAAAGATCCAAACCAGTTGAAATCTAAGTTTCTTTATTACTTAGCTCTAGGTATTAACACTAAAGAAAAATAGTTATTATACATGCCGTAAATATATAACAGCTAAAGAAACGATATATGGAAGGCATGAACCGTTGCATTTTCGTTCGAATCTTTAGGCCGGTTAGAGAACCAATGTTTCAATAACAACGACCAGCAGAGTGTCTCACCATGAATTATAAACAAGATTGGTACAAGATTACTGCAGTGAGTTCACTGCTCAGTAAGTGCCCTACACTCGAGTTGTACTAAGATTTAACAACCACCGCCTACTAGTTGCAGTCTTTTTTTTAATAATTACACCCCAAGCCACTAACACGCAAGTAGTTACTAAGTGTGAAATAATATATCTTGATGCAAGCCAACAACTGCCGACTTACACTTTTGGGTTTTCAAAAAGATTAGTACTGGGGAAGTAAGAAAAAAAAAAAGGATACTTATTTGCTGCAGGCATCAGGGTGTACAAAAAATCTCACTTATCTTCTAGTACAATGGAGAAGTCTACCCTGGGAAACATCTTTGCTCAAGACATTTTTCGCCAGTTTGAAATCAGAGAAAACTATTAAGTCTATATACTAGTATAATTTAACCACTACGCCATCGTCTTTTTAGCAAAACCAACGCGCGGTGGAGATGTCTTTATTTAGTGGGCAGCCATAATTGTTGATATCACAGCTAGTACGATTAGTGTCTAGATTTAATACAGAACACAATGTTCTGCTTTAGTCTTCACCTTTAACCGAACAAAGGACATTTGTTTTTCGAGGTAATTATTTGTTTTTTTGTTTTTTTTACAGCCGTACCATCGGCATCAAGCTTTTAAAATGTAGACCCGAGTTTTACGAAAACAGAACTATTTAAAACCAAAACCAATTTATAATTCCAGTTCACAGCACTGGTACAAGATTAACCAAAGTCGGATAAATATTTGTTAAATTATAATTAATACTCTCACATCTCGGTCACTAGTAGAATACTATGGCTTACAATTATGCGGAATCAAGACAAGATCGGGCGCCTCGGAATGAGGTCATTATTAGCGCGCTAGTCTGGTTGGCCAGTATTAGTGTGTAATGAGTTCGATACTCACTGGGTGCCCTATACTTGTTGCCCTATGCTAAAACTAAGCGAAACTGAGTAAGATAGAAAACACAAGTGAGAAACAAGTTACATCGAGGCGACACTTTATAAGAGAAAGGAGTTTCGTTCCAGAAAGAGATGACACTGAAGACACTCCTAATTCAAGACACTAAAAGAGAATAAATTCTTGTAATCAGTTGATGTGGATCGATTTTACAGCTTATAAGGGGAAAATAAAATAATGAATATCACCTAGTTTTTCTTTCTTTTATGCTTTAAAAGAAATCCAATGCTAGAAAGCATAATTTAACAGTAAGATAGGTTTGGTTTTAAGATATAAGCAGAGAAAAACCTACATTTTTTTTCTTTTAATTTTATCTATCGATCTCTGTAATCACGCATTTTTTACTCACTGTACAAGTGCCACTCGTACGATGTAACCCAGTTCTACCTGCCGCATGGTCAGATCATCGGCGATTCAACCGGTTCCCCCACCAGGCTTTTTTGGTGCGGAGAAAGGCGAAATACCAGAAAGATTACAAGCAAGACCTATTAATGAGCAGATTAACCTTCCTGTAGGATTAACGGCCGTCTAGCACAGTAGAGTAGACAGGGCTCTATAACTATATGATGACATGACCACACCGGGCAGAAGACTACTTAGACTGGAGTCAACAGCCTGGGAAAGGCGGAGGGATCTCCCAATGGAATCAACGTGTCCATGACCAAAGCGAGCCTTTAACGTCGAGGACATCAGCTGTGGTTTGGCTCAGAGAGGGATGAACTGCATCAGGTAAACTTGCACAAGACATGCTGTGCATAAAGGAATGCCTCACTGTCTTTCATGTGGAAAGAACTGGTCAGGTGCTCAGCGACCCTACGATCACACCTGGTCATGGGACTGCTGATAATTTATGATGCAATTATGCCTTATCATTATTGAATTTAGAAGGCGATGACACCTATAAGTCATCTTAATGCTAGTTGGGTAATTAGCAGAATGGTAGAAATTCTTTCAGTTAATAAAGACCAAACATCAGATTTTGAAATTTATTCTTCCTTTCTCTCTGAAACTGTGGCATTAACTGAAAAGTAATTATATAAATCCCTTTACAATCTCTCTGGCCTAAATCAGAACAAACACAATGTTAATGAATGAAAAGGATAATTATGACCAACTTAACAAGTTATTTTCCTTAAACCAAAGAATGGAGTCACTTTGTATTCTCTATTCACGTCTTACACAAGGTTATGTTTCGCATCAAGAAATGGTATGCTTCTGTATCGATGAAATGATAGTAAAATGAAAACCGACAGTGATCACATAAATATACAGCAGATAGAAAACTTATTAATAAGCGTTCTGGTAGCAGATAAAGCATCTGGTTGGAAGATTACTACTTTAAGGTATTTAAAACGGACAAAAAGGAAAGTTTAAAAAACTGCATTTCAAGCAGATAATATTGTAATTCCAAGTGACAGCATTATGTGAATTTCACATAAGAACTGGCTTACAGTCGTGTCACGTTGAAACACTAATTCGCATAGGATCACTGAAACTAAGCAATGTTCAACGTGATCTGTAACTAGATGGTGATATAATGTTCCGATTTTCAGTCAGGCTAGTTATATTCACTTAGGTGTAAACACTCTTGGAAAAGGTACGAATTCATCTCTTCTCAGCTATGAGTTAATTAGTAGAACTTGTATAAGTAAATAATTATTTCCCCAGAAAGTATGTAGAAATAAATATACATCACAACCAAGAAAAAAAAAAGACTTTAATCTGATATATATATATATATATATATATATATATATATATATATACATACATACAGTTTATCAACCTTTTCCAGGGTATTTAAAGCCAGAATATATTTTTATTTAGATCTTAAAATACTTTCTCTGGAGATAATGATTTATTGATACAAGTTTTATTAATTAATCCATAGCAGGGGAGAGATGGATTCATGCCTTTTCCAAGAGTGTTTACACCTAAGTGAATATAACAAGCCTGACTGAAAATAGGAACATTACATCAACATCTAGTTACAGATCACGTTGAACATTGCTTAGTTTCAGTGATCCTATGCGAATTAGGGTTTCAACGTGACACGACTGTAAGCCAGTTCTTATGTGAAATTCACATAATGCTGTCACTTGGAATTACAATATTATCTGCTTGAAATGCAGTTCGACATTGCTTAGTTTCAGTGATCCTATGAGAATGAGTAAGGAATATAACGAATGCTACAGGAATTAGAATTTGGCTCTCTAATTTCCAACTCCAAGGCATTAAACATTACACCAGACACATATCCAGGCTTACAACACCTGGTATTCCAAAGTCGTCACCCACCTAGGTCCTGACCAGGCTTGACATTGCTTAACTTTGGTGATCATACGATAACTGGTGTTTCAACCCGATACGCCACCAGTTTGAATACAAAAACAACTCTACATGAATATGGCATAATAAAAGCATAATCTTATAAGAGAAGATTAGCCAGATACAACTGAATGAACATGTGACACAAGTGTCTCCTGCAAAGTACAGATCAAGTATCAACAATGAAGATCAAAGAAATTATTCTTCATTCATTACAGATGCCGACAGATTATAAAAGAAAAATATAAACGGCCAAGAAAAAAAAGACCTACGATAAGTGAAACAAAAAGAAATAGGTAAGGAATTATAAAACAGAAAAAAAAAGAACAGTAGTTTTTTTATTTATTGGCAGGCAGATTGTGACAGAAATTGAATGGTTGATTTAATTTTTTGAAAATAAAATTGTAAGATCTTTTAACCCCCCCCCCCAAAAAAAAACCCTTAGAGAAAGGGAAATTAATGTGAGATTAATACTTTTATGAACGTAATCCAAATAAAAGGAAAAAGAATTAAATGTAAACTTTGGTACAAAAACAATCTGACTGATAAAGAGCAGCTTAAAAATTAACAAATTTCTCAAAGAACAAAAATACAGACATACATAATGTAATATACAATATTGTGTGCATATGGCTTTCAACATATCCTGTATAAGCATAAGCACAAATTAAAAGAAAAAAAAAAAAAGATGGTAGATCCATTTTTTAAAAACGCCTGATGTGTGTGTGTATGTGTGAAAGAGAGAGAATTTACTTACATAATACTCATATATTTTCCAGAACAATACAATGGCTGTATAAATGACAGCAGAAATGTCCCAATAGAATTTCAGAAGCCTGGTAATTAATTCAAGGTACTATTTTGTGCTGTACAACTTTTGGCTCAAAAATATAAAACTTGATTCATTTTCTAGAACTTATTAACCCTTTGCAGGTTATTTAAAGTCAACAAATATTTTTAGATTTTAATAATTTTTTTTTTTTTTTGGAGATAGCAATGGTTTAGTAATACAAATCTTACTAATTGATCCATAGCTGGCATGGAAGAGGAGGTGGATTCGTACCTTTCTCAAGGCTTTTTGCACATAAGTGAATTTAATGACCCCAAAAGGGAATTGAAACTCGGCTCTCCGATTAACACTTCCAAGCCATTACCATTACACCAGCCCCAAATCCAAGCTTAAAGCACCTGATTATTCCCATGTGGTCAGCCATCTTGCTACTGACCATGCTTGTTGTTGCTTAATTTCAATGATCATATGAGAACAGGTGTTTCAACTTGACGTGGCCGTAAGCCATCCAAGTCTACAGTACCTGGTATTCCCAAGCAGTCACCTCATCTAGGTACTGACCTGACTCAACATTGCTTAACTTTGGTGACCATATGGGAACCGGTGTTTCAACATGATGTGGCCATAAGCCTCTGGAATATTAAAAGTTACAGCCAAAGGTATTAATGTCCTCATGACAAAAATAAAAAAATCTTGTATTGCCAAAATGCTTTCAGACAGAAAATCTGTCCAAATTATTATACCCATTGTAATGTGGTTAACTAAAACAGGAATAATACTGTTCACATTAATGTCAACAAAGAAATGCAGCTTTCAAGCCAAATTGAGAAATGAAAATAAATTAATATTCATAGATGACAGAAATAAATAAATGCCATGGCAAAAATGATTGGTTATGAATGACAATGAAATTTGCTATTGACTAACGACTGAATACATGGAGGGAATCACCACAGAAGACGGCCATGTTTATTAGAAAGTTTGGTGATTGAAGAAGCGATTATTTCAATACAGATGCCAGAGAATGGACGAGATGCATAAGGCGAAAGTAAAACGAAGGCAGCAATAATATCAGAATTGAATATGGAATTAACATAGGAGTGTGTGTGTGTGGGGGGGGATACCATGAGAAACAACAAAAACACAATAACAGTTCCAGGAGGTTAATTTAAGATGCTATCTAAAGCTTATATAGAATCATCATTCCATGAAGTATTTAGAAGAGTATCCTTATCTTTGTTGTTTTATTCTGTATCTTTTGGACCAGTGTGTTCTTTATCAGTTATATGGAGCTCTGAATAAAATCTTGAAAAGACATACTGAAAACTGCTGCTTTTTGGAACAGTCCCGAAGATGTTACCCTGAACATTTCAATTGTAAGCTTTTAAAGTTAAGAGTCAATTGTTATCCTCCTCGTCATCATAATCTTCACTCACCACTTCCTCCTCTAGACTGAATGGCTCTTGAACCTTGTACTGAGTGAAAAGAAAAAGAAATTATTCTTGCGCTCAGAATAAAATCTTATTGACAATTTCTTTTTACTAACTTCTCTGAATAAAAATCTTGATTATAGATTTTTTAATTTTTATTCTAGCTCTGCATAAGTAAATACAAGAACAGAAGTGACATTGAGACATGTATAAAAAGAAAACTCACCACTATTTATCAGCTATTTCTCTAGAGTTTTAAAAGGAATAGTTGATTTTTTTTTTTTACAGCTTATCAACCTTTTTACAGCTATTTAAAGCCCAAAACAAATTTTAGTATTATAAGAATTTTTTGGGAGATAACTTTCTAATACAAGTCTTACTATTTAACCCATAGTTAGGAGAAGTGGTGGATTCATGCATGGGAAAGGTATGAACCCACTGCTTCTCTCTTCCACCCTAGCTATGGGTAAATAGCAGGACAGACTGGGTCCTATAGCCTTGGGTGGCAACCAGTGTAGGAGAAGGACAACTCTGAATTCGAAACCTCCAACTATAGGTTAAATAAACCTCAATTGGCCAAGTATAGCAAGTATGGCTACACCCTTGAAGAGATGGTTAATCGGGGAGGGGGTTCCTCCAACAGGTGTGGGAATGTCCTGGATTTGGATGTGGCAATATTTTATTTTTCAATAAAATGGCTAGCATAGCCTGGCGATAATGCCATAGTAAAAGTGTTAACTAGACCAAATTGTGCTAATCTACTAAAGTAAAATAGAAAGGCATGAGAATTAATGCTAAAAAGTGGAGTGCAGATGGATTTGGAAAATGGGAAGAATGCTGCTTACACGATCTGTCCGAACTAGTGAGGACAACAATCAGCAACAAACATGGTTTAAATAAAGAAATAAAAAAAATGTTAAAAAATTAAATATACAAAGAGCACAAAAATTGCTTTTAATTAAAAAATATAAACATTTTTTAAAATTATTTTAAAATAAATCTTAGACGGTAGATGAAGATGCAGAGAATACTTTATGAAATCACTAAAACAACAATTTATATTTTTTGCCACTAGTAACATGAATGCTCATGTGAATTACAGGAAGAAGCAAATGTACTTTTCTTTTCCCGTGTATTGGAGGCATGAAGATATAAAAAAAAGGACATCATATTTAATACTAGCAGCCAGCTGGTCAATCAGAAAACGTGTTCAATTAGAATGGAGCAAAAACAGCATCATGTTTAGATGTAACAAAGTCTATCTTCTCTAATTACTTTAAAGTACTTTCATTAAAAAACATTTTGAATTAATGCAGTTACTGATGTAAGAGAAGTAGTCTGTATTTATTCAATCAAAGTCAGCCGAAGGCATGAAGGGGTAAAACTGGCAACATGAAGACCCACTTCAAACCACAATTATTTTTGAGTTTTTGAAATTCAATTTGTCAGTGTGTTACCAGGAATGTAAAGGAGGATACATTTATAAAGCAATTGTTAGGTTTGATGAAAATTGGTTGAAAGGTCAACGAAAAATAAGAAAACCAGTAAAAATCACCGTTTTTTGCTATTTACACAGAATTTCACAATATCAGTGGACTCAATTATCAAGTTAAATGACTGTTAAACAATTAACTTATTGTTGGCTACAATTGAATGAAGTTTGCATTAGATTGCTTGAAAATTGGGTGTTTTTAGTTCAAAATTTGTATTCAAAATTGATTTGTATTGAAATCGATTTTTCGTTTTTCGTGGTTTTTCACTAAATGCAGTGTAGAAATAAAAACGAGGTATCGTTGAGCTAATCATGATGTAAGTAACCTTCATACTGAATTTGAACGAAATCAAAAGGAAAAAAGTTGAATTCATCGATTTTTAATTCACTTTATCGATTATTGATTTTTTTTAAAATTATCTATTTTTTTTATGCTAAGAACCTATCTCTTACATTGCACAAGGTGCCAAGTTTGGTCAAACTCTGTTGGATGGATCTCGAGTGAAAAGGTATCAGACAGACATCCTCTGATTTATATAGAGAGATTGGATAAAACCAGTAACTATGAATATTACCAGACAAAAGTGAGTATATATATATATATCTGTTCAACATTTGCTAAATTTATAAAAGTATTCAATATCAGAGATAAATTGTTTGTACATATTAACATATGGACATTTAAAATCAATAATGCATAGTGACTGATAGTTTCATGCCTTAAGTCAAGGACCTATAAACATTTTAGATTATTGACCCTGTTCTGGGATCTTTCAGCCATGTAAAAAATAAATAAATTTAATGGTAAAAATTCCTTTGCCCCTTTTCTTTTGCTATTGTTTTTTTAATTCATTTTATTTTTCTATTTTCTTTTTTTTCTCTTCCTATACATAATAATAAAAAAAATACCATAAATAATATGGCCACTCGTATTCAAGGATACCCATCTACTAGGGCGGCTAGCAAATCCCTGCTGAAGACACTCGCTGAGGCACATTTGTGTTTGCTCAACAGCCACAGAGCCCACCTGTAGTTTATACTGCAACTATGCTGTGCAGACCTTAGTTACAGTTTCTGGGAGAGAGCGTGATCAACAAGGCTGGCTTGCTCAAGCCCTCGGCCACAATGACTTTGTGCTAGCACAGCTATTGACAGCCCTCAAGGGTTCTGTCTACCCAATTTCACTCACAAGGTTTGGGTTACCCCATGGTATGGTTTTCACTTTCCAAATTCTGGGATCAACCCCTCCAGTCCGATAGCATCAGGAAGTCTCCTTTCTGACAAATCAACCATGGTGAAATTTGAATTCAGGTTTCATGGTGTTGCAACCTAGAAAAGGCTACTGAATGAGGAATAACCAAAACAGGTTGGAAATGAAATGGTAATCTTTATAACAGCAACAAAATACAATACTTGCCAGCGGTATGAAGTAGGTAAACCAGTGCTAGTGGCGGACTATTTAGATAGCATATTAACCCCACTTACAATAGTGTCCAACGTACTTATGAGGACTGGGTCATACTCGGCGTTCATAGGTACGGTATATAACACATGGTCAGAATGTGAACATTCTAACCACTTGGCCACCTGCCCATTCCGTAAATAATATAGGTAATAATAAACATATCAAAGTAAATTAATACACCTTTTATTATATTGATTGACATCATTAATGTGAAGTTTGAAGAGCAAGAGCATTGATATTTGACTGACAATTGTAGAGCTTTCATCATAAGTCACCACAGCTTATTTATCTCCCCACGTTGTATTTGACACTTTGGAGAATTCTATACACAAACACACCAAGAGCAGATATCAATTACTTTGGAGATCTCCGTCTTAAGCTATCATTTTCTTAAGGATTGTACATGTGATTGCTTAAGACATGCAACATCCTGTTCCTTTTATATAAGAATTTCCTTGATTTGCTAATCTCACTCCATCCTGAAATCTGAAAGAATATGTCAAACAAAATGACAGTGCAACTGGAAACATTGCACAATAAAATGAAATGGCTTTTCAGAAATTATCAATCCTGCACAAACATATTACAGCAGTACGGTTGAATTTTTCACTTTAAAAATTGTTATACACCATACCTGTGAACACTAATGGGTATATCCCAACCCTCATAAATACATTGGACACTATTATAAGAGGGGGTAATCTGCTGTCTAAGTAGTCCACCACTAGCACTGGTTTACATTGTATTTTGTTGCTGTTATAAAGATTACCATTTTATTTCCAACCTCCGTTTTGGTTATTCCTCACTCAGTAACCTTTTCTAGGTTACAACAAAAATAAAATGTCATCAGGAAAAATGACAGCCTAGTCATTTTATAAACATGAGAATTTAATAACTTAGTCAGAACATATCTCTTTCTGTCAGAAATTATTTAATCCTGTTGACAATGGCACAGTGAATTCTTTAATGACAAAAAGAATATATTCTGTAGAATATAGTTTACATGTCACACTTTACTAAATGAAGAAATCCAAATTGTTTTCAGTTTACACATTTCATTAAAATGACATCACCTGGAAATTAGCTGAGTATACTCCTGCATATGAACACATGTAGTGTGAAAGATTTTGACTGAACACACACACATTATATATATATGTGTGTGTGTGTGTATATATATAATTCACATCATCTAAGTCAGAAGTTACAACTACCATCTTTTCCTAAGAGCTTTGCATATGGCTCATAACAGTGGCCTAATGCTTCATAAGAAACTTGTGTTTGATTTTCAACCTATTTTTTATGTTCACAGATCAAGAGACTCAAAAGTCATGTACCATAGACATCATCAAAAAATCAGAATATGATTATACTCTTACAGAGCTCCAGAAAAATTACTATAGTCCAAAAATAAAATAAATAAATAAAAAAAATAAATAAATAACATCTTAAACAGACCCTCACCTCAATCAAATTGCTTTTTTAACTTTGTTAATTATAATTAATATAAACACCAATAAACTGTTTAAGAAATAAATTAAAAAGCTAAAATACTTAAGTTTTCAGTTAAATGTTATTGTAATTGCTATTTTTTAAAAAATAAAATAAAATAAAAAATAATCAGATCTTTATTTTGGCTAAATCACATTACTCAGAAATGTTATTAATTTTCATGTGCATATTAACTTATATCAGACTAATTTAAAAATTGTGCTCTATGGATTCATTTCCTTTGTAAAAGTTATTAGCATTCCAAATATATACAATCCAAAGTTTTTTTTAAACATTTTTCATTTCCAATTATCTACCTCATATCACAACTAAATTTTATCATTTTTTTTTTAATTTACCTTTGTATTTTCAATTTAATTTATAATAAACATTAAACATAACACAAATATTGTTCGTTAATGATTTATTCAAGTTTCTTTTTTTGATAAAATTGCTTTAAGAAAAATTGTTAGGATTAGATCCGGTTTTCACATTTAGAGATATATAATACAAACATGTCAACTTATGTCCTTCAAACTTCATTTCAATTTCATTCACCAATTTAATAAGCACTTATTTTTTTTATGTGCATGCATCTGTGTTTCTATGTATGTACTCCATTCATTAAAAGTGAGCCACTCTTGATGAGAAGAATTTTTTTAAGAAATTAGTTGTTTTTAGAGTAAATATAGAATTTTAATTAAAAGTTTTGTATCATCCTTGCATTGTCCAAACATACACATTAACCCCTCCCCCCCAAAAAAAAACCCTAAGCAACATCTGTCTATATTGGAATGTAGAACTAAAACAATTTACCCTGGCATACTAAAAGGATTTGTTTCGAAATACCAATGTATATTATTTATGGTGATTATTAAGAAAATCTGCAATTTTGATTTGTATGAATTAGTCAAAAAGCCAATATTTTTACATCAACTACTTTGAAGAAGCAACCATTTGCTCCATTTAAGGTATCGACTTTACATGTTGACAGTAAGCAAGAGAAATTACTAACTAGCCTGCAGTCCAGATACCCACTCATAGTCCCTAACCTAAAATGACAAAATTTCAAATGATATTTGTATTAGGATCATTTCAGTTTTTATCCCTCTTTCACTATCTAGTGTCATATGTAAAGATTAAGATTACGTATTGTCCAAATGCTTTTACCAGAAAGGAGTTGGCTGCATTAAGAAGTGCAATCCTTTTTTGATGTGACTACTGAGGAAATGAAGTGTAAGAGAGATACCAAAGTAAGGCAGATAAGCTGGGGAGGGGGAAAGCAGGTAGAGGTCGGTACAGGTAACACTGTTTTGCCTGGAATTCTATTCTCTACAATAATCAAATGTGAAAAGCAAAACAAAAACATGTGGAAGATCACTAACAAAAAAAAAAAAAAAAAAAGGGGGAAAAAGATTACAAATTAATGAGTCAATTATTTACTGTTCAACACCTTAAGTCAAGTTAACTGACTGTAGTAAATATGTATAATGATCTGGCAAGAGTACATCATCAAAAATGAGTTTTGTTGTAGGGTCTGGATCTTATGTCCAAGGAATCTAGAATGAAAAAAAAAAAAGGCAGCTACATTGAATCGAAAGAGAGAAGGGCTTAAAGAAATAAAGGTGTAGCACTCCATATTTCTTTTGCACCTAGCTCACCCAGCAAAGGTATTAATGAGATGTCGGATTTCAAATAAAATTCCTAAAGTTGGCAGTGAATAAATGAGGAAGGAGGCCAATTATGGTCAGTTTTTATTTTCGTGAACCAATGCCTTAACTAGTTGTGTCCCTTCCATTTTAAAAATAAATAAATGTAACATGAGAGAAGAAATTAATCGAGACTCGAGTTGCATTGTCTTTTTCTTTGTTTTAGTTTTTTTCAGATCAAGAGAAAGCATATGAAACTTGACTAAAAAACAAACAAAACATTTTCAAAATAAAAAAAAAAAAAAACAACATTTTAAAAATAAGTGATTTTGAGTTTTTTTTTTTGTAATAAAAAGAACAAGGAAAAAAAGACATTTTTAAAAATCAATATTTTACAAAAAGTTACAAAAAGTTTTTAATTATTAGAAAATGCTCAATTTAAATAAAGCAATTCTTCATTATTATTTTATTTGTTTTTTTAAATCATTTCACTCCAAGCAAGGTGATAATGCCACTAAGACACAAAGGGTTACTGGGAGTGAAAGAGAATGAGAGGATTTTAGAAAAAAACAAAAAACAAACCCAATCCTAAACAGAAAACAAAACCTGTTCAAAAAACCGGGGAGGAGTGAGAAACGGGTGATAGGTAAGCCTACCTACTCCTATTAAGAATCCATGCAATTTCTAACTTAACCCTCACCACTAAGCACAAGAATTAATAAAATCTTCAAATAGCACTTAAAACAATACATGACACCATTACAAGGGGAGGGGGTGAAATAAGCTTCCAAATCCTTATCAATTGATAATGAATCCAAAAATCAAATGAAAAGATTTGACAGGTACAGACAGAACATCAGAAATCAGTTGCAAATTTCTATCTTGCATTGGATTTTAAAGTTCCTTTCATGTTGCTTACTTATGAAAATTGAACAGAAAGAGGGGGAGAGAAAAAAAAACAGAGAGGCAAACATCTGGGATAGTCTTGAGATGTGAAAGAGAGTTGGAATTTTTTTTTGGACGATATGCAAAAATAATGAACACTATAATATCAATCATCTGGTCCCTGCATCTCTCAATTTCTAGGGGTCAAATATCACATTAGTTTGGGCCGGGGACCAAGGTTTCTTATTTCTGAATGTGATGAAGCATTTGAATATCTATTAAATGAGTTAACACCAATGAAAGAATAGTTCATAAGACGTGAACCATTTGTTATACAGGGTTCAGTAAGTCCAACACCTACCAGTTGTAAAAATTGTGCACACCTCAATTTCACTGTTACTAACTTCTTATAAATGGCAGTTTGCAGTAATGAGCTTGTAGGTATTAGTGCAGATGAAAAAGATGATTATTCAAAAAAGCCATAACTTGTGTATTAAAAGTACAAAAAAGAGAGAAGGGGAGGGGGGCTTAAAAAGAAAAAATGCAAAAAGAAATTATGGAAGTTCTGTCCCAAGAAGACCAGGGAAGACACAGATGGAAATAGATGAGGAAGATGTAATGAAAAAGTAGGTCTGGTGCTTGGGACATAAGGGGATATAAAGAAAAAAAAAGTTTCAAAAGCTAAATCTGCATATCTTTTCAACAATACAGAAAACAAACATCAACGAAAAGAGCAAATATTTAAGATAAGTGTTCTTTAAAATGGTGGTGGATCAGGGAGAACAAATGTTCATTTTTCTGATAAGGAATGTGTTGCATATCTAAACCACTCTGCAATTCTGTTATTAAAACAGATATCAAATGGATGTAGTTTTAGAAAAGACAATAATAAAGAGTTCAAGAAATATTAAAACGTATTTCTGCGGAATTGTTAAATTTGTGGGGGGGATATGCCATTAGATATTTGTTTCCTATGATGCAGAAAAGACTAGAAAAATTTAATTTTTTTTTTAAATTTATGAACTTTTTGAGTTCATAAATTTAAAAAAAAAAAAATAACTGTTGAGACGAACTTTATAAAATTTCAAAGTCTGACTCAATTTTGGAAATAAATAAATTAAAGAAAAACATACTAAAATATTTCAAATATTCAAGTACACTAAGAGACCGACTTTAGAGAGCCTTTTCCTAAAACTGATATTTATGGAAACAGTTCAAATTCAAAACCATCTATGTTTGTACGTGCATGATTGATTACTGTTAAATGGAAATATGACATCCAATTGAAATTGGTATCTTACTAATCATGTGCTTACAAATGATATCCAGATTTCAAGTGAATTCATCAACACCCTCACTGATATGATGGAAGACAAGATCACAGAAGGTGATATTGGATTCTTAATATTCTGCTGCAAGCCTCCATGAAGTGAGAAACAGTTTAAAAAAAAAAAAAAGTCTGAAATATACTAAAACATACTAGAAAATGAAATTTTAATCTATTTAATTTATTCTTGTACTGTTCATCATTTGTTCAGTATCCTTGATTACAGCAATTAAAATTTTTAAAAGATTAAAATTTTCCAAAAGGTGCTAGATTATTAAAGAAAAAGCATTCTCCTGCTATCATCTTGGATGAACATTGGTAAAAATTACTGCATAACTATATGCAAGGCATTAAGCGGTTACAGGAGGAGAAAAATAGAAAACTCAAGAACAATACGAAAACATTTCACTATGCCTATACATTGTAAATCTTTCATTTCACTAGATGGGGATGTGATGGCTAATATGAATGATGGAAAGTACTAATTTAGAGTAAAGTAAGAGAAAGATCAAGAATTGCTAAATAACAACATCCCAGAGAGAAAAATAGTGAAGAGAGAAAATCTTATGTAGTTATTTACATTGCTAATCATATTTAAAACAATGTCATAGGAGAAGAATTGCGTGAAGTTGACAGATCTGTCTGTAACAAGAGAAGAACAGAAAGGTACTTTCATTATCTCCTATGTCATAAACAATAAAGAAAACATAGCTCATAATTCATGAAGTCAGGAGAAAAAAAACAAAAAAACAAATCAGTTAAATTATATCATTTGTGATAAATAAAGAAATAAAATTAATTGTACCATTATAGAAGTAAGAACCAAGTCGCAGAAGGAAAGCAAGTTTGTAAAATGGCATTTAAACTAAAATTGTAGTAGCTTGGACAATTTTATTGAGCATTTCAATGATGAATTCTGAATATTATGGAGGATAGCAATTCATTGTGGCTACAATACCATGCATTGATTATGATTTTCTTTCACATCTCCTCATTTTCATCTAAGAAAGACACTGTTCGTTTCCATTATGCTTAATCGGTTTCTAAACTGATTTACTTTAAATACTTTGCTTTTTTAACACATACAGAACTGGCCCTTAAAATTTAAGGTTTTCAGTAACAAGACCAAAAAACTATTTTTTCTTTTAATAAATGAAAAAAAAAAAAAGAAAAAAAAAAAAAAAAAAAAAAATACAAATATTACTAAAGTCTAGTAAAAAGCTTAAAATTATTTCTTGAAATATATTACAAAGCCACATTCTAAAGTTGATTCAATAAAAAAAAAAAAAAAGAAAAAAAAAAGCTTAACGAATCAGACATCCTACTCCCTGGCCATCAAACCATAGTATAATATATTATATGTTATATTTGTCTATCAAGTTTTGTGTATTCATATTGTCAATAAGCTTCATGTTCACCTGACTTAATTTATGATGGTGGGGACAATTTTAAGTAATGATATGATTAATAGAAAAAAATTACTATCAATGTTGAAGGATTCAATTTCATTGGTGAAATTCTTATAAAAAAAAAAAAAAAAAAATATATGCTGAAAGGATAGAGTTTTTTTTTAGAAGCAATCTCATTTGAGAAATTAGCTTGTAGCCTGGAAAAGCTACAAGACACTGCCATAAGAGATTACAAGAAGGAACAGTTCATTCATTTTCAATTCATGAAATGACACCCCAGCTTCTTGGGAGAAAAAAAAAATTAATATACACACACATTATATATATATATATATATATATATATATATATATTATAAAATCAGTGATATAGTTTAATTATACCAATATTGCCAAGAAAGAAACCCAAGAATCTGACAGTATCTTTCAATCAACTGATTACATTTCATTAACTCCATGCATGCATGCATGCACACATGACAAGAATCACATATTTAATATCTTTAACAATATACACGATTTTTCTAACAATGTCTGGTAAAATGACATTTTTCCCCTCAAAAAATACAAAAAAAATCTAATGGTGGCCATTTCCAGAAATTGTACAAGGTTTTCTGATAACCAAATCAGAGAAGTCGCAAATGCCACTGAACTGCAATGGCAATATTAACCATCTTGTAACCACACACAGGCAATATGCAATATTTACTTCATTTTTCTCCTTGGCACTAATGACAAAGAAAAACAAAACAAACTAGGCCTCATATTCCTGACATTTCCTTTCTTTTCTCTGAGAGAGAAAAAAAAAAAAAAAAATGATGGAAGGAAATGGAATAATTTCTTTATTTAAAAACTGATGTTTGTTGTTTTTGGTTTAAAAAAAAAAAAATTAAAAAAAATAGTTTCACGTTCTCCATTTCAAATCTAATAATTTTGGGTCAGGTAACAAAAATTATTGGAAAAGAAAAAACATGTAAAATAAAAATTTCACATTATTTTTCTAAAGTCTAAAAGTTTGGGCCAGGGAGATAAAAAAAAAAAAAAAAAAAAAAAAAAAAAATTTGTTTAAACTCAAAATCAAGACTTTGAAAAACAGAAGAAACTGTATGCATATTTGGATGTATATAATGAAGTCCCCAAATTTGGAAAGATAATGTAGGTGTAATGCCTCAATTGTTGTCAACACTGGAATCCTCATGAAAATCATTGCCTGCCGTAGATGAGGAAGCATCACTACTGTCTGATGGACTGACATTCTGTGTATCTGTTGAGGAGCGTCTGTCTTTCTTAGGCTGAAAGTCTGTGATTACAACAGTCACACTGCCCACTGTTACTGACATATGAGTAGCACTACTTCGATCAACATTCTTTAACCGTGGAGGCCTGAAAAGAAGGAAAATAAACATCTAGAGTAAGAGGAAAGGATATAGGAAATTCAGATCCTCACAGTTCATTTAGTATGAATAATCGGCTTTTTTCTTCCTTTTTCTTTCCCCAAGAAGAAAAGTAAAAACAATTATCCTTTAGGCTACTTTTAATAAGCAGTGACAAAACGGACTGTATCTATTCCATGCATCACAATGGACAAGTTTTATTCAAAACGAATACTTTTACTCCAAAAATCAAGCTCTTTATAGATGAAGAATAATAAAGAAAAAAAAAAAACAAATGCAAGAAAATCCTATGTATTTTATCATTATACTTAAAAACCCATAATAATTGCAGAAAGTCGTTTGTTAAATAAATAAAGAGTAAATTTGATAAGTATTTGACATATGCAATGACAAAGAACATTTACATTTTGTTTTTTCAAATTAAATCTTAATTTCATGAGACTCCAAGCAGTCATAATTTCTTTTATAAAAACATTAAAATTCATTTTTTTCTTAAAATATTTTCTGAGAACAGCGAGTAGGAAATATGGGGACTGTGTTTTTCAAGTCCAATGAATGTTCAATTTTTGCTAAGTAGTCAAAATGTTTGTCTTAAGCAAATCAGTACGGTACGGTGTTTTAAATGAGATTATAAAATACTTTTGAAAGTTTTGACAATAATTCAGTCTTCAAACATCTAGACCAGAGATTTTTTTTTTTTTATAACTTCAGGGCACATTTGTAAAATAACAAACTCTGGGGCATACTTTTAGTTTTAATAAGGAGAAATTAATAGAATAGGAAAATAATATAGTCTCCTGAAATAAGCATTTATTTTAAGACATTACAATGTATATTTAAGTATGCTTGTGCGAAAAACCTGTGCGTGATGTGTTTTGCCAATTTTTTGAATGAGATCTTTGGAAAGTAGTATAGTAGCATCTGGGAATCCACTGACTGTCTGGCCAGAATCGGAGATGTCCTTGCTTTTAAGTAGGATCAAAGTTTTTAAAGGCTTGACCTGTCATAGACTATAGTAGGCTTAAGAAGAAAATTATATTTAATGATTGTAATTTTTTAGTTTAGCATTCCCAAAGAGGATTAGCACCGGTACAGTTTATATTTAAAAGAGATTTATGAAGAATCTTTTTTTTTTTTTTTTTAGCAGAGTGGCTGATAATGACCGATTTAAATCTCTTGAGGAAGGCAAAAGGGAAAGGATTATCCACTCCTTAAAAATTAAAAAATTTAGCATTCAGTTTAATGACAAAGACTTGACTGACAGAGGCCATATATGCTTGGTGTGTCTCACTTTTTAAAAATATTTTTTTTTAACATAAAAATAATTCATAAATTACTCTTCTGTTAACTTGGGGTTCACCTGGCTAGCTTTCAGGCTGCATTAGTGAGCCCAGGTGCACCGGTTCAGAAACAGTGATCTAGACAAAAGGATCAGGAGATTGTAACAGATTTTGTAAAGATACTGCCCTATTTGCAGAATGGAGCTCCGTTTTTAAGTCTTCTGTTCATCACTCACCTGTTTGCCTTCTTTGTTGAATTACTGTTATTTTTCTCCTTTTTGATATTACTTTTTTCCTTCTTTGGAGGTGGTGCAAATTGTTGAGAATTTTGTTGAGCAACATGAGTATTCAATCTGGGTTTACTGAAAGCAATCAAATTAAAACCAAATTAAAAAAAATAATATGGCATCAGGGAATGCGGAAAAAATATTTATATAAATATCACGTGTATAGAAAAGCTCCCAATATCCTCTTTTGAGAGGACTAGATACTCAATACAAATTATGCCTAATACATTGCAGAAAGGGCATTTCTTAGAATTCGTGACAAACTAAGTCATTAGAATTTGATTTCAATTTTGTTCCAGACTTTTCTTGAATATCTAGTCCATTTAATTTTTAAGCAAATAATAGAAATATCTGCTTTTAAAATATGAGCCAGTAAATGTAACTGATTCAACCATTCTGTTTTCACAAAGCATTTGTCCATCAGTAATTGATAATCCTTTGGGCATGATAATCGCAATATGCTGACAATTTTCACAAATTTAATTGCAGTATGAGACTGGCAGCTTGGTCTCGTCATTTTACTGTTCCAATTATGTAGTCAGAAGCGCTATGCTAACAGTTTCTACTCTTTCACTTTTCATTTGAGAAAATCTCTTCTGGCCTCTTGCTTTCATGACAAATAGGATCTTCAAAAATTTAAATGCACCATTAATCATTATCTTGTCTTTTGAATACTTTTCTTTTACTTCCGTTTCTCCTCCCTAATAACATCTTCTCAATTTCTCTCACTCTCAGAGACCCATTAGTGGCTTTATGTCATTGCTTGTATATTTCTAAATCAAGCACTTTTAACAGAATTACCGACCACTGAACTTTTTGCACCAAAAAAGAAAAAAAGAAAAAAAAAAAAAATTTACCTATGTATAGTGCAATACTCTTTTTGTTTGCATAAAAACTGATCATAAAAACTCACTATACTCAAGTAGAGTAATTTTTGCATAGTTTGAAAGCAATGTTGACATAATTTTTGACCCCCAAAATTTACCAGAAATACAACCAAACCATTTGAGAAAAAAAAAAAAAGTTAAAACAATTGGCTATTGTACTGTAACAATTTTTTTTTGTGGTGTTGCTGCGATGAAGGCAAACGAGAAATGTATGTGTGAAAAAACAAATAGAAAAGAAAATAACTTCACACTTACGGACTTAGGGAAGGGCAGTCATCGTCAGGAGAGTCCGTCCATTCATACAACTTGGCACTGGACGGTGCTAGGTGGGATTTTCTTTTTCTGATAAAAATAGTGAGCAAATATTGATTAGTGCACTTGAATGAAGAAATATCAAATGATGGCATTCTTCGAGATAAAGAATCTGTGAAATCTATCACTGTTCTGTTTCAGTGTCGACAAAATAGAACGTACACGCAAAGGTTAACTTTAAAGAATAATCAGTAAAAGCATTTTCTCCTAAAAACACATATACATGAGAAGTAGATAAAAAAAACAGAAAAAAAAAAAAGTCATTGTTTTCTTTTATCACTGCATTATAGTTTTCTGCAAATATATGTATACTTTTCAAAACAGTCCTCTTTTCTACCTCAAATGATCCGACTATAGTATACCATAGCCAGTTCATTTGACTATTGATAGGAGTTAAGAGACTCTTTATTGTAAATGTTGCTTCAGAAAAGAAGCATGTTGATTTGTAAATAAAAAAGATGTCAAAGCAAAGAGATTTGAAACAAAAACAAGACAGAAATAAGAATTTCCTTACTTGATAATAGTGGGATCCTTGTCATTTGACGAATCTGTGGATTCAGCTTGTTTTTCATTTGAGGGAGGTAAAGAGGATTTCCTTGGTCTTCAGAAGAAAAAATATAAGGCAGCTAAATTAAAATTATTTTAAGACAGACCTTTTTTTTTTTTTTTTTTTTACTATGTAAGTGCTAATAACCAAGAGAGAGACCGTTTAGATTCTGATGAATAAAAATATAAATATATACATTAACCTTGGGGACCTGCCCATAGAGTATAGGACAACAGCCTCATCACTCTAGGTGTTGCAGCTGTGATTTCCATAGCAAGCATGTTTTTACAGGGTAGAGCGGCAAGCCAAACCATTTTGAATTCAGAGTTGTCCTTCTAGAGTGGTAGCAACCAAAGATTCTCCCAAATCTGTTGCCAACCAAAGTTAGAAATCCCAGTCTGCCCTGCTAATAAACAATAACTGGGGGAGTAGAGCGGAATCCATACCTTTTACAAGGATATTTGTGCAAGCACATTGACCTCAGCAGGAATTGAAAGTTGGTGAGCCAAACCCATTTTCCTTACCAATAACACATCCCAATTTGTAAATGCATAAAACTAAGAGCAGAACCAATTATTAAATTAAGTTCTTTTACTTAAAGAAAAAGTTATCTTTTGAAGGAATAAAAATTCTTTCCCAAATCTCCCCGTTTTTTTTTAAATTATATTTTTGCAAATTTATGGGATTGATGCTTAAATAGTTTTAACGTTAATTTCCTATTATTTGTGGAGATAATTTTAACAAATTACGCACTATACAATGGTCATAATAAATATTCATTTTAGGTTGCAGTATAATCATGTTATAAACACATAACCAATGAAATTGATTGATCGTAGATTCTATGCAATTTGAATGAACATGATTCTCTCGTGCAATATTCAACTGACTGCACGTGTATAGTTCTTTTTATCGAAAGGACAAGGGGGGGGGGGGAAGAAATACAGAAAGTCCCGATGAATGATGTTGGTTTCAGAATTTTGAAATCTAATCTCAAATGAAGAAGAAGAAAATACAAAGCTATTTAACAGGGTTTGGTATGCTGACCGTAACAAGTTCAAGGGCTATGATGCCTCTGGATGAATATTTGATGTAATCCAATCATTCTAAACAAACTGTAATTAAAGTCGTGTTAAATGGCCATGCTTCTCCATCCTTTCACATTAAAGCAGGGGTCCCCCCCCAGGACATACGTTGTTTCTTATCTTCATCAGTGACATTCTCAATGTCATCAGTTCCAAATTCAGTATTTATGCGGATTACAACTATTTACTCCTGTTTTAATAGTACAACAGATCAGTCTGATAAAGTAAAACTGGCAGCTGGACTTGAAAATGACCTCCAATCAGTACTTAACTAGGGCAAGAAATGGTTTGTAAATTTTAACATTTCCAAAATGAAACTGCCATCTTTTAATCATCACAGAGAACCATTTTTGCCTTCCATCAGCATGGCTGATGCTAACCTCCAAGAGAGCAACTCATTACACCTTCTTGGCCTTATGTTTTCTACTGACATGAAGTGGAGCAATTATATTGAATCAATTACTAGGTCTGCTGCTGAGAAAGTTGTTTCACTGTGTCATGCCAGAAAATTTATCTTTTCCAGAATCCACCTTGCGCATTTATAAATCTACCATTAAGGTTATCATAACTGTAGATAGCAGTTGAATATTGCTGCCATGTCTGATTTAGTGCTCTTGCTATATATCTCTTGAGATTCTCAACAAAATCCAAAGAACAGTCTACAATGTTATCAGTCCTAACCTGGCATCTCGGCTTCAGGTACTTTCCCCACCACCATGGTTTCCCTCTGTCTTCACTATAAATATTTTCATGGCAATTATTTTAATGAACTCTTCTCCTTGGTACTTTGACCACATGAATTTAAGTGTACTACTTGATTGGCAACAAGGTTCCATTTTACTGTTAAAATAGCTAAATGCAACCATTAAGTTCTATTCTAATAATTTCTTTCTTCTCACTTCTTGCCTGTGTAACTCTTCCAGATTCCTTCTTCCCTGCTATCTACAGTTATGATAACCTTAAATGCAATGCCAATCTTCCAGAATCCTGTTCTTTTGTTTCTTCTCATTCTCTTCTACTCCCAGTAAACCCCACCCCGTATCTTAGGGTCAATTGTTGCTTTGCTTAGTGTGAAATGATTATGGGGAGGGTGGAAGAAAGGAGAGAAAGAAGGTAAGTTAGCCATTTAGTCAAACCTGATGGCCCAGACCTGTCTTAGTAGGAGTTAATCCTTCATCTTTCACCTCAACTTATTTGTAGCACAAATTAATTCTGCATGAATAAAAAGCCCCCCCCCCCGAATGTAGTTAATAGGTTGATGGTTAAAACCACCACATGAAAGATAGAAATGTGGAGTTCACGAAATTAATACGTGTGTGTGTGTGTTTCTAACAAATAACCACTTCCTCCAGTAAAAAAGCTGATAATATAGCTTTGAGAAGATGAGACACGAGACAAGATTCATTTGAGCACTTTCAGAGAAAGCCATATTCATGGAAACACCCGGATCAGATCAAACTCATGGCAACAGCTTGCTAGACAACACACTACTACTGTTCTATGACAGGAGTTAAATAGGACAGGCAATCTTGTTCTGTTTTATATAATCCCTTAGCAATAAATGGATTGCTGAGAATTCAGGGCAATATATGGTGACCGGGCAGCATGGCACAGTAAACAGTTGATCTGAGGTTAGAAGCTAATAACAGTTGTAGTGTGCCAATAATAAAAGACAAAGCAAGCAGAGCAGGTGAACATTGTAATCAGCAAAACCAGTAGAGAAGGACATGGGTCATCTGTGTGCAGAGATGGATATACAAAGAGGATATAAATGTTACTTGGACAATAGTGTTTTGAGAAGCTTGTGCTGAAGAAGTAAATATTGATACAACAGGTTTCAACTAGTTTTATTGCCTCCTTATTATTGTCCAGTCTCATACAAATATTTTGATGAGGAGTAGAGCTGTTTTTTCTGTTTTTGACACTGACCCACACCATTTTAGCTAATAAACTGAAAGTATACTTCAAAAGTTAATTGTTAAAATAAAAAAGAAAGAGAATTAAATGATATTATTGAAAGTTTCCAGTCAATAAATATATTTTGTCTATATCGATGGCCTAGGTTTAAATTGAAATAAAAAAAAAAATTAAAAAAAGACATACCATTTTCTCATTACTACTTTGAGATAAAGCTTAAAATGGTAGGAATATGGATACATTCAAGTTTGTCAAGGATAAGTAGAGTCATCAAGAAATTGATTAACTAAGAGATTTAGATTACAAAAAATAAGATCTCTTTAAGAGAAACAGTGTCAAATCCAGTCAGTTTTCTTTACTGACTTTTCAGACTGAAATAATGATAGTAATAATAAGCAGAGCTCATTTCCAAAGCTAATCAGGGAAATAATGAATAGATTTGAAGCATAAAAAAAAGAAGAGCTTTTATGGAGAGGTTTCTAGCAAGTCTCATCTTTTGCACTGATAACTTTTCTTCTTCTCCCCATTAAAGGAAAACTATTCTAAGCAAGTGGTCATATAACTGGACAACATCTGATTTCAGCACAGCAAGGTGTTTTCCAATACATTTCAAATCAGATGGCTGAATAGCCGACACTGGATATTTAAATCTCTTCTTCAAATAAAAGATTGGATTGCCATGGTCTTAGAGGGACTAAATTTGAGTTGATGCTTAAAATTTCCAAGAGGCAAAGGGTTAAAGCAAGAGACTCATTACAAGAGCATGCAAATGCAACTAGAATGACAAGTGCAAAAGATTGGCAGAATTTCAGTTGCAATCCAAGTGCAGTAAGTAGAAACAGTGAATAAGTGAGAAGTTAGCAGCCCAAGAAGTGACGATTAATTTGCATAACTCCACATTGTGAATAACTCATTTAAAACACTTGACTAAATTAATATTCTTTTCAGTTACACACAAAAAAAACCCCAAAAACAAAAAAAAAAAAACACATTTTAATACTGTAAAATGAATTCTTCCAAAATTCAATGCAATATTTTGAAAAGATTTTAAAGTATTTTTTTAAGCTGACTGAATATTAAATGACAGTCTGTATGTAACAATAGAAATTTGCTTTCTTTAGTTGTAAAGATATGAAAAGAAAAATACTGTAAAAGTATGGTTAAATTAACTAAGTTTCTTTATGACTGAAAAAAAAAAGAAAAAAGAAATTTAAAAAAAAAGAAAAAAGAAAAAGATTAATAAAAGTAAATTATGCAGCACTTATTTTGATTAAATACGTTACTTACAATGATTACTTTGCTACTTATGCATATGTAAAAACAGTTTTAATGGCTGTAAAAAGTCATTGAATCATTATTTACAGCTAATTTGTTTAAATAATGCACTGACTATTGTTAGCATCACATAGCAACAATTGTAAGTAAAATGATACAATAAAATAAGTAACCAAGTAATCGTTTTAAGTTCTCAGAACACTGATGCCCTAATAAACGTTTGTTATCCATATGTTTGAGAAATACAACTAACAAGATTTTAAAGAAAGTATATTCACAATATGAAACAAAGTATAAAAATAAATGTTGAGTTTAGAAAAGCATAGTAAAACATGAGGGCTGAGGATATTTAAAATAGTGGCACCTGTCTTTAGGAGCTGCTGTTTTTTTCACTTCTGGGTTTTCTTTCCTATTTAAAAGAAAAACAAAATGGAAAAGAAAAAAAAAAAACAATGGAAGTCACTGTATGAATCTCAAAACAAATGGAAGTAAAGCCTGTAAATGAGTAATATATTACATACAATATTAGTATTGTCACTTTTTCAAAAGCACACAGATAATATTTAGACCATTGCCAAAAGACCTAAAGAAACTGAATTCGGTTGAAATCAGTATTTCCTTTCTCCAAAGAGAAAATGTGTCCACAAGTATTGTACACTTGGCCCACCTGTGGTGGAATTATACATCAAATGTCCACTAATTTTTTTAACTTTTATGTCAAGGGTTTATATTGTTATTGTTATTATTACAACATTTAGTGAAAATCATGATTTAAGAAAAGAAAATAAAGGACAGTGTTTAATAATGTTTCAACAGTGTGTGTGTGTCTTCAAGTTATGTTTAAAAATTGCATACAAGTATAAAAAAAATCTACAAGTCTTCATGTACTTTAATATGCAAATTAACATCCCATCCCAGTGGAAAATGAACAAAATGACAGGCAAATTCCATAAAATTTATACTAGTCCATTTTACTAACTAAAGGAAAATTTTCAAGATAATCATGATCCTCATCACACTACTAATGTTTCAGTTGCATTCCATTCATGTTGGGTGCATTTCATTCACTTTATCAGGTTGATTACCAGTATAACTTTTTCTCAAGACAAGCAATGTTTGTACAAAGACTTGTATTTATTGTTTATACTTGTAAGCAATTTTCAAACATATCTTGAAGACAGAGATAATGTTTAAATATTATTAAACAGTGTCAAACACTGTCTTTTCTTAAACTAAACTTTTTGAGTGTTGCAAAATATTGAAAAGTTACAATCATTTTGTTTATTATGATTATTGTTCTTATAAACGTTCTTTTGTTTTAAGATGTGGCAGAGACATGACAAAACTTTATTTCATTTGCATGCATCAGACTGCATTATGCAAGTCAGTATTTTCACAATAAAATTGTTAACTGATGGCAATATTTTCAGGATATACCTTCTAGCTTAATGTTAAATATACCATGTGAATTTCAGTTTGGAATACCAATTTTTATTAGAAATATTTACAATAAATTAGTGACGTAAGATTTTATTAAGAAACTTGGGAGTTGTTCATCATATTCTAAATAAATATATTAGAATAGTTACTGATGTTTTAATATCAAAACTAAAAAATCTGTATGGGTCAAAGATATAACCACAAAAATGAAACAAGGTATTGTTTAGTTGGAAACAAGTCAAAAAAAAAAAAAAATCAAAGAACAATCAAAAATGAAATTGAAAACATTGGCAAGATAATAGAATGTCAAAGAGATTTGAGAAGAATTAAAAAGGTAATAAGAAAGAAAGGTAAAGAGAAACGTGCAAAGTGAATAAAGAAAACTGATTTCTCAACAATTATTTTTAGTAATGACTTGATAACCAGACTGGATGGATCTGATGGCTGGATTAGATAGTGGGTCCTTCATGAAAATAGTCAGCCAACAAGACTTAGAAGAGGTGGAATAATGTTTTGGGCTAGTATTGCAGGCAGTAAAATTATAGGCCACTTCAAAAATAATGAGGGTTCAAAATAAATGCAGAGTATGTTTAAGTGGTACAGCTTACAACCAAAGAGCATCAAACTAAAGAATATATTCATGTCAGAAAATGTTCTTTCACATTTTGCAAAGCTATTGACCACCTTACCAAAAGTTACACATCATATTGGTAGAATGGACCCAGCCTCTGAATATTAATGAACAGAAAAAAAAAAAAAAGAAAAAAAAAAAAGAAGAGAATAAAAACAATATTCAAATGGATGTCAATGGGAAATAATAAAAACTGCTGCTAGTAATGTTAAAGTGAAAACAAAAATCACTGGTTGAAAGACTGATGAAAGTTATAGAATGTCAAGTAACCCATATTAACAAGCAAAATAAATAATTTATTCAGCTATATAAGACATTATTTTAATCAAGTATATATTTCTATAGCCTGTACATATAGGACTGATTTATAAATAAAGATTTATATTGAACATTGTTTGCATAATAAAACCTGCCATTCTCCAAAGCAAGTTATTATCAATATTTCTAAATAAGGATAGAGATTATAAACCGAAACTTGCACAATGTATTTTTTATAGAAACATAAGTAATCCTGAAAATTATGCCAACTCTGAGAAAACATTAATTAGCATATTAGAATCTGACAGTTGGAAGCACTGAAAAACAATATATCTCAACATCATCTGAGCATAAAACATATGTCTTAACTGCTCTAGCTTGCCATACATCTTAACCAATCTAACTTGGCGTAATTCATTTCGAGGTTCACAGGAAAAAAAAAAAAAATGATACACGACTATAAGAATTGGGTAATTGTATTTAATTTTATTTTAATGTGATTTTTGATCAAAAAGAATAGTTTTACAAATGCTACTAATGTGTTGAAATCCATGAAAATTGAACAGTGCAATAATTCTCAATTACAATCGATTGGCAAAAGCCTAACAGATATTCATATCTTCACTGAACAAACAGGGCAGGGGCACAAATAAATAGGTCAATACATATTGGGTGCATAAATGTTGATTTTGTCTTACTCTACATATGGATGGCTCTCGTAAGCTACAAAATAAAATTAAAATAAATCTAAAAACTATAATTTTCCATTGGTTCTGTTAAGTATACACAAGTGTGTATATTTTTATGTCCATTTAAAGCTCTAAGCCTATTCATATTATATAAAAAACAAAACTACTGGATTAAGTATGTTGAATTTTGGTACATATGCTTTCTGAAAAGAAAAATTGTTAACATGTACCTAATAAACCAATAATTTTTTTCTTTTAAATGTTGATCTTCAAGATCACTGGGCTGTTCAAATTTTGAAGCTTAGTAAAACACAATCTGTCAACCTCCTATGTTAGCCATGTGCCAGGCTAAGCTATAAGAAGTTTAAAAAAAAAATTCTCACAACCTTCCATTTATAGTTAAATGACCACTGTGAAAATCAGATATTGTGATATTTATTACAATGTGAAAGAACAAAAAAAAAAAAAAAAAAAAAAAAAGAGTTAAATTTGGTAAACGGTCATTATATTTGAGTATTCCATGCAGAAATATCTTAAATATTTCCCTGAGTTTATACAATATTCTTTTCATTTTATTTATAGGTATATAAAAAAAATCAAAAATCAAATGTATGATTATTACAAATATACTAAAATTTAGAAATCACTCAAAAATACCTGGCCTATGCCTAATAGAGCTGATATTAGATAAGAAACTATAACAAAGTGGAGAAGTTTTTGTGTGATGTGTTTCGTCCTTTAGGTCTTCATAGGACTAAGTTTGTTTACATTGATGTGACTACTCATGTGCATGAACAAGAGATGCTAGGAATTTTAAATTATATTTATATATATATATATATATATATATATATATATATATACACATACATACACACACACACACGTTTTGGGTATATAATCTAGCTGATTTCATTTAAATTCTTTTTCTTTCTTAAATGTTTCCATCGATTTTGTTATTAAATATCACACACTGTGATAAAAGATCTGCCAAAGATGGTGAAACATAAGAAGTGGGACACAAATTTACTATGGACAATCTAGTGATTAAAATACTTTCTGAACATTTTTATCTTAGTGAATTGTTTTCTCTCTTAATTAGAGTAGCATTTTTTATATCAAAATTGTGGTCACTCTCGTTTCCACAAGCAACTAATGTGTTTAATATGTTATTTTGTAAAATATCCCTTTTGTGCTCATATAATCTTTCATTTAAATTTCTTGAGGTTTCTGCGACATATTCTTCGTGGCAATCATTACAACTAGTAGAGTAAATTCCTCCAAGTTTTAGCTTATTTTTTTGTAAATTTATGTCTAGGTTTCACCATTCTTGGCAGATCTGCTATTATCACAATGTAAGATATTTAATAACAAAATTGATAGAAACAAAAACAATCTAAATTAAATCTGCTAGACTATATACCCAAAACCCACATATAAAAAAAATTAAATTTAAAATTCAGTGTTTCTCGTTTGTAAGCAAATTTAGCCTAATTACATCCAAAAGGACGAAATGCATCACACAAAGACTTTTTCACTTTATCATACAACCTTCCTCCAATAATTTGCTGAAAAAGATGCAAAAAGGCCTCAAAATTGATTTAAAAAAAAAAAAAAAAAAAAGAAAAGTTTTTATCAAATGTATTTGATTGTTTTATTAAACTTTTAATCCTATCTAGCACGTTTGGAATTTTAGTTAAAAATCTTTTTTTTTGTGTGTGTGTGCGTGTGTGAGCAATGGGCCAAAGATTAGTATTGGAAATTTTAGCATATTCTTTGGTGTTAAAAACACATTTTGGAAATTCTTGCAAAAATAAAATAATTGTCAAATTTTAAATAATTTTCAGGACTTTTTCACAAATGAATTAAATTATTTTTGAAATTGTTTTGTTAGAAAATCTTGGTAATTTTTTTTTTTTTTTATACATTTGTTACCCCACCCGCTTCATATTTATATTAGTTAAAAGGAATGCTTGGAGAATTAAAATCATCAATTTGTTTTTGTCAAGCAGAAACGTCATTTACCAAAAACGTACTCAGAATTGAAAATAAAAAATGCAACAAAACTATGAGATTATTTAATTCAGAAAGCTTTTAATTGTTTTTTTTTTTTTTTAAATATATTAAGGACACTTTTGTCTTAAAACATTTTTTCAATGAATAGTGAATTTTTACAAGAATTATTTTCATTTTTTTAAAAAAAAATCTTCATTAGAATAATTTAAGTTTTAAATCTCTTAAAATTCTGTATTTATTCCACCCTTTTAGATGATATTATTAAGAAAAAAACTATATTTACCACTCAGAAATGGAAAAGCTTAGTACAAATCATCAAACACCAATATTTTTAAAAGAATTTTGAATTTTCTTTTTTGTACGTGTATAAACATGCCAGTTTTCGTAGATATGGATGTCCATACCAGACATTAGAAAATAAGAGTGATAACTATTAAATTTAAAGCCAAAATTTCTACAATTCCATAAAACATTGGATTACAGAGATTATTTTCCTAAATTTTTAAGATTACTGAATACTTAAAAATTATACATAAAAGTTGCTAATGTCATTTTCTTAAATTATGTTTTACAAATAGTCTCCATAAAACAAAAAATGCATTTCTGTGATATTTTATACTTAAAGTCAATATTTGTTTCAAATCAGATTAATTATACATTAAATCAGCTAATATTTCCCAAATAAAATTTCAGAAAAATATATTTTATTTTATGAAGATTTTTTAATAAGGAGAATTACATTGCAATAAACAAAAATGCCACTAAAATTAATTTTTTTAACAAAAAAAAAAAAAAATTCTTTCAGTCAATTTAAATTAGTTTTGAAATAGAACAAAGTATTTTGCTTATTGGAAATATTAAATTTAAATCTATTAACTTGAAATTAAAACTAAAATAAAAGTTTCAAGAAAGATTTTTTTTTTATTTTCAAAAATTCACTTTAAAGCTTAGGTATCACAAATTAGGGGAGGTACCTAATAAAAAATGTATTTATCGTTATCTCAAACTATATATGGAGAGATGCTGAAAAGTTGTCAGTTGGACCAAGATGGGATTCTAAAAGAAGAATCTAATGGCCAGATTTTGGGAAATATGCCAGGTCCAAACTTTTCAGCATCCTCTTATAAGAAGCTATCAAAAGAATAACTAACATACCTCTAACATGTAGTCTATTTTAAACCTTCCATTTTTCACTATAGGTTTGGCTTTAGCATTCAAACAAAAGAAAAACTGAAAATTTAATCAGTAGATAGAAATAATGTGCTTCAAGTGACTTTATACACTGACCTAAAGTTATATATCACTATAAAGAATTTCAGATATTTTATAAATGTTTGTAAAATAGTAAAAAATGTAAATGGCACAGATATAGGAAGAGGATTTTTCTTTTGGCTTATGAAATCTTTGGTTTTTAGAGAGTTATCAATCATTTGACAGAGACTGGCACACATGGACAACATAAAAGAAAGAAAGAAAGAATAAAAAGAAAGGCTTTTGAAGCAAGAACTTTTTATTATTTTAAAACATACCAAGACTAATCAGGCTAACAATGCTCACCGTAACCAAGCACTGGTGTCAGGCAAGAAGGAATGGTTAATATGATGCTGTGCGAAATTTGGTAAGCTCTGTGTGTAGATGCAAGAAGAAAATTTGCTTTTTAGAGAGATTTGGAATTCACTGGAAGTCAGCTGGTTGTAAGCTGTTATCATTCTTTTGAAGAGAAGAAGTTTAATAAAAAAAATGTGTAAAGATGTTGGGAGAAAAAGAAGACAGCAAAAAGAATGACGAAAGAGCTGATAAATGTAAGAAGCTCTTTGAAAGAAAGGCAGGAGAATGAAACAGAAGTGAAAGAGAAAATTGGGTTGGGAGAGGGGAAAGGATTTTGACTAGAAAGCAAAGGAAACAATAGGCGGGAAAATAAAAGGTGGAGAAACAACAGAAATGTCCATCAAGAAAACGAGACTTAATTCAATTAAAAAAGGGGAGCCAGGCAATGGTAAGTTATGACTTACAATAGTGAAAACCTGAATGCGGAAAGTAACAGATTATAATGAAAAGGACATCAGCCTTGCTTAAGTTTCAATAAACTTCCCACTATAAATTTTAATAAAGGCTGAAATGTTCAAAGTTTACTTATTTACACTAAATATGTGACACTATCATATTTAGAATATATTGTATTTGAGAAGTCCATACATCTTAGCTAAACAAATTTTATATAAAGGTTATTTTATGGAAAAAACTATGACTAAGTGGAAAAAGTTTGTGATATATTTCGTCCTTTAGGATTTCATTTGTCAGTTTGTTTTCTTTAAAATTGTTCTCAATATAACAATTTATATATTGTTTTTCTCATATAAAAGGTTGTTATAAATATAGCAAATAAAAACTAAATGTTAATCTACATAACTGTTATATTCTGTGCTAATAGGAATATATACTCGACAAACACGGTGGATAAATAAGTAAAGGTTTATTGTAATAACCAGTACAGTACAATAAAAAAATAAGGGAAAGTTATGCGCACGGTCGTCGCAAGTCAATCCAGTAGTGAGTGCTACTATTGGAAGTTCGGTAGTTCTTGTGTAAGTCTGAGTCATACTCAACAGATCTCGGCAAATTCCCATTGCCTTATGCATACTTATTGGTAGTTACTACCTATAGTGTAGTCACTCATGGGGGCAACAGGTTATTCCATTACATCAATAATATTAATTTTACACAAAGAAAAACAGCATTAAAATGCCTTTGTATAGTGATAAGTTTTATCTTTTCTGTTTTATTTTTTTGGCATAGGAAGGCTTGGGGTAACATATTTACTAAAAGAGAAGAAAAATGTTGATTTCAAATAGTAATTAACTTGCAATAATACCCACAGAGCAATTGATGCCAATAATGAAATTATACTATTGTTTACATCCCGTGATCAAACATGAACAGACTGTTATTAATGGACTGTCTATCTAATTGTAATAATTTTATTTGTATTTTCAAAGTAAGATATAAATATCACAAAATCATCTGCCAGCTGTCCTTACTATTCACTACTAAAGGCCAAAATGTTTACTACTTTTGACACATTAGTTACAAATCAGGGCTCTGATGTTAGGTTAAGTTGAAAGGCATTGTAATGGATTATACCATGACAGCACCAGCAAATGATCAGCAGGAGGATCATTGAAAGTGAAAATTTCAAATTATGTAAGCATCTGATCAACAGTTAAAAAAAAAAGAGTATCTAATTCCGTATTCTCCTCCCAAATGTCTACGAGCTACCTTCAGATTTGCTCCTAATACCTGACGGTATTGTTCCTGGATGAACCTTTATAGCTGTCCCCAATTCTTTGGTGTCAAGTGGCAACAACTACATTTTACAGATTTAAACCACCAAAAGTGAATTTTTTGAGCTGACAACACATGGTCTGTGTTGATTTCCCCCTAAAATCACTTTTGATATGACAGGTGGCTATGGCATTGCAATGCTTGATTTTGTACTCATGGAGTATAACATAAAAATTGCATTTAATCATCTTTCCTTTGCTACTCTATAAAATAAATGAAAGTAATGAAAAATAAACTGAAACAGCTACAAGTGGAGATGCCCCGCAATGATATGCAGACATGTGCACAAACAGAAAGAAATGATGAAATAAAACAAACAAATGCAACAGAAAAAAATGGACATTTATTTTGTTACAACTTAATGCATGTGTGTTTCTCCTACTGATATAAGACAGAGATAAATATACATGTAATTAAGCCTTCCGGATTAAATATTCATAATCTATCAGACTGTTTTGAAAGATTCATTTTCCCCTGAAGTTGGTAAGAGTAAGATAATCAATCTAGTAACAGTAAAATAAAGCTATACTAATCAGGATAGTCCAAATTATCAGTGTTAAGGTTATTCTCAATGGGCTCTCCATCCAGTGGCCTTGTGTCAGACTAAGCTAAGCTTAATAAACAACTATTAGGTTACATTGACACAGCAAGGTTATTTTGTAGACCACTGGTAGTAAATTTAGTCAACACTAAGTGTCCCAACACAGTTGCCATGTGCCAGTCGAGTAAATAAGTATGGAGGATGCTATGTACCATAATAAGCTAAATAGTGAATATCAAAAACAGATTTTGGAACAGTCAGCAAACAAATTTACTAATACTGTAAGTTCAATCCACACTGGATGCCCCATTACTTTAGATATTTACTTACAGTGGCATAAGACTAAGTTTACTCTGAGAATTCATTTGATTTTGAACTTATCCGAAGCTTAAACCACTAGACTAGATTTTGTACAGGATGAAATTCTTTGAAAGACAAGACCATTCTTTCAGCAGTTAAGGGCAAATTGTATTTTTTTTTTTTTTTTTTGGAAAGATTAAAAAAAAAAAAAAAAAAAACCTACTTTTTAAAAATTTCTATTAGCTGCAATTTTTAAACAGCCATTTAATATATCTCAATCAAAATAAATAAGTAATAAAGTGCTAAACAATCTTTCAAATGTCATACAGATATGATATTAGCACAATCATCTATAGGTAATTTTTTAAAGCCTGAAGTAAACAAGAAGCCACAGTCCTTTTCAACCAGATAAGAAAAGAAAAAAACCAAGGAATTAGAAAAGTATGAAGAGAGAGGGAGAAAATATAGTGAACAGAAAAATTTAATACGAAAATAAGTAAAGATCTTTGTATGGGTTATATTCCATGAATAATTCAGCCCGTCTCCCATGATCCATAGAGGCACTCGTGGACTGGCAGTCACAGGACTTAAGTTCCAATCTAACTTAGCAAGTTCGTTTTTTATGTTTTCAAAACTGCATCATTAGGAAAGAAAAGTAATTTCAAAGCAGAGTAAAAAGGATCTTAATTTAAACAAGCAGTCTAGACTAGTAATATTTTTTTAATGAATCATAGACAATTGCTAATTTTCCTTCCAATTACTAATATATGAAAAGTGAACAACACTGCCTCAGTAACCTGTCATGCTTGTTTGAAAAAGTTTAACAGACTATGAATGCACACCAAGGTTTTGGATGAGACTTCATTATACTTGCTGCAATTTAAGAGCTCATTTGAATATGGCTTAGTGTCATGAGTAAGCATTTAAACAAGCCTCCTACAAATCCTTGTTATCCTTAGTTTTTAATATTAAAAAAGAGAAAGTTTCTGTTGTTGAATAAATATTGGATAGAATAAACAGGCTAACTCAAAAGTCAATGTATTTATGTGATTTAATGTTTCTTTTGAGGCTATGAAATGTGATTTAATGTTTCTTTTGAGGCTATGAAATGTGATTTAATGTTTCTTTTGAGGCTATGAAATGTGATTTAATGTTTCTTTTGAGGCTATGAAATGTGATTTAATGTTTCTTTTGAGGCTATGAAATGTGATTTAATGTTTCTTTTGAGGCTATGAAATGTGATTTAATGTTTCTTTTGAGGCTATGAAATGTGATTTAATGTTTCTTTTGAGGCTATGAAATGTGATTTAATGTTTCTTTTGAGGCTATGAAATTGTGAATCAGAAAGAAGACATTCCTGCATTGAGATTTGTAAAAAAAAAGAAAAAAAAAAAAGATTAAGAGCAGAATAACATTTCAACAATAAAACAAAAAGACAACAAATGTCATTTCAAGATTGTTGTTGCAAACAACAAACCAGAAATGTTTCATGGGATTAAAAAAAAAAAAAAAAAAGAAAAAATATAGAGAAAAAAAAATATAAAAAAGAAGGTAAAAGGTTTGGAATTACAAAAGCACAGTAAAATCAAATTTAAATATAGAACAAATAATTATTAAAACAAAAACAAAAATAAAAGGATTTGTTCAAATTACACAATATTCTTAAAAAGGTCTGTTTTTTTTTTTTTTAATTATTTTCTAAGTGTTCTTGTAGTCAAATTACAAATAAGAGAAATTAAAATCACTACTTTAAAAATACATGGTGCATAGCACAAAAATTTCATTTATTAGATGAAAATAGTTTCTGACCAATCTACTTTTTAACAGGGTTTACCAAGGGAAGGCTTATATATCAGTCATGAAACAAAGAAAAATATCAATGTTTTTAACATATGGCTAAATAGCATAATTTTTGTATTGGATTCACTTTTTCAGGAATGATTAAAGACCTTTTTGCAATACGGTATAATCTTGAAAATGGTACAAACACAGACAAAAAACAGACCATGCAGTAAGTTGATTAAGAAAGTTGTCAAGGAAGTTTAGGTAAAGAGAGAGATAAAGAACCAACTACCACCAAGGGTCTGAAATCCTTGAAAGAAAGAAACTGACAAATTCATTGGGATAATATGCACGCTTACCTAAGAAACGTTTTGGTGAGAATGTTACAAGAGCAATTACAAGTGGTAATAGAAATGGTAAGATGATGGAATGAGGAAAGGTGATAAATGAATAATAGTTTCTGCAAGATAATATGTGGTCAAAGAGAGATCATTTTTTGTTACAAAAGTCTGTATATTTAGCTGAAAAAGCTGCAGTCATTTAAGACAACTGGTAGGACAGACGTCTGCATTTTATGTATACGTCTTAGAAGCAGCAATTCTTAGAAGATCTGCTTTCCTGACATACTTGAAAAATGCAGAAACATTTATATATTTACTAAAAATATAAGCAAATGTCCAGAGATTATATCCATTGTATAACCTTGTCCTTAAGCTGCATTACAAATTAATTTAAACTTGATAAAATATCTTTGTATGCAGACAGTGTGGCCTGGAGTTGAAATTATAAAGTCTATCTAAAGGAATTGATTTTAAATTAAAGTGAAAGCAGTGGGTTTAATGATTGAAGAAAACATTTCAGGTTGACTGGAGAAAAAAAAAAAGAAAAAGAAAAGAAAAACACTGCTCAAAACAAATTTGTTCCTCATACACGATATGCAAAACAAAATTAAACTTTTGAGAATAAATTTCTTTTCTAATTTATCTCAGTATTTCATCATTTTTAGATCATTAGAGGAAAAAGATACTCCCACAAAAAGTAATGTAGTGAAAAAAAAAAAATGTTAATTTGCAAATGATTGCATAGAGATTTTACTATTACTTAAACATAAAAGTAACTGAGTTTGCATTTGACCATCAAATTTTTTTTTAAAATAGATTCTATGATTTTTAAAAGACAGTAATGTTAAAATTTTCCAAAAAGGCAAATGTAAAATACAATGCTACTGAATAGAGAGATAAGAAACTGAACTTGTATTCACTAATTCAATTAAGTTTTCAATGGCAGGAATCTTGCTAGAGAAAGTTTAATTGAAAATTAGAAATCTAAAAATCAAATTAAGCTATTCTAGAATTAAAAAAAAAAAAAAAAAGAAACTTGTTCGGATGATTGCAGTCTTCAAATTATATGCCGCAATTTGAGATGGGGAGAAGAAAGAAAAGTATAATGCACATTGAACATTTTGGATTCTTTTGTATAAAATAGAAGTGATTAATTTACTATTATTTTAGCTGTAATCAAAACTTAAGATTCCAAACATCTATGACATGAGAAATTATACAACACTGTCTGTTTCTTTAATTCAAAGCATTTGATATTTAAGAAAAATGTTTTAAAAAATGAAGTCACTTTTTATGTGATGCCATAAAAAAAATGCATTCTTTTTTTTAAAGATTTAAATGAAAAAAAAAAATAAAATTAAAAATAAAATAAATAGAAAATAGAATAAATAGAAAATAGAATTATTTTTCAGCAATCATTACAAACAATTGTCTTGTTTTACACAAATCATCTTTTTAAAGACGAACCTATGTACAATTTTTATATTTTATTTCTGTATATAACTTAAATTTTTATATATTGTCTACTGAAAGCATGGTTTTTTTTTTTTTAAATATTTTTTCAAAGAATTAAAAACTAAAATAATTTCTTCCTAAAACAGCATCACATAAAGAGAGAATAAAAGTAATAATATATAATTTATAAATGAGATATAATTAAAAAAAAGCATGTAAACTAAAATTTCTTTTTTAAGTAAATTTTATTTGTTAACAGAAACTATATGTAAGAGCCATTGGGGACAGTTTGGTTTCAAATATATTTTGTAGAATTAGAGACAAAAAAAGAAAAAAAAAGAAAAAAGACAATACTAAAAGAAGAAGGAAAAAAAAAGGAGGAACACATTAACATAATGTTAAGGTTTTTTTTAGTCACTACCGTTTGACGTGATCAACTTCTTTCAGGGCACTGGAGAACAGGGACTGGTTGATATGGGGACTTGGTGGTGAATAACTTAAAGCAGGACTATGCCTGAAATGGAAGAAGAAAAATATTGCATTTCTAATGTAATTTTTCACTGTTCTGCTTCATTCTTCGATTCCGGTCCGATTTTATTTTTCCTCTACTTTCGAGAAGCTTGTACTTTAGAGCACATCAAATAAAAAAAAAAAAACCCATTATAAATGATTTTCCTTGGTATATGGTCATTTCATGCTATGCATGGACAATTATCAAACCAGATTGCCTTATTACCATCTCAGAAAACCAGAAAACCTAAAAAATGAGAGAGAACAAGATTTGTTGGTATCAATCATTTTTACTAGCAACTGCAATGCCATTCTCAAAACGAGTAAAGTTATTCTGTTCATTTATATTAGCTATGCTTGATTTTGGAAATTTATCAGCATTAATATGCACAACTTGTATTTTTAAACGAGACAAATGAAATTTAGAAAAATGATTCTGATCTGTATATTATCTTTATCAGATGATAGTCACAGATGAAAAATTAAACAGTACAAGTTCAAATCAGTTACATGCATGATAAGTTGTAGAAATTCATTATATACTGACAAAATTATAATAAAAAATGTTTATCAACATTTATGAACAGCTTCAAGACAAGAAAGTCTGTTTTATAAACAAAGAATTTTAAGAAATAACATTTCAGTTTGAGTTTATAATAGTTTAGTGAAAAAAAATAAAATAAAAAATAGGTAATGTGAGAGTAAATATTTACTTCTAGGTAAGGGATTAGAACAAGAAAATAAGCATGTATTTATGGATCACAGGCTATAAAGGAATTAAACTTGGTGGGAGGAAATAAAACAATAATAAATTTTGCTAGCACTGAAATTTAAAACAAAAAAAATCTTTGGAGAAATGTGTTAACCTTTGACTAGAATAAAAGTATATACATATCAACCATTGTGTTTTCACCTCTTATGTGTAGAGGTACTTGTCTGAGATTTGGTATATTTCTGACAATCAAACATTTGGCATCAGGTAAATGTTATTTCAATCTTTAGTCATAGTTTAAAAAGAAAAAGAAAAAAATTCCCAGAACTTACTAACCAGCAGTGAAAATTGAAAATTAAGATTTTATGATAATAAGCCCAACCAATGCTATCTCTTGATCTACACAAGTTTGTGTTAAAGCAAACAAACATTTATAAAACCTTTTTTTCATTCTAGATAGTTATTCAATTGTTACAAAAGCAAAGAGAATGACAAGAAATGTGTTATATATCAAGGTCAGCTGTAAAACCAGCCGGCAGGCAGTGAATATCAGGATGTGTATGTTTTCAGTAATATCAAATTAGAGACAGAAGCAAAAATAATTAGTAACAAAAAAAAAAAAAAAAAAATGAGAAGCAAAGTACAGGGCTTTTAGTGTTTGGCTTTAGGGTTGGTGAAGATGGCTGTGAGGTCAAATGAAGAATCTCAACTGGCTGGTTTTCTTGATGAGGAAGATAGTAGTGGATGGTAAGGGTGGGCTATGCATGAAGGTGTAGACAGTCACCAAACCTATGCTTTGAACTTGAAAAGGAAAAAAAAAAGGCGGGGGGTCAAAAATGACTTTAGATGCAGCAAAGACAAACATAAGGCAGATGATTGATAAGAATATTTTTCTTCTTGTAATAACTGACACTTGATAAGACACATTAAAACAGACTATAGTCTGGAGAAATTCAGGATTACTAAGCAAGAACTAGAAAGATATAAAAAAAGATCAAAAAAGTGGATTATCTTTTAGGGTGGAACTGGTAAAAAATGAAAAAAAATGATATTGTTGAAGGGAAGTCAATGTTTAAAGCTTAACATTATATAAAAAAAAGAAAAAAGAAAAAAAGAAAAAAAAGAAAAAAAAAAGTGTCTGAGTATTTTTCTCCTACTTAAAAAATAAACTAAAAATTTGTGAACCAGTTTTAAATAGCTGATATACTAATGGTAATAGCAGTTTTCTCATAAGGCTATTTTTGGCTGAAGTTTAGGAAATATTTTTTTAAAACAATTTTCAAGAAAATAGCTTTTTAACTGTTATTGCTTTTTCCAGTACCGATAAAGGCTTCCTTCCTAACCTTTTCTTGAAGTAATGTGGAATATCAACACCCTGATTTATGTCATTATTTTCTCAGGGTTATACATGCTATACAATTTTAGTTGCTGCTATTAAAATATAAATATCTTTTCAGAATATGATGAAATGCAATATTTTCTATTATAGATTCAGATCATTAAATGTATTTGGTATGTGCTTCCTGTGATGGGGGGGGGGGGATTTAAAACGAGAATACATGATTTTTGCCAATCCAGTAATAACCAGTTACAATTTTTTTTTTTTTTAATCAGTCTTTATAAAAGATGATAGTTTTATGTTAAAGATGGCAAAAATGAATACAACATAATCAAATATAAAAATAAAGTATTTTCAAGTGAAGATGAAAAACTAGCAAAGTTTAACATTCATACCCACAAAAAACAAAACAAAAAAAGTGTCAAAAGGACAATTTTGACCTTGACACCATCATTACCATTTACTCCATCGCAACCTTTGTTGTTTTAAAAAGCTATTTTTAGAATTTTGAATAGTGTATAGCATTTTTGTTAATTCTCAAGAAAAAAAAATCCAGATGCTTGCAAACTATTTTAGTGAATTTATGCAATTAGAACAAATAAAAGAAAAAAAGAGAATGTGTAAATCCAGTTTCACATGTTCAAACTTTATTAAAATTCTAAAAATAGCTATTTAAAACAATAAAAATTGCTAGGGGAGTTCACAGTAATAGTAAGGAAACTGACCTTTGTGGCACCTTTTTTCTCCCTTTTTTTTTTTTTTTTACAGGTATGAATGTTGAACTTTGACAAAAACTAAGCATGTTTAATAAAACTAGTCTAAATACTTATTTCTACTAAAAGAAAGAAAAAAACAAAGTAAATTACATGCAGTTTATTTTGGGTAGGAATATTTGGACATTTCAAAAAGCCACTGTATTTATTTACATAAAATGAATATATTTTGATGCAAAATTTGAGAATTTGACGTTTTTTTGTTTTTTTTTAAATAAATAAATAAATGAAAACAGATTGTCACAAATATAGATTGACCGATTTGTTATGACTTATCAACCATTTCTGGCTTATTTAAAGCTGTAATATATTTTGGGATTGTAAGAATAATTTTTCTGTTTTGTAAGTTAGCATTGCATTAACTTTTGGGGGAGATAATGGTTTTTCCAGATACAAGTCCTACCATTTAATCCATAGATGGAGAGAGGATTGCATTCTTCTTAATCATACCCATACTATGAAATCACCTTTTTAATAGTTATGCTTTGGGAAAGTCAGAATTTACAAGGAACCATAGTTGGACTGTAGTAGAGCTGACATATGTGGATGATGTGACACTTTGTGGAAAAACTCCCAACACAACACATTAACAATGGGAAGCCTAGATATTTAACATGGCTGTGAACTTTAGGGGCAATCTGTGGAACCCTAAAAGTTTTTAATCCTCACTGTCAATCAGCAATTTCCTTTGATCGTGGCCTGCACACATTTAACCCTTTGGGATATTCTACTTACTGAGGACCTTTTAGAACATGGATCTTTTTCACCAGACTCCTGGCCAAACCCAAAGTGTCATTTGATCTGGACTTCTCTCATTAAATCATTTCTGAAAGTTTTTTTTATTGCTTTGATTTGTTTCTATAGACAGATGTCCATAGCTTCAAGGAAAACCTGTGAACATGCCAATAGCACAATATGTAAGCTTGCACAACGGCATCTCACGGCTGACTAACCAGGAAGGTGTCTGTTCATACATGCAAAAATCAAATCCCCTTTGATTGACAAGTTACATCAGTCATGCAACCAATTAATGAGACCTTCAAAATAGCTGCATACTTTCGGGACAGACTTTAGTGCAAGGAAAGAAAAATTGGATATAAACACAAAGTCACTTTTTGTTCTTTTTTTTTTTTACAGAAAAACTGTTTTGATAAAATGGGGCCATAACATCTGTTCTATTAACAAAAATGTTTTCCTGAGAATAGCTCTTAACAACACTATCAAAGGCAATAGCTGTTAGGAAAATAGATAAGGTGTGAAAAATAAAAGTTATTTTATCACCAGAAATCAATCTTGCATAGTCATACAAAAACTGGTGTGTGTGTGTGTGTATATATATAATAGTATCCGAAACAAAAGTGGGAATTTTGATAGTGGAAGAGTTTATAAATGACACGCTTCACCAACAGATATTGGGTTCGGCTTCCTCAGGTCAGAATGAAAAACAAAATTGTAAGGAAAATGTATTGGGATTTCTGAGGATAAAAGGAGCAATAAATTAAATTACCTTATCAGACCTAATGACCAGAAACCAGAAAGTGTTTATTTTTTTATATGTATATATTAACACAGTTGGTGTCTGTTAAATTATAAGTTTGCCCACTCAGAGTAAATCTGTTTTTATTCTCTATTAGCTCGTATGATTGTCTTTTCAAGGACTCGTGATATCATGTATGGTTCTGGTCTTAGCTTTATTGCCAAGAATTGTGAGATTAGCACACTAAATGCATTTTGTTAGTGAATCCTTTTCTCTTGATCAAACTTGCATTTATTAAGTCAAAATTGTCATCATTACAGTGAACTACCAGTGCTTTTAAAATGTTATGCAGCACGTATCTGCAATGCTCACGCTTTTTTTTTGTTTTTTTTAAATGCTTCTGGATATTTCACTGATGTACATCATTGGACATTTTGTACAATCTATTCTGTATATTTCTGCCTCTGTCCTGTAAGACCAGAAGCATGCATAATATCATCGATCATCACAAAAGCAATAATAGCACAATGCAGCATAAAACTAGTAGCGAAAAAAGCATATCTACTTGGAGTGGGCCAATTTAAAAAACAGCAGACACCAACAGTTCTAATCTATACATATTAAAAACAAACAAATACTTTCTGATCATCAGATTTGATCAGTAATTTATTACCCCACTTATACTCAAGAATCCCAGTTCTGCCTTTCATCCCGACTTGAGGAAGCCAAACCCAACATCAACAAAAAAAGTCATTTATAACTTTTTTCACTTTAGTCTTATATATATATATATATATATATATATATATATATTTCAAACAAGTTTTGTTAAATTCAACTGACAAGGCTTGTTTGTTGAATTTTTCTAGTTCTTAAAAACTGTCAATTGAATTTAACAAAACTTGTTTGGATGAAATCTTGCTGGCCAAATACACCGAATATCTATAGCGATTTTCCAAGCATAGCTTAGATGCGGCACAAGGCCGAAAGTAAGGGGCACCCAGTGAGGATCGAACTCACTACTCAGTCGTAATTGTTCTAGCGAGACACACTTGCTAACCATTACACCGCCTCGAGGTGCCCTGCTGGCCAAATACACCGAATATCTATACAAGAACCATAACATTTGATAGCTAAATTTTTTTGAAGGTACTTATCTGAAAAAGATTAAGATGTTACACTAGCGTTGGTTTTCTGTGCTTGGTTTCATTGTTA
Source organism: Acanthosepion esculentum (assembly GCA_964036315.1). Taxonomy (NCBI): domain Eukaryota; kingdom Metazoa; phylum Mollusca; class Cephalopoda; order Sepiida; family Sepiidae; genus Acanthosepion; species Acanthosepion esculentum. The sequence goes on from OZ038478.1 coordinate 89,996,026, forward strand.
TATTTGCTGCGTGTGACAAAAGAAATTATCTTACCTTGCATGGACAGTCGTCATCAATTTTGGCGAGGCCTGTCTTTCCCATATTGTTTTCTGTGCTTGAAGGACCTGCCCCAAAGACCTTGAGAAGAAAGAAATGCCAAAAGAAGGGGAGAGCCATTAGGAGTGCGGCAAATTAGAAAAATAAAAGAGGAAGCAGACAATGTTTGTTCAGTACATTTTCAAAAAGAAACTGGAAATAATGAGCTTGTAGATATCATAATTTAAAGTTTTATTTTTCTTCAAATAAATAAGATACATTAAAACAAATAACATTTTGCCCATTAAGTGAATAAAATAGCAAGCATGTAAAAAAAAAAAAAAAAAAAAAAAAAAAAAAAAAGGTATTTTGGGATATTTGTATTGAGTCCCTAACAACTGAATAAGGATTTTACTCTGATTTATTTTTTATAGCCTATCAACCCACTGCAAAGTTATTTAATGCCAGAAAATATTTTTAGATTGCAAATTGAAATAATAATGGTTTAGTGATACAAGGCTTACTAATTAACCCATAGCTGGAGCGAGAGATTAATTAATCATTTTCCATTACACCATCATCCACACAACCAAGCTTACTGCTCCTGGTATTCCCAAGCAGTCACCCATCTAGGTACTGACCTGGATTGAGGTTGCTTAGCTTCAGTGATTGTATGGAAACTGGTGTTTCAACGTGATGTGGCCATAAGCCAATTTTACTTTAATATGGTAAATAAGCTAAAAATTAAACTATGTAATATGTACTAGCTTAGTATTAAAAAAAGAAAAAGAAAAAAAAAGAAAAGGAAAAAAATAGGAACTATTCCTATATAGTATTTTATTAGTTTTTTTTTCACTCTAGTAAATTAGTTTGAACAGAAGAAACTATTTGAATGAAAAGAAAAAGTTCAAACACTGAAGTAAGATCAAAAGTAAGATATAAGCAAACTAGTAATAAACACTCTAATCATGGTCAGCAGAGAAGAACAAAAAATATTTCAGATGATAAGTCAATCACCCAATTTTGTACAAATGTATCAAAAAACAGAAAAATAAAAGATAATAGGTTTCTTTTTAACAAACCAAACTTACTTGTCATTGAGGTCTGAAAATTAAAAGAGAAAATATAGAGAAATTTATTGAAAAGCCAAACAATTTTACTTCCATTTCAACTGATGAAGTGAAATAAACCAAACAAAAAAAAAAAAAAAAAACTAATCATGCAGACATCCAAGTATTACTTAGTCTGCAAAGTTTAGTGTCAATATTAAATTAAAAGAAATAGAATACTTCAGCTGCAAGAAGCAAGATATCCTTTTTAGTAGTGAGTAAATTCCAATCAGGTGCAATTATTTAAAAACTGAGAAGAGATTGACAAGTTCATTTAAATTGTAATAAATGGTTTCATTTTTACATACCAACAAAACACATCTTTAACAGAATCTCAAATTACAAACACTTCCTAACATTTGAAAGATTCATTTCCTCCATATATTATCTGTAGGTATTTATTTCTGACCACATAATTTAATAAATTTAGTAAAAGATTTTCAACTTGCATTTCTTACTTTTGTTGATTAAAAGAACTTCTGATTACAGCAAATGTGCTCTGTGAGCAACTGCTTTTAACTTGTAGAAGACAATTTCTACATTTCTGCCTATAGCAAGCATGAATTTTACGATAGATTTTCAGTCACTAATTGTTTAAAAAATGTTGATAATTGTACAATATTTAAGGAATCATCTCAATTATCTTCAGATTTAGTTGGCATTAGGCAATTTATTGAAAATAATGTAAATGGTGTGGTCCAGAAACAGATACAGATATTCAAAGATGAATGGATTAACCAAATGGAAAGCCTAAGATCTGGCAGCATGAATCAGATAATTTCAGAATGACAAACTCTTTAAGGCCTTTCATAAACATAAAAAATAAAATATTAGATGAAATCAATGATGATAACACAAGTTAGTAAACAATTAACACAGATTTTTTAAAAATGCTATTTGCTAGTTATTGACATTATTAAAGTGAGCAAAGATGTATTGGCAGTGAAATGCAGATGAAATTAAGCAGAAGATGATGATACAAATACTTCACAGCATCTGTATGAACTGGGATACCAAATGAGAGAAATAAAGACAATGAAAGAATAAGATCTTTGCAGTATTTGCATATCTAAAAACCTTTTATTTCCTTTCATAGGGCTACATGACAAACAAGATTGTCTTTTTCTTGTTACTAACAATGGACAGACATGTTCTAATCTAGTAAAAGAGAAATTAACGAGAGAGGGTAATATTTGCTGCCCATCAATCCAGGTTAGTTAACTCCACATATTTTAAATGACAATAAAAATAATGACCAAATATCATATTTTATATATATATAATTTATATTAAAAAAAAAAAAAAAAAAATATCATCAAAGAACTCTTGCACTTTCACTGCCCATGATGGTAATTTAGTAGTTACTGAACAATATATATTTTAGCAAGCAAGTCTGTCCTTTTGTCTACTCTTACAAACATGCTGATAATCTTACAAGTACAGTTAAAAGAGAAAGTGATGAACATAAAGGTAACTGTTTTCCTTCTGCCATTAATTCAAACATTTTCTGCAACTTTCCAGTGCTGGAGAAAAACAGTGGCAGGAAGAGAAAGTAAATATTTTCTAAACTATTTAACACCTTTTTATGAAGTTATGTCATAAAACAAAATGAGACATTGGCATTTTTTAGAGTAGTGAGAAGAAAAAAAGTCTTACAAAAGAGGAACATCAAAGTTCTAAAGCTGAATGACTTCTGATGCACAGTAATAACAGATTAGCAGATGTTGATGTTATAAAATCAAATCAAGAAAAGCTTTGTGGGTCCCAAGGGGGAGGGAGGACAGGAAAAGGTGCATTAATAAAGAGAAAATTTGGTTTGCTATCTCAGCATAACTCTTGATCTGTGGATAATGATACCATTGAAAAAGTGACCATGCCACAGGCCTTACCACAAGAGTGTGTCAACAGAGGCCGAAGATGGGGAGGGAGACACAAATAAGCACATGGGAAAATCTGCAAGAGATCTGAATATAAACAAAGTTTTAAAAAGATTACAGTAATTATATTCTGTATATGATAGAGACAGCATCAACAGATTTTATGAGAGTAGAAATCTGAAAGACTAACAAATGTTATTAACAGGATTTCTCTAAAAAACTTTGATTATGAGGGTCACTTTTTGGTGTAACCACAAAAGGTTCAATTAACAAAAACAAAAAAAAAAGTGTTATTGTTTATCAAGACACTTAATAAATATTACTAAAAGAAAAAACAAGAAAAAATACTGTATTTTTATTAATTGGAAATTTACATTCCAGGTCTGATGTGATTTTTGTTTAAGACAATGTATTGAAAAATCTATTTGATGCATTTAAAATCTAAAAGAAACAAAGCATTCCTTAAATGGCAAAATATATTTATTGAGTAAATGTGGATAATCATGGCTTTGTAAGATAAAGAAACTGATGAAAGGATCACCAATGAATACATTTGTTATAATTAATGGACATATGTCCTTTTTCAGAATCAGGTAATTTTATTTAACTTTGCAGTAAACAAGGAGGCAGAAAAGAAATCTAACAACAGAATAAGCGAATGTGAGAAATACAGACATTAATACAAAGCCACATTTAATGCTTTAACCATAAAATGTGATATTCTTATGTAGGCTGATTTTCAGGCAGATACAAACAAGAATCAAAATACATTTAATTTTGTACTCGTATAGCATCATTTTTCAATATCAATTGTTAACAGATAAAACAAGAAAAGAGAAAAAGTTCTAATTTCAAATAAATTGAGAAAAAAACAAAAAAAAAAGAAGAGAAAAATAAAAAAGGAAGCAACTAAGAAAGGAAAAGAAAGTAGTAAATGAGAAATAAAGTAAAAATTCTTTTAAACTAAATTTCACCCAATACAAGGCTCAAAGCCCACTCAAGGTAGAGGGTTCCAGTTTAAATGGTAATGATGAATTAGGTGTGATCAGGTGTGGGATGTGTGCGGACAAAAGAAAAAATAAATAAAATACGAAGATTATGAGGATAAGGGCGGGAGATAACAAATGCCCTTGATTTGAAGAGGTCAAATTTAAGTGTTCGGGTAAGCAGCAGCACGGGAGTATCAGTCCTTGGGGAAAAAAAGCTTTCTGATTGCAACTTTGTTCTTATATTTGGATCACAAAGGAAATAAGGTTGCCTTGACTCCATGGAAGTAGACAAAGACAAATAATATAAAAAGTGAGAGTAGCAGGCACCCAAAAAGTGAGAGCAAGTATAATAAAGTTTAAGTATTAATGACTTATAGATGGTAAAGGTGTATCATGGTAACACGAGTTCATCTAAACAGTAAATAAAGAGAAAACAAGAGGCAGAAAAAAATATGCAGGTAAAATTTTTTATTTGAGTGCACAATTAATCCATCTCTTTGCTTTGAAGCGAGACGATATAAGTGCTAAGTCAATAAAAATATTAACTCTCAGTTTTTGAGCGTAATAAAAATTGATTTCTAGCCTGATTAATACTAGTTAAAAATTATTAGCTTTAAATGGTATATATAATAAACTTATCATGTAAGACTAGATAAATATCAAAGAACCAATATATGTAGAAGAAAAAACATAATGGCTTCAATCTTTAACCAGCAATATTTTGAATGTCTTCACTCCAATGCTTTGTATAAGGTGGGTAGTTGAATATAAGCAGTATTTCCAATAAGTAAAAGTCTAACTTAATCCTGAACTCTACTGATTTGCCAGATTTGTCTTATCAGTAATAATGAAGCCCAGAGGCACAGTTTATGGTGATATGTGGGAAAGATAATGGCTAACCCTAAATTTGAACAGGTTAAGATTGCAGTGGTCATGGAAGCCTCCTCTTAAGCAGTCAGTTCCACAAAGTAGCAGTTCATGGGAAGAAACTGCTCAAGTGGAACTCAAATCTTACCAATGGAATACAAAATAAATGAGGGTGGTTTACTACAATATGTGTGGCATGGCAGGTCTTGGCCATGAAGGTTGGAACTGGTCAAACTAAATATAGTTTGTCTGAATGCTTTCTAAGGAAATTGCAATAAAACAACATTCACCACCCACAAAGACACAGAGAGACGTTTTTTGGACTATCAAAGGCTGAAAGAGAGAAGAGTGAGCATCTCCTGCCCAAATATGGTAGCAGTACTCCATTTTCAGCCTGATATGGCTCTTGTAAAAGGTAGAGCATAGGAGGAGGAGGAGGAGGAGTCAGGTACTTACTGGAGCAGTACATGTATTGCTATTTAAAACATAATTATCTTAGCTCACTCAGCAGTTGTTAGAAAATATTAATTATGAAGTCTTCATGGACTTTATAACAAAAGAGAGAACTCGGTTAAGAATAACAATTAATAAATGTGAATGATTTTTCAGGATATACTCTTTAGAGAATATTTGAAGTATCATACAAGAATTTCAAAGATAGTAAAGGTACTGTGGAGATATTTTACAAATGCAATTATTTCCGGTATACAGTCAAATTTTGTTCAGCAAAAGGTTTTAACAACATTTGCAAGAGGTGAAAACTTTCAAAATTGCATCTGTGATTAAACAAGCACCCTCAACTTAAATGATTTAAATTAGGTTAGTCAGAAAACTGACAATAAAATGGGCACAAACTGCAAAGGAATATACAATTGATGGCTTTTGCAGATGCGATTATGCAAATAAATGACTGCTATTCATTCCAGAAGTTTGGTTAAAAGGTCAAGATTTGAGAAGCCAGGAAAGCAGTGAAGGGTTAAGTATTTACCATAGTATGAAATTCTAAAACAATTTACACAAGTTATATTCAGCAGGAAGTCATGTAACAAATTCAAAAACATTTAAATTCTTCAATACACATCTTAGAGAGATGCAGCAAAAATTAAGTATATTTTGAAGTCTCAGATATAAAAAATTTACATATAGAAGTGAAAGAATTTTGAAATAGAAACATGAATGTGTTAATAAATTTAAGTGAAAATAACTGAAAATGAACAATTTTTGAATAACACGTCATGAATAAAAAGTACAAATGAACAATAGGAAAACTTTTTATACAAAAAGCTAAGACAATCTAATGATAAATTTAAAAAATGAATAACCATGACACGTGGATACAATAAAAAAGAATTTCAGGTAATGATGAACAGTTGTATAAATGCAGATAGACTAAACAAAAGAAAACATATGGGTCGAGTTAAAAGATTAATACAGAAAGAATTATGCTTAACAAGATCTCAGACTAATGTTTCAAAAGAGAAGGAAGATTTTTATCTTGAATCAAAAAAAAAAAAAATAAAATAAAATAAAAAATAAAAAGTTAGAATTTACAAACATTCTAAGTAAGAAGAAATAAAAAATATTTCAGTTAAGTAAAACTAGAGACGTTGAGTTCTTTATTTGCAGAACAATGAGCAATTCTTATCTCATCCATTAACCAACTGAACATTGGCCAGTTAATCTTAGTAGATTCTAAAGAGTTCTCATCCTAACCAAGAAATCCTTTGCCATAAAGCAAATTTGATGTTGGTCATTTTAAATATAATTCTCTGTATTATCTTCTAATTTCTAATAAAAAATAAGTTAATCTTGCTTGTGATGACCCAGAGCAACTTTAATGTGTTGCAAAATCTTATTCATAACATGTGAGAAAAAAAAAAAAAAAAAAAAAAAAAAATGGTGAGTCTTTATGGTATCTGAAGTCAGTTAAACAATTTTCTTGAGGAAATGAGGAAAAAAGTTTTCCTAATTATTATTTTTTCTGTAGATAAACATAAAAAGTACAAGTTTATATAAAGCAATTATATAATTATGCTCAATATGGCAATTATTGATTAATTGTTTTAAAAAGCCACTTTTATAACAGGAAAGCTGATGACAGATGTACACTTCTGTCTCCATATACCTACAAAGTAAAAGTGGCAATTTGGTCTCTATTTTCAGTTAAAATTTAATATATAAATAAATGTATGAAGCACAGTGAGAATCTTTCTGTACATTCAGATTCTGAAAAACCAAAATTGCTGAATCCTTTTAAATGTTGAATTATGTATAGCTAGATAAGTGAAATATCAAGCAATGTTTATTTAAATCCCAAACCTGCTTCCATACATTAAAATAAAATCTTTTCCAGAATGTGATTCTTGCAGTTTAGAAATACTATTATACAAATCATTCCCTAAAAATGAAAGGAAAATTGAATTCATTATTTAAATTTTAACTGCAAATTTGACTCATCTTTAGGCAAAAGATATTTATGGTTGGTACTGATTAAAAAGTATAATAAACAAAATACACATTTGTTTAAAAAGGAAGGAAAATAAAAAAAAGAAGAAAGTTATAAATAAAACTGATCTAAGAATTTGGGCTTTTTTCTGTCATTCACTTTAGTTACTATCAAGTAATGGTTTAGATTATTAAACCATTAGGGGGAAAATCCTTTTTTTGAATAGAGTCCTTTCTGGATTTTTTTAAAAAATTGTACCACTAACAACTTTCTCTCTGGCGAATTTATGGCCTAACGCTTTACTATGCCACTCACCAACTAATAATATATTCAATTAGCAATGAGAGAAAACTACAATCAGCTCCTATGTCAATTTTTATTGCTATACGGTTACATTTTTTTTTACCAAAATTGATTAGTGCCTGAACTAGGGCTCCAGACTAACTTTTTTCACTATTGTTCCAAAAAGGTTAATGATCCTGGAAAATATCTTTAACTGTCCAAAAATCAAAATATATTTATTCTTTAATTTTGTTATAATTTATAGTGCTTACTAGCTAAAATGTTTAGGAAATAAAAAACCTAAAATAATAAAGTCTTAAAAATAAATAAATACAAAAACAAATTAGCTAAATTTTACTATAATCATAAAAAAAACAAATGTAACAGGAATGTTCTCATTAATTTTCATGCTCAGAGTAACTTTGATCATACTTCAAGAATTACACTTTATCTATTCATTTTCTATATAAATAATATTAGTACATTCCAACTAATTACAATTAAGAAAATTCTTAGTCTTCAAAAATATTTTCATTTCCAATTATCTGCATCACATCTAAATTTGAAGTTAGGGGGCAAGAACTAACAATGTTAACTTAAAAAGTTTCAAAAGCAAATTAAAAAAAAGAAGTGACTTCACATCACTCACTGTTGATACGAGTAATATGTAGCCTATAATCAACAGATTACATTAGCTGGCCATAATTCTGGTGAATCTTAAAATATTTCAAAGATATTTAGAAGATAAGCTCAATATATTTAAATGCTATCATATAACAAAGTTTCTTTTTAAAATTTATTCCTGTAACATAGAAAAACAGTAAATAAAAATACAAGCCAAAAGTTAGAGAAAATTATATTCAAATTGATTTTTCTTATAAAATGTAAAATAGATTTCTTTAAAAACAACCGAAGTAACACACTTTTCCATGGAACTTAGGAGAAATATAGGGTTCAAGCAACTCACACACAATACTGAAGCTCAAATCGAGTTCTTTTTTTAGTGTTACTTTTTCACAAGATTCTGTACAATTTTTTTTTTTTTTTTTTTACTATTTTGTATTTTCATGTGTGGATTTTGGCACTTGCTTTCTTGCATATTATTATGCAAAACTTTTTTTTTTTTTTTTTTTTACAAATATCTGTTACATGGTAATATCGAAACAAGAACCAGAATAACTTTCAGCCAATGTTTTTTGGTGCTTTTTTTTCTATTAAATGAGAATTATAGAAAATGAACAGCATAAAATTTATTGATTTAAAGAAATATATTTCTTGCTATAAAGAATATAAATCTAACAAAATGTAAATATTCAACAAGTATATTTCAAATACATTCTTTTTTTGTCTTCAGACTAGCATTTCCTTCCATCTTGCTATTTTTGGTGCTATGTTTTTGATTATTTCTGGAAATTTAAGTTGAACCTCTTTTTAAGACAAAACATTTAAAATGAACCATAAACTAAAGTCTACAGCCCTGTCTGAGAATCTACACTGAATTCTGTACAAGATTTTTATGTAGCTACTAATAAATTGATTGCCTAAAACCTCAAGAAAAGACAACACCAACATGGACAAAAGTAATTTTAGTAGAAAAGAGGCACACAAATGTAATATTCAAGTGCATAATTCTTTATCGGTTAATAGTCTTCACTGTATAAGCCAATTCAACTAACTGACATCTGGCAAACATCTGCTACTGAACATACTAAACATCTACTAAGGAATCCAACATTAACAACGATAAAACTATTTCTGATTGAGACAAAGCTCTATGTATGACAAAATACTATAATAGGTTGCTCTCTTTTCAAAGTAAATTGAAATATGTTTGGGACCATACATATCCAATGAAAATTTACTGTGATTAACATTAACACACAAGAAACGGAAAAGAATCCAAATTGAAATCTGCATTAACTGATAGACTGCACAAAGATCTGATTGAAGCAGAGTAAATTAGGTGATTTGGAATTTGAGGATCACTTCCAAAGATATCATCAGCCATTTATTTAAAACCACTGCAGATTCCAGCTACCCAACAACAGCAACTTTCTACATCATCTTTGTATACAGAAGCATTTGGAGACTTGCAATGAAACTGGCTTAGAATACTGTGCTGCAGACAAAAACATTGCTTGAGGGATAATAGCATTGTTTTAAGTTTAAATAAATTATATAGCTATTTACATTACACTTACACTACTGTCTTTGCTTTTGTTGTTGTTGGTATAAAGTCTGGACATTGTGTTCTCCAGCATTCATCAAGTACTTGTTGATCCAAGTAATGCTCAAGGAATTCCGGACTAAACACTTCATTTAGACCAGATGAGTAGATTGTTCTCATTCCACTGTCCATCTCTAGGGAGATGATGTCTTGTTCTTAATTAGTACATCTCATACGGTTTTCCCCAGAGTCTGAGCAGTACTAAATAAGAAGATACATGAAGATGGACAGCAGAATGAGAATCTATGCCACAAAGGGTTCAGTTCAAAACTCCCTGAAATTCACCTGGGTCAGCAATCACGTGATGAAGGCTGGAAGGCGCAAGGGCCAAACAGTTGTGACAACAGCAACAAAGGGGAGAATAATAGTCTGAAAGTAAATAGTAATTTCTCATCCAAGAAATTCAAATGTAAAATAATATACTATACTTCATGTGACAAATAGTAAGGAGAAAGTAAGACATTTCATCATTTTACTGTTGAAACTGCTAGATGTAACCATAAGCTCTATGCTAATAAATTCTACACTATACCAGCTTGCTTTCCTGCCAATTACAATCTTCAACAATTTAAATACATCATCATCTTCTGTCTTCTTGAATACTGGTCTTTTAATGCCCCCACCTCTCTCAATGTTTTCTCAGTTTCTTTCCCTCTCAGTACCCTCTTGTATCTTAGTGGCTTTATCATATTGCTTGGGGGATGGGGGTGAAATGATTACAAATATATATAGAATTTGAGAGTTCAAGGTCATGGGTTAACTTAACCAGTGACTGTTGGCAAAAACAGAAGCAGGAAGTTAAAAATGTTAACTTGTTGAAATAAAATTATTTAATTGTTACTTGATATTTTTTTTTAAAACACAAGTTAACATTTCTATGTTGATAGAAAAAAATAATAAAAAGAGGAACGAATGTCAACAAGTAAAATTAATGCAGTAAGTAAAACTACCAATTAATGAACTACACCTATCATTGTCTCATAAGCTTCTAATTACTTGAAAGAACCATCAGTTCTACTTTTCAGTATTTTATATCAAAAGGAATTAACCATTTCTCATAGAACAAATGTGGTAAACAATTAATTCTCTGCAAAAAACATGATAAAGGAATCTTTTTTAAAATATAGCACTGTTTAGAAAAACAGCAATATAAGAATGCTAGTCTGAAGAAAACACATTGACAATTCCTCAACTTAAAGATGGTATACAAGAAAAAAATACAACGTAAAATCTTACATACAATAGTAAAATATACATAATATAGATGATCAGACAAACTTTACATTATTCTTCTAATTTTTAAATAAACACACACACATATATATATATATATATATATATATATATATAATGAGTACCAATAAATAAGAAAACGGTCAGTAAAATTATTAGAAAAATTGCAATTTAAACAGAAAAAGTCCCCATGCATTAGTATATATAACCCAGAGTAACCAGATAAAAAAAAAAAAAAAAAAAAAAATCAGATAATGTTAATATATTTAAAATAAGGAGAAATTGTGGGTCATTTATGATTAGATAGCACATCCAGTTCACAAATTTACAAGATTTCAAACAGTCAATGTTCTATCTTGATTAGGTGATGCTGCAGAATATGATGAATGTTAGACATGTGGAAATTGCTTTTTTTTGGAGGGGGGGGGTCTCAAAATGGCTTGATATTTATTTGTACATTCTTGAGCTTACTGACTAGCACAACAGATAAGCATCACATAATCACCTAAAAAGAACAGTTGATACACTGAATGAAAACTCATAAACATGGAACCAACTTTTTTTTAGGGGGGCTGATTGCCCTTTCCCCACAATGTCTGATCATTCTTCATAGAACAATCACAGTGAATTGGTGAAAAAGAGAAACCAGTTAACCATAACCATGTTAGCACACAGAAAGCCAGAACAAAAAGCCAACATACTTTCAAAGCTATAACTACATTAAAGCACGAGCCAAAACATCAGTTTGAGAAGAGAGTACATTTATAGGAAAACAGAATTTGACAGATGCCATAATATAAAAGACGCCAGTTTTCATAATTGATTTTATTAATAGTATTTTATCATAAAAAAAAAAAAACTATTGAATAATAGATAAAATAATTCAAAATAACTTTAAAATTAGCTTTTTATCACATTTAATTTTTACAAATTACGAAACAGGCAAATGTTTCATAAACAATTGGAAGGCAAAATATATTAATTCCAAAAACATCACAAGTAGAATGGATCGAGTATGAACTTTCAAGAGATTAAAAGCTTTTTTTAAATAAACAGGTTTTGCAATTTGTTTTAAAAATGTTTTCTACGTCAAAAACACAATGTAGTCAAAAGATTTTAAAATGGTGTCTTAGCAATATGGCATAAATGAAACACTGACAAAAATAAACCACACTGTAAGAAATAAATGAATGGAACAGAAAAATATATAGGATTCCAATCAACCAAGAAGACCAGCAGAAATGACAGAGAAATTGGACAATCCGAAACCAGAAATCTGACAATCAAGCAATGGTTGTTAAGAAATGAACTGCATTAATCAAAAACAAGAGGATGGATAGACAAATAAACAATATGACACACAAACTTACAGACAAAGAAAGAGTTGAGAGAGGGGAAAATAAAAAACAGAGCAGACAAGAGTTTATTATTATTATTATTCATAAGGAATTAAAACCCCTTCCAGGCAGTCATTAGCAGATGTTTTAAATAGAGGCAGCAGCAAACACCAAATCATGCACAGCCTCTAAGCAGAAACAGAAAAGCAGGACAGGAAGAAAAGGAGTGAAATACTGGAACAAAATTAAACCAATGATGCATCTCAGAAAGAGAGGAGAACAATTTTGTCTTTCTTTACTCTTTCTATTGTTTTAATAATAATAATAATGCAAAAAAAAATAAAAAAAATAAAAAAAAAATCATATTAAATATTCAGTTTAAATTTGGACAAATTTCAAATCTGCAATGGTAGTAGTAATATTAGTAGTAGTAGTGGAAACAGCAATAATAGTAATAGCAGCAGCAGTAGTAGTAATAATAGGTTACATGGATAGATCTATAGAGTATCTACCAGGCACCCATTGACTAATAGTAATAAGGAGGTGAGATGATGATGATGGCAGCAAGGCAGGCAAAAACTAAATGCAAGCAATCCCATGCCACAGACCTAAGCAGGTAAACATTTTTTTTTTTTTTTATTACAGAAGGAAAAAAAAATATTTTAAATGGAAAAATATAAAACAGAGCACATATAAAGCAAGTAAGATGCAAAACTAACATGCAGACCAATAGCACATTGCAGCACAAGATACAGGGAACACTTACAAATAACTTGGTTCAAAGTACTACCTTGTAATGGTGGTGTCGTGGAATCTGATAAATATAAGGATTATGACCCATGACATCTGGTTTTAAAGATTTATGTAGATATAGATGTATAGATATATAAGGTTATATATAACTTGAGAGACATGAATCGAGAGAAATAGGGAGAGAGAGAGAGAAAATAGAGAAGCAGAATGCACAAGTGAATAATAGTGAATAAATATATGTGAAGATATGGATGAATAACAAGAGTTCAAGAATATTAGCAATAATAATAATAATAATAATAATAGATGTTTGATACAACTGTTTAACATTTTTTCAAATTTCCTCTAACACAAGTGATTTAAATTTTCAAGATCCAATACAAATGTCAAAAAAAACAAAACAGTACATTTATACGTGTATTTTAGTGTGTATATGCATATAATTCATGACACAAAAAAGAAAGAAATAAAACTAAACAAAATTTGCATACAATATTAAGTATCCAAAGTGAATATTGATAATACCTAACTTTATAATATTTAAAAAAGGTGAATTTGATTTAGTATATTTTGTGAACTTTCAATATAAAAAAAAAAAACAAAAAAAAAAACAATCCAAATATTTGTGAAGATAAGGTTTTTCATCAACACACTAAACTCAATTATTAAAACTAAATGCAAGGTTGTAGTAAGAATAATAAGGTATAAAATTCATGTTTTAAAATAATAAAGCAATAACTTTTCTAATCTTTGTGATTCTTATTTTGATCCCAGTTATGTGGGAAAAAACTAGGCAAATATCTAAGATGACTGCAACATTAAAAGCAAAGAAAAAAAACAAAACATACTTAAAACAACAGTAAAACAAACACTGCCTCTGCATTTCTGCCACTTTGAAATAGTTAAAAAAGAAAAAGAAAAAAAAAAAAAAAGAAAAGAAAAGGCAACAAGTGGTTTTGAAGTTTAAATTTACAACTCCCCAGGTTTCAGAATTCAAAAATAGTATGAAATGTAAGGGCCAATAATTTGGCATTTGGTGAACTAATTTGCAGTAAAACCCATAAATTGACATTTGATATTAAAGCATCCGTTTTGTTTTTTTCATTAATGAAAATGGAACAGTTAATATATATATGTAAAAGATCACATTTATGTTGATAATTTAAAAAAAAAAAGCTGATCATTAAAAAGAACCCTCAACAAAAAACCTACCTTTAAGTTTACTAAATTCAAACAGGTGTTCTAATTCCTATTCGCTGAAAAAATACGCTTATTTTAATATACCAAACAATATTGTTAGATAAGATTTTAAAAAATAAAAATTCTTAACTACTACATAATTTACATTCAAATTATAAATTTATTCAGAGTATCATCCTACTTATAGCAATTGATTTAAAAATAGGCTCAAAAGGTTAAGAGGAGAAAAATGCTTTGATCATTAAGAGATAAAATCTAAAATGAGGATTCTGCATTCAAAGATAGTGTATGAAATAAATTTGCCAGTTATCCTGTAGATGACATGGCACTTTCCTATTTATAAAAGGTCAGCTCCATTATTTCTTTATAAGATATGTAACCATATTCTTAAGTTCAATAGAGATTTTGGAGGTGAAATATTTTAAAAATTAAACTTTTGTTTCATTACTTTGTTGTTTCTTTTCACTGTCAAAATTTGAAAGCAAAAGTAAACTGTAGGAATTTAGAACAAAGATAAGACTTAAAAGTAATAATATAAAAGTGTACAACTGTTTTAAATGTTCTACATAATTTTATTAGTCATCATCATGTAAACATGATTCTATACAGCCAAGATAAAACCATGTAATTAAATAAAAAGTATGTGTGTGTGTGTGTATATATATATTAGCAAGGTCGAATTTACTGCCTTTAAACTTCAATCTTCCATGAATCTCTCATGTACATTCATATCACGGCAGGCATATATATATATATATATATATATATATATATATGGTGCAGCAACAAATACCTCCCATATAATGGTAAGTCATTAGCTAGATGAAAAGACCACTGCTACTAATGCCTTACCATTACCTGGGAGGTATTTCTGAGGGTAGATGTGTGATTATATATCTTATATAGGAACAAACTTCAGTGACTGAACTGAATCACTTATGAGACTAACTTTGTTAAATGTAGATCTAAAGAAATAAATATATCCCTTTCTACAAAAAGGATGAGTTTCTTTCAAGAATTTAAGAATTCATTCACAGTCAAGGAAGATAACCCAAACTATAAATTTTGAAATTTACTACAGTTGCGGCCAAAATGTTCAGAACGGCAAAGTTGTTTTATATTCTATAATTTTCACAGACAATAAATATGATATTATTTGTTACTGTCTGAGATTTTGGTGTAATTTGAGAGGATAATACAAAAGTTATGGATGATTTAGTGATTTACTGCAAAACCCATGGCGGCCAAAATGATAAGAACGGTTGCTTTTACTCCATGTTTTAGTATATTTAACCGGCAAACTCTAATTTTTTTAATTTATTTACGTGATGGTTCGTTTACTAAACATTAGTAAGAATATCTGCAGTGTACTTTGTTAATATAATGCCACTTACTCCATTACCAATTCGCAGCAGATTATTAAGCTCCGAAAGAAGGATAATTTAAGTATTGGGTCTATTGCAAAGATTGTTAACAAGTCAAAGTGTTGTTCACAGTATTCTTAAGGTCTACAATGATTGTGGTTTGTGTGAAGCAAGAAAGTCTACAGGTAGGCCAAGAAAAACAACCAAGAGAGAAGATCGTACTATGGTGAAGTTGGTTAAAAAGGACAGATTTAAAACTGCTGCTGCTGTTTCTCGGGAAATGAGCATTGTATTGAAGAAAACTTTATCTCGAAAAACTGTGTCTCGTCGTTTAGTTGAACATGACCTACAAGCAAGAGCACCTGCAGTGAAGCCACTGATCAGCTCCAAGAATAAAAAGTGTCGTCTTACCTTTGCAACCGAACATGTGTTGTGGTCTCAAGAAAAATGGCAAATGGTGCATTTCAGTGATGAATCTAAGTTTATGTTATTTGGCTCAGATGGGAAAAGGTACGTTCGGTGAAAAATTGTTGCCTAAATGTCTTAAGACTAGTGTTAAATTCAATGGAGAAAGTGTCATGGTTTGGGGGGATGATATCCAGAGATGGTGTGGGCCCTTTGGTGCGATTACATGGAAAGGTAAATGCTGGAGTTTATAAACAACTTGTAAAAGATCATGTCTTGCCTGTGCTGAGAAATTCAACTAAGCGACCACCCATATTCATGCAGGACAATGCCCCATGTCACAAGGCTAAGGTGGTCATGAACTTCCTCAAGGCTGAAAAGGTTATTGTTATGGATTGGCCTGCTCAAAGCCCAGATCTCAATCCTATTGAAAATGTGTGGAATATTCTCGGAGAACGTTCGAAAGCCAGAAATCCTAAAACAACCGAGCAATTATGGAATGCCCTTCAGGAAGAATGGAATAAGATCACGCAGCAAGAAATTGAAAATTTAATTTCCTCATGCAGTCGAAGATGTCAAAGTGTGATTGAAGCTAAAGGGCTTCACACTAAATATTAAATAATTCCAGTATTCTGTCATTTGGGTTTTGCAGTAAATCACTAAATCATCTATAACTTTTATATTATCCTCTCAAATTACACCAAAATCTCAGACAATAACAATTAATATTGTATTTATTGTCTGTGAAAATTATAGCAAATACAACTTTGATAAAAACTTATACCTACTTTTCTGATGACAACAATGCCGTTCTAAACATTTTGGCCGCAACTGTATATACAACAGAAAGACAAAAATACAAGGCTAATGAGGATCTGCTGAGCCTTTAACGCCAAGTTAGATTAGGTTCATTGATTTTATGACACGTCAATCATTGTTGGATTATTTAGTGTCAAAGTCAGTCTTTTCATTTTTTTAATTTTATTTTAATCCAAAATCAAAAATGTAAATCAAATAGAACAAAATCACAATGAATAAAGTTTTAATTATTAGCCTATTTTAATTACCATCAAGAACATTCCCATAAATTTTGAGACCCTAAGAGATTGACTTTAGAGGCTATGTTAACAGTACTGTCCTGTATATATCTAATCTACAAGACCAAGAGAAATCTGTGTGTGTGTGTGTGTGTGACAAATTTAAATTATAGCCTTAAATGCTATTTTTCTTACAAAATGCTACTTTTTTTTATGAAGAGACTTATAATGTATTACTTGCATAAATAAAACCGAAATTATATCATTTTAATGACACAATACGCTTACTGATATAATGAAATACTGGTCATAAGAAAATATACACCCAACTCACCACTTGTGGCTCAGCAAAAAGCAAAACAAATAAGCAAAATAAAGAAATCATGATAATTTACTAAATTTCTTAAACATTTTTTGCAATCACTTGAAAGAAACGAGAAAAAAAGTACAACAACGACTGCAAACAAATATACATAAAACACACAGAGGACAGCTCAATAGTTTGCTAGGGAATTACAAGAAGTTGTTGTAAAGCAGAGATCAAAATACACAATACACGTGTAATAAACTTGAAGAATGACCAGAAATAAATGACCAGGTTTTAAAATTATCTTGACATTTTTGTTAGAGTTTAATCTCATTCATATGTAGAAATAATTTAGTTTTTATGAAAGTCTAACATTAAAGTACTGTTCTTTTGTTTCTTTTTCTAATTAATGATATTCGTTGTAACTGTAGAACATTATTTTCATATACAAAAGGTGACATTAATTATTAAGTGATTTCATAACAGAGGCTTGTTTCTACGAGAAGGTGCTGAAGAGTTCTTGACCCTACCCATTTCCCAAAATGGTTATTTCATTAATCAGAATACTAATTTGAGGTAGGGGACCAGGCCAAGGACTTTTCATCACACTCTGCATCCCCCACTGTAATTTACCTAATATTCTTAGGCTTTTCAATGTCAACAATAAAAGACACAATAAAGAAAAGAAATTTAAAAAAACAAAAACATTGAATATAGAGCAGGAGTTCAAGTTTTTATAGAGTAAAAAAGTGAATAGGTTTCAAAAATCCATATAATCCCAATAAACAGAAGCTTTTAAATTGAATACTGTCAAATTCTGATTTGCAATTCGTTTACTTCCATGTATTCTCAATAAACCTCTGTGAGATATATTTGAAGTTTTTTTTTTTTTAAGTTTTAAAATTATTTTAAATAGGCACACAATTGTTAATATAAAAGAAAGAGTGGAAACATTTTAATGTTACTTGCTAAGGGAATATCTCTGAAAATCTCCAAAACTAAGTATAACAAAAATATCTGTCATGTACAGACTAATATCTCTATCTTTTTTTATTAACATTGTGTACTCCAGCCTTCTTCAGATATCTGTTGTTCTGGGTAACTTTCAGGAAATTTCAAGATGAACGCTTTATTTAATAGATTGCCCATGTCTAGAGATTTTTTTTTTTTTTTTTTTTTTTTAAATACTACACAGTAATGCTAGTTCTGTTTCCAATGAGTATGTGCTACCCTGCCCTAAACTCCATTACTATGCCACCAAAGCCACAAACCAGCACATTAATCCTCTAGGCTATTTTCCCATGGGGAAATCTTTATTATTTAAGATATTAATACTAATAATTAAATTTATAACCATAAACCATCAAAATGATGAAAAAGTAGAACACAGTAACCAATCACATCTTGGGATCTTATTCATTAAAAAACAACAAAAAAAAAACCCAAAAAAACAATGATACATTCTTAGAATCAGGATTTTTTTTATTTTCTATTATTTAAAATTTTGGAATCGACATTTTTCCACATTAATGTAAATTGCTTAAAAATATCAAACAGATTTAATTCAAAGCCTCTGACAACAAAACAATTTTAATTTTCATATTATGTGTAAGGACTTACCTTAAACTTACTTAGAAAAAGAATAACTCATTAAATCAAAACAAAGAGGACCTTTCCTATCATGATTAATTTTGTAACTGTAAAATCTGTTTCCCATATAAAACATGCATCTGCTCTGTTGGGAAAATACTTAATTCTATCAAGAATTAAAATCTTCTAACCTTACATGCAACATCTACTAAGTAATAATTTGACCTAGTCATTAATGAGAGAAAAAGTTTTCTTTTATGCATATATATTAAATGAAAATAGTCAATAAAAAAAAAATTTTAAAAACTCAATCAATGAATATATCATTTTTACATTGTGCTTAAAATGATAAAAGACAAGAAATAGCAAAAGTGTTAGGCAGAATAGCAATAATGAAGGATTGATGTTTTACTATTAGAGAAGCAGGTTAGAAAAGGACAAAAACACACAAAAGGAAATGTATGAATAGAGAAAAAGAATATTTTGGTAAAATTAAACAGTAAAATGATATACAAAAGGTACATTTCAAAGTGTTTAAGGTTTTTGTGGCTACAAGTCAATACTGACTTTACGTAATATACCAAATAGCTTTCATTTTTAGGTTTATAATTTCATATATTCATGCAGTATTAACATTGGGAAGTTGGGAAAAAAAAATCAAAGTGGAGCCTAAAATTCAAGTTAACTGAGAAAATTAACAGAAATTTGATTATAGGACAGGGTTCATAATAATTTTGCACAATTCTATTACTATAACTAGAATTCATTGTCACTGCAGTTTGATAATGACATCAATAAACAGAACAATATGAAAAATGCAAAGATCTCTATAATGTTGTGACATATGAAGACTAATAAAAACATCAAAAAAGGGTTAAATCTTACACAAAATTCAAATAGGAAAATATTACTTTAAAAGTGATAATTTAAAAAAAAAAAAAAAGAAATCAGATTTTAAATAAAACGTGAGTTAGGATGTTAGAGAACTTAAAAGAATTAATGAAGGGGTCTAATTAAAGAGGTTTCAAAAGTGTCAATCGGAATATATTTCAGGAGAATAATGTGCATTGTAACAATAACAATTCTATCCAGAATTTCTATTATTACTTTTAAATTTATATTAAAAAAAAAAAAAATTTTAAAAAAATAGTACACAATAAAAAAACTTAAAGATTTTAATACATTTCTATTATATTTACAGTCTGCATTAATCTTTTCTTTCTTCAAGAGGAATAGAAAGTGACCCGAAATGTCCAAAAGACTTTATATTTAAAATTATTCACTAAACCAGTTTCATGCTAGAAGAAAACTTTAGATTGAAAGGAAAATTGCACCAATATCTATTAATGTGCAACATCAATTACTTAAGGGAGTTTAAAATACATACGTTGCAATTTACTGATAAAATGTAACATTACTAAAAGATCAAAAAGCCTGATTTAAGCTGCTTTCAGTTTGAAGAAAGTTCAAAATAAACTGATGAACTGTTGATAAATGGTTTTCAATCTTTATAACAGTAGAAATTATTTTCAAGAAAAGATAAGACTACTAAGCATAAATTAATTAATTTTAAGATTAATTATATATTGGATATTTTTAAAAGTACTTTGTAAATGAAGCACGAACATTTCAATTGAAATACAGATAAAACTCCCAAGGATTCCTTTTGAACTTTCTCATAAAATCGGTTAGCCCTTCTAATGGCAAAAATAATGTTTTCTAATAGTGTGTGGAGCAAATTTGTTTCTATAAAAATAGTGGCTATAATAATGACAATGTAACAACGAAAATTATTTAAGATTGCAATCACACAAAAGAATTATTTTTTAAATTTTAATAATTTTGAAAGAGTTCAAAGATCTAATTAAGACAGTCTTAAGTTGGTTTAATGGCTTCTTCAAATATTGGTCATAATCTTGCAGTGTTAGAACTTCTTTGATCTCCTCTTCAATTATATCTCACATCTTAATCTCATGTTTTCTAATAAGGGCCTTCCACAATATGTAATCATGCTCAATGGTTATAGCAAATTAAAAGGGGGAAAATATTATTGGTTTAGCCAATGAGAGGTGTATCATTTAAAAAAAAAAGTTTCATAAATGTGACCTGGTGTTAAATCAATATTAGCATAAGCTTACTGCATTTTGAACACCAGACTAAGCTAACTTTTCCATTCTTTCAAAATATTCATTGTTGGTAACAGAGTAACAGCAAAAGTCTACCTTCCTGAAAATCTTTGGTAACTGCTGAAATTTTTTTTCAGCCAGACTCCTTGTAGAGCAGAGGATCACAACCATACCAAAAGATACTGCTACAGTTCCAGTAGTAAGTGAATTTTTACAGAGTTGGATTTCTAACCACATGGTTAAAGGACTCCAACTGTGTTACAATTTACCCAAAGGTAGAGGAAAATGTAGATTCATGCCTTTAAGAGCATTAATGCAAAATGAACTGTCCCAGCTGGAGTTTGAACTTAGTCTGTGCATTCCATTCTGTGCTATTAACTGTTATGCCACTTGAGCTTTTCCTCCTCTTAAACAATGTTCAGTGGGAAAACATCAAAGATGAAATACAAACCTATTTCCCAGGCAATAACTCTTTTCATGATTAAAAAAATAAAAAGGTAATAACTGAAAACTATGACTTCTGTCAGGAGAGAATGAAAGAAATCATCATTTAGGTATGATGTCCCTTCAGGACATAGGCGATCATGGTTCTGCACATTATGTAAGTTACTTGCTCTTTCTCTCTACCTCTCCTTCCCTCGGTGTATTCCATAAGTACTTAATTTTCCCAGAAATTTCAACTTGCTTTTTGTCTTTTTTATTTATTTTTTTATTTCAAGTATGTCTTTCTAGTTCATAACATGCATTCTTTGAATGCCCCAAGATCAGTTGTTCCCATTTTCTTTAAAAGTTCCTTATTGCACACATGCTCAGTCAATGTTATTCTCAGCATCCATCTGTAGAAATGCATCTGTTGCTGAGAGTTGCTTCTACATCTGTAAGGAAATTGCCCAGCATTTACTGTCATATTGGAGGATAGCAAGTCAACACTCCTTTCTTTGTCAAAGAAATTTTTTCTCTATGAGTACTTTCTTTAGTTTCTGGAAGACCACTTTTGCTATTCTGATGCACTTTCAGATTCCTGTGCCACATTTTCCATCATCTGTTAATACAATACCCAGATAAATTTCCGTAGTTGCTTAATGCTGAGGTCTCCAATGAGAAGCCCACACCTGTCTCACTCTCTCTTGCAGGCGATCATACATTCTATATTCTTATAGTTAATGGCTAGTTTATTATTCTTGCCTTCCTTTACTCTCTTGCCTAGAATTTATTGCAGTCATTGTTGATGCTGGAGTTTGGTTTTATTTCAGAGTCTGACATCATAGTATCATTTACTTATATTAAGATTTTAAAAGAAATGAAGAGTAGAAATAACTTGTGTAGGACAAAACTATAGTTGTCATATGTCACAGTGTGTAAATAGTCAAGACACTAATAAGTACTGTGAGATCATAAAATCATCATTATAAACAGCTATCTAAAATGTCTTATTGTCCATTGGCTGAAAATATCTTTATGGTCTCACTTCAATTAAATTTATATTGTGACTATATTGATTGATGAATTTGTTTTCTATGGCTTAACTCTTTACGGGTTATTTAATGCTAGAAAATATCTTTAGATAGTAAGAATTTCTTTTTGGAAATAATAGTTTAGTGATACAAGTCTTACTAATTAACCCATAGCTGGAAGGGGAGAAGAGGTGGATTCATACCATTCCAAGGGGTAATACCACATAACTGAATATAATAAAACTGACAGGAATTGGAAATCTGCCCTCTGACTAACAATTCCAAGCTGCTATCCATTACACCACCCACACACCCAAACTTATAGCACCTGGTATTCCCAAACAGTCACCCATCTAGGTACTGATCAGGCTTAATGTTGCTTAGCTTCAATTATATTACAGGAACCAGTATTTCAACATGATGTGGCTGTAAGCTTGACTATATTGAATCTCTGCATCAAATATTTATAGTCATAAAAAAAGAAATGGATTTTCCTTCGGTTTAAAAAACTAAACATAAATTTATACATCAATTTTCTTTTTAACAATAATAAATACATATACAGAATGAAAATCCAAGAAAATAAATCTTACATAACTAAAAGAACAAATTGTGATGAAAGAACTAATAATCTTTCATATAAAACAAGCCAATCAAGTTGAGACTTTTGGAAAGTGCTTCTCATGGTTTTTAGGACAATAAATGATCCAATATTTTTTTTTTTTTAAGAAAATTATTTTTATAGCCCTTGCCTTCTCAGAGCATGACAAAAAAGTCATGTCCTGTTTGAAGTAAATGACTGGAGATCTACACATTGACTTAAATATGCAAATAATTCCAGCCAAAACAATGAGAAATATATAAAAATGGACTTTTCCCAAGGAGCCGAGGCTTTTAATTATATTTATATTAACTACAGTATATATAATTACTTGAGTGAATGTTTCCAACAGATTCCCGTCTACAGAAATTTACATAACTATACAACCCAGACACATTAAATATATCTTTTTCTAAATAGTTTCAGATTTTTTTTTTTTTTTTTTTTTTACACACACCCACACATTTTTCCTGTTTACATGAGTTCAAAACTACATGTTTAACAATAACAAAACTACTATTTAAAAATCTATACTCCGGAAAGGTATACATATGCATCAAGTTTATAAAGTTTGCTATACAAAGTGTGTATATAAAAAAAAACTCTGCATACCTACCCCCTACCCCCCAAAAAACTGTACATATATTTAGTCAGTGCACATGTCTGAGTAGACAGTTTTTTTTTAAACATTGAAATAAATATTTACCAGCCAAGAGATTGAAAGACTTGTTAAAGAAAATATGAATTAAAGCAGTATTCCCCTTTAATCAGGGAAATGACCTTCAAGACAGGTGGACTTTACCACTAAGCTACAAGAAGCCCTTACAGCAAAGATTCAATTAGCATATTTAAGATGTGTTCATTTCTTGTTGGGACCTTTTCAAATCTATACATTCTAATTAACTTTCATATCTGAGATGTAAAGGTCAGTACATATTAATTTTACCATTTAAAAACAGCAGGGATGTTTACTCGAACAAGTGTACCCACTAAATATAACATTCATAGTAATAAGAAATAATGTCAGATTAAAAATACACATTAATTGTTTAAAAATTGCTTTATCTTAGAGTAACAGCTTCTTGTAGCATACACTTGGCTAGAATTGATTCATGTTAAGAGTCACATTTTCTTTAATAGGACTTTCTATCTCTAGGCCAGTAGATATTAATTTCACCATTTATAGTAAAAAAAAATCTCAGATTAAAAAAAAAATAGTCCATTAATAGCTTGAAAATGACATATCACATTATCCAATAATCAAAATTTACAAGAGCCATATTTCATTATATAAATACAGTAAAACCTCAATTTAAAGAACTAATTGGGGGAAGAGAGAAAGCCTTAAATCCAACAAATGCCTAATTTCGTAAAGAAGCAAGTTCTGTAGCTCACCACATTTAATAAACATTGTTTTGTTAAATCCAAGACAGCATGCAAATGACCTATTTTACATAAAATAGAATAAAATAAATGAAACAATCTCATTAAACTTTCCTCGCTCATAAGTAAAAAGTGCCCAATAAATAAATTGGGTGATATTAAGCACAGAATGAAAAATGTATAAATTTGAACGATCATCTGAAGAGATTAAGTTGTAACCACACAAACTAGAATCATCCTTCCAAAAATGATTTTTTTCAGTGTTCTCATCCGTGGGTCACCGAGAGCGGTTGTTTACAATAAGCAAGCAACCTTGACTACATATTAAACAACCTAAAGCATTAAGATTAAGATGGGTATTTCTTACATTTTCTCTCTTTTATATGTGTGTGCGTGTGTGTGTGTGTGTGTGTGTGTGTGTGTGTGTATATACATACGCACACACAGAGTTAACAAGTAGGGTTTGTTATTTATTGTGAAAACTGTCTTTAAAAATAGCTGAAAGTGGCAAGATTTTTCATTTCCAGCTAACCTTATAACAAGTTTGACATGTACCTTGTAACTTAACATGGATTCAATAAATGATTTGTACGTGTATTTATTTGACTTTTTACAGTAATAATAAAGACATTTCTTTTGGCTCACATGATCCACAAACGGTTCCTTAAATTAAGGTTTTACTGTAACGGAAAAAACTAAAACAAGAAAAATGGAAATTTACAAAGACCTATGAACATTTATAGGTCACATGATATGACATTGTACACAAACCATTATCATTAGATTATTCATAATTATGCAGACCATAATTTCCAGGCCTTAAACTGGAACTGTTTTCAATTTATATGATGCGTTTAGTTTCGTTTTCACAACCCAACACCCCTTAAGCTTAAAAGGATGAATACCGATTGCATATATATCACTGGATCAGACTCCACAAAACTGTGTAGCCCTGGCCAAACCAGGATGTATATTAAGCCTATTTATAACTGAGCCACTTATAGAAAATAAAAACATTTTCTCTACAAAACCATTGTTTAAATCTTGGTGGCAATGGTAGCACCCACTCACATTGGGAACGTCATCCTATCTCCCTATTCCCTTTCTATCCCCTGGTGGCAGTGGTGAAGTTGGCTGTGAATCAAAGAGTTTGAGGAGGCCATTCATGAGAATTTCATTTTGGTGGGCAAGTCTGCACAACAGAAAAGGCCACACACTTGGTCAGAAGCACCTCTTTTGTGACTTAAAGGGGATTGAGACAGACCTGAAGGCACTTACAGAACTCATCAGACCTGGTTGCCTCAAGCTATCGAACACTTGGTCACTCGAGGTCCATATTGGTTACACAAGCCCAGTTGGCACTGCCCTCTTACACCAGTTTGGCCGTTGAGATCATGTAGATCTTTGCCTATTCGGCTGTTAGGGGTCCAGGGATTGGTTGCATTCAGTCTGGGTCTTCCTTTTCAACCTTACCACCATGGGTTGCCCCTACATGAGTTGGAACTCAAGACAACTTTGCTCTAATGATCACCTGGACAAGTAATCCCACTACCATGACAAGGAATGAGCATATATATTTTACACTGATGTTGCAGTAATAAAAGGTAACCAAAAAAGTTCTGTGTTTTCAAAGTTGGCTTATCAGCAGCTGAATCAAGTCGCCGCATATGTCAAGCGTTTGGGGATAGTGCTGTGGATGAACGTACTGCAAGGCGTCGGTTTCAAAAATTCAAGTCAGGAGATTTGTCTCTGATGAGCCTCGCAGTGGATGACCACAGGTCTTGAATGACGGAGTCCTGAAGACAGCCATTGAAGAGGACAGTAGTCTAACGTGTGATGAACTTGCAAGACAGTTCAACGTTTCCGATGAAACAGACTTCACCTGCACCGCCTAGGTAAGACGTACAAACTGAGCAAGTGGGTTTCCATAAACACTGTTGGAGGTCCACTAGGGACAACGAATGGCAGCCTGCGTATCACTGCTTTCTTGCCACCGTACCACATCCTTATTTAATCAAGTGCTTACCAGTGATGAAAAGTGGGTTCTGTACGAAACTCCTAAGTGTTCCAGACATTGGTTGTCTCCTCAGGATGCTGTCCCTCACACCGCAAGATCGCCTATGCACCCACACAAGATTATGCTTTGTGTCTGGTGGACCGGTCATCAAGTGGTTCATTATGAACTGCTACCAACGGGCCAAACGGTCACCGGAGACCTATACTCGCAGCAATTGAAACGTGTGCAACAGGCATTGTGCCAGAATGAGCCAGCACTGGTGAATTGCAAAGGTGTGCTTTTCCTCCATGACAACGCCAGGCCGCATGTCCGCGAGTGGTCAGGGATACCATACAGCAACTTGGGTGGGAGAT
Source organism: Acanthosepion esculentum (assembly GCA_964036315.1). Taxonomy (NCBI): domain Eukaryota; kingdom Metazoa; phylum Mollusca; class Cephalopoda; order Sepiida; family Sepiidae; genus Acanthosepion; species Acanthosepion esculentum. The sequence continues at coordinate 90,022,999 of OZ038478.1, forward strand.
TTTGTGCTATCCACCTTATTCACCTGACCTTGTGCCATCCGATTACCACCTCTTCCACTCCCTGGATAACCATCTTCATGGGAAATCCTTCACCAATGAAGCAGACTTAAGCAAAGCCCTCATGGACTTCTTTGCGTCACCCCCCCCCCCGAGTTCTACCACAAGGGCGATTACTTCGAAGACTAAATACAAGTTACACATACTGTGAAGCATTTTCTTTTTTTCCTTTAAAAACGGACAGAACTTTTTTGGTTACCTTGTATAACAATTTCTAGTGTTAATTAATAGACATTAATAATAAAGTAAATAAACTTGTTAAAACAATTATTTAAAAAAAAAAAAAAATATATATATATATAACCTTAAAAAAGTATTTTAATACTTTAAATGAATAATAATATAACAAAATTATAATATAATAAACAAAAAAGTATAAGAATAAAAAATGGATAATTAACAACTTCCCTTTTTCTTTATTTTAAATAATTTCGCCTTCTTTGAGCAATGAAAAACCACACCCATTCACACCGACGTGTGTGTGTGTGTGTGTGTGTGTGTGTGTGTAATTTATTAAAGAATTTTATATTATAAAGTATTTTTAAATTTAAGCAATATGGAAAATAACCGCAGCTTTTAAAACAGTGTATAATAAATTACATATAATGAACTGGAAGGTCAACTGTAATTTTATATGTGGAAGTCCCAAAAAAATTAATTTGAGAATTCAGAAGTGCTGGCAAAGACTTATTGATTGGTTCTTTTTGGCTTATTAACCTTTCGTGGGTTATTTAAAGCCAAAACATTTTTTGATTATAACAACTTTTTTTTTGTGAATATTGCAGTAACAATTTTTAGAGAATTATGATTTTTCCATATACAAGTTCTGCTATTTAACCCATAGCTATTGGGAGAAGATGGATTCATATCCTTCCCAAGAGTATTTGCACAAAAGTGAATGCAACAAATCTGACTGAAATTTGAACTCGGCTTTCCAAATTCTCATACTGTGCCACTATCCATTTGCATACCTGGATATGACAAAGTGGAAACATCAATTAACTCGACCATGAAGAATGGATTAAATGGATTCTCAACTCTTTCATAGCAAGAATAGTGTTTAAATTTTCCTGTCACTACACATTAAAAATAAAATAAAATACATCTTGATACAAAAAAAGCGAAAAAAGCAAATAGTAACTGCACAGGTGAGCAGTGGCAAAAAATGACATGCACATGCTAGAAGTTTCCTAAAAAATATCTATTATATATGCCTTTATCGTAATAAAATTAGAAACAAAGCAAAACAAAAAAAATATATAAATAAAAAAATCATGCAGACTTTCTGTGTATTTACCAAGAATAGAACATGATATGGTATAAAACAATAAAGTTACTGCACATCCTCAAGGATAGGTCGCACCCACCCCCATTTTTTTTTTTTTTTTTTAATAAAAATCAGGGGTGCGACCTATCCACTTGATATCATAGAGAATCTGAAGTAAATTGGCATATCAGTAGTTCAGGCGAGTACCCTGTGCTAAAGTATAAGCGAGAGCCTGGGAGAAAATGAATTTTCCCCCCACATTGATTTTATGCAATTGCCACTTCTAACAACAGTACTGCATCACACATGGAATAAAAGTCCTCGATCTGCACTGCTCATGGTTACCATTTATTATCTGATTTATGATGAAAGACTATCATTTTAAAGTGATTTTAGGACTGAAGCAATTACTGGTATCCAAATTTTTGTCTAAGCAGAACAGCCCCACACTCAATAAATAAATATGATGCAATTACAGCCAAACACAATTTCACTTACAGTTATTCAGTGTGAAGTAATCATTTACTGGTATACAAAAACTCAATTCACTCCAATTTTTACTGGTACCGGTAGTTTACAGATTTTAATAATTGCAAACCCTAATCATGAGTATGAGAAAGAGTTATGAAGTAGGTTTTGAGTTGAAAGTGTTGGATTCTGCAGAAGAACATGGAAACAGATCTGCAGAAAGCGAGTTTGGAGTTTCAGAAAAGGTGGTGAGAGGATGGAGCAAACGGAAGGATCAGCTTAAAGAAATGCCAAAATCAAAGACAGCAGCAAGATTTACTGTATCACTGAACCAAAATCTTGAAAAAGAATTGTGTCATTGGGTTGTAGACCTCAGAAATAATGGTTTAACAATAACCAGACTTGCAATAAGAACCAAAGCCTGTCAGCTGGCTTTAAAGTACCATCTTACACAATTTAAATCCTCAGCAAGGTGGTGCACTAGATTTATGAATAGATTTGGACTGATACCAACTCATATTGCTTAAAAGCTACCAGAAGAGATTGATGAACTATGTACCTATTTTGGGGCCACATAACTCCCCAGATTATAGTGCAACATATCTGCGAGTCAACAGCCAATAACCACTTTAACCTTTATCTAGCTGGAGGCCAAAATTGTCACTGTAGAAATCTCTCCCTTTGCAGCTCTAGGCACATTCCTTCACCTCGAGGGGGTTGCTATAAATAAATATTTGTCAACTATTATTTCCAGTACTTTAAGTTGGAAATCTACTACTACCACTTTGGAACGAGGTTTAACTTTTGTTCCTGGTGCCATTTTGAATTCTTCTACACGAGGTGTAACAACAATTAAACTATTGTTAATTTTGTCGCCATTTTTTTGTAAACAAAAATGGCTGCATCAGCATCCAACAAAACCTTTATTCAGGAGTTTTTCCTTCAAAATTGGACTGCGATGATGATTTTGACGGCTTTACTCAAGTGAATATTGACGGTGAAGTGATTGGAGATAGGGAGGAAAGCTATGATGACTACTAGGTACTAAATGGCTAGTATCATCCATGGCTGACTAATTTTATGGAAATTACTGGTCGCATAGATATACCTGATAGACCTTCCAAAGGTGAATTATTCAGTTTATTTATAAATGTCAACAAGACAAATAAATAAGCTAGCCAGGTGAAAGAAAGAGCAAACAAATGCTGGTGCCTACTCGTATATAAACAAAGTGGAAGGGCATGACTTGACAAAATGAAAGCCGCCTTAGCCTTTTTATTTCTTATTGTTCCCACAAGCAGTAATAAAAGTTAAAGTATGTTAAATTGTTAATGTATTTGTTTTTTTTATTTTAATGACAAAACATGCATGCAAAATGTAATACATTACACAATGCATTCCATCAAAATATTACACATCCATTCTTTTATTTGGATACAAAAAATTAAATCTATACACACAATACAAAGAAAGTTATAACAATTTTAAAACAGTAAGTGATTATGTATTTTGCACCCCCTACCTAAAAAAAAAAAAAAAAAAAAAAAAAAATTGCAGTGGCAGGGAGAACAATTCTAGAAAGAAATTGTTGGGTAATGGTTAACATTCCCAAACTAAGGGTGCAACCTATCCATGAGTATACACAGTACTTAATCTATTTTTGTACAGAAACTTTAGGTAGAAACAAGTGATATATGGATTTTAATAAAAGAAAAAGTTCTATACTTAACATTCTACCAAAACTTTTACTAAGAAATAAGTAGAAAATAGACGACAGAAGTCATTTAAAAGATGACAAAAGTAAATTAATTTTTTTTGTCTTTAATTTAAATGTCACTGGCTTCCAGTATTTTAAATAGCATTCAACCCGCCCAAATCTGCCCTCTAAATATCTAAAAAGGATTCATACCTTTCCCAAGGGTATTAGCACGTAAGTGAATGTAAGAGATTTGACTGGAATTCAAACTCGGCTCTCAGATTCCTCAATCCAAGCCGCTATCCATTACTCTACACTCTGCCATAATATATGATGACGCATTGCAAATAACACAGAAAGGTATGCAAACTTAAAGACTGACAATAAACAGTGAGAACTGATATTTGCAAGGTGGGTTTGAGCGTGTTGAATGCTAAAGGGTTAAACTAACTTTTTCAATTGTCAGTTTCCTAGCCGAAACAGATCAAGCATGTTCCAAGGTTGTGTTGCTAGGTTAGGTGTGGCTGCAGAGAATTTTGTGATGTCCTATGAATGTTCAACATGATTTAAATCTGGCAAGTATGTGGGCCGATGGAAACAACCAAGTTCTTCCTGGAAACAGATTTGTGTCACCCATGTATGATTACGGTTTCGGTATTTTGCTGGAGCTACCAGCAAACATGGCAAGAGTAACAGGGAGGACATCTGTGGTTCTCAGTGTGGAGAGCAATTCAAGAATGAGTTGCTAACAGTAATTCTTTTTCTAGCGAGCCTGTGTGAGTATGAGTGTGGATGTGTGAGTTAATATATATAGTGCATATACAGTATGCATACATAAAACATTTGTGTGTGTGTAATATATAAGTAACACAATATTTCTATAAATATTGTAAAATTGTAAAATTCTAAAATTAAATGATAATACTATTGCCTATAAGTAGTCTCAAGTTCTTAAGGAAAGTTAAGTTAATGGCCTTTTAGGCTTCCTTCACATGAATAACTTTTTGAATAAGAATTATGTTGGTGGGGTTGGGGGGGGGGGACATCATCCTTTTTAGAGACCCTTAGGTGAGGCATAGCAAAAAAAAAAAAAAAAAAAAAAAAAGAGGCTGGGAACCCCTCTGGGATCTGCAATATAATGTATGTAGGTCACATTCATAAAGACAGACTCCAGTTTCCCTAGTGATCCTTGTAAACTCCCACAAAACAGCCAATCCCAGCTTGCAGAATTTTCTACTGACAAGCTAGAACCATAGTCTCATGAGGTGGTCTCCTCTACAAACAAACCAGATTTGCCTAGGCACTAATGGCAAGGCTTTCTGGCTTATGTGCAGCACAGTGACAGACACTATACTGTTAACAATGGTACCATTGCTGTTTAATATCTGTGAAATCATAAAGGCACCATATACTGTACAGTGGGGAGTAGCACTAACATTGCATTGGGATGTGATATCTCCTTCAACAGATAGTTTCCATCCTCACCAGTTACAATGGTGGCCACATTCCTACATAACCTGTTGACACCTGCCATTTACGCATGCTGCTGTTAACTCTCCAGAATTCATATATTCTCATTATAAATTTGCTACTGTGTTTGCCACCTTGGAGATAAAGCCAGAATGATGGAGTGCTCTAACACTTGTTCTGTAGTCAGTGTTAAATCTGGCACAGCTATACATTTTGTTTTTCGTTATTACATTACACATACTTCATCTGGCTTGGTTCATTTCTACAAGTGGGACAGAGTGAAACCTTCCAGAATACTGCCAACTAAATTTGGAAGTTTTGGATTTTTTTCCCCTCTAGCTTTCCTACCAACTACATTTTAACACCTTTTCCCTCCCTTCTTTCCAAATATTACATGGATTTCTTGGTCAAAAACATAATTCCATTTCAGACAGACTGGATTAGACGTATAGCACACTAAGTACAAATAAATAAAGGTCATGGAACAAGTGTGGGCAATCTTTTCTGACTAGTGGGGCTGCATCAGATATGGCTCATCACACAGCAGGCCGCACTACTAAAAAGGTTCCAAATAATTTTTTGTTGAAGCTGTCACAGTCATTTTCATCAGAGAAGACCATATGTGTAAGTATCTGCCATAGAAATGGTGAAAGGTTGAGTGTTTCTTCAAAAACAATCTGTAAAAAAGATAAGAGTGATTGCTATGTGGAGCTTTTTTTCTTATCTTTGGAAAATTTATTATTTGCATTACCTATTATTTTTTACTAATTTCTTGAAAGTTCTAAATTATTTATTTCTTTTTTTTTTTCCCCTAGAATTGCTGTTCAACTCCATTAGACTTCTTTTATGACAACATGTGAAAACTAATGTCTTTTCAACTAAATCTTGATCTTTTCGTTTGCAAACTAGGATAACTGATATGATTGAAGGTATTCTTGAAAATCAGCTGCAAAATGTTTTCCAAGAACTAAAGAATCATTAACTTTTATAGGCATAATGATGGTGGACATGTTAAAAATTAACAATCTCAATAACAAATTTAAGCACTTCTTTCTTATCCTTTTTACAGATTGTTTCTATCATGTATAGTTACAAAGCTACAAGTATTTTAAATTACACACGGACATTACGGACACCCTGTATTTGTAATAACTTATTTGGTGGTTTCAGCGAGAGAGAAATATTGCCATAAGCCATTAAGAAAGATTAACCAAAAAAGAGAACAATATTGTGATAGAAATGTTAACATGGGAAATTATGAAAAAGTTGAAGTGACCATAGAACAATAAAAAAGAAAATAAAATTGAGAAAAAAAAAAAAAATGATTTTCTGAATGTCACAAAAAGATTTGAAAAAAAAAAACCAATAAGCAAAATAACAAAATTAACCAAAAGAACATTTCTGAACAAATTTGTGTTGTCAATGTAAACAGAGAAAAAGCTAGAATATTAAAAACATTGGTTAAGATCTGAAAGCAACCAAATTACCACCTTTAAATAAACATCGAACAGAGAAACATCTAAGTAAGACAAAGTAGATGTAAACTGATTTCTCAATAATACTTTTTAGTGATGGATGCACATCTACATGAGCTGGGCTTGAATTTGGGTTTTCATAGATATAGTCAATCAACATGACTTAAAAAACAAGATGGAGAATCATTTTGTGATAGAATTTTACTGCCTACAAGAAGCTTTAGGCTAAAGAGTATCATTCATGCAAGACAATGCTCCTTCACTTTTCCTAAAAAGTTTGCAAAACACATCAGATTCAGGGAATAGCCTCCAGTCTTTCCAGATATTAGTTCAATAGAAAATTTATGGTTCATCATTAAAAGAGATGTATATGAGAATAAAGAACAATATTCAAAGATTTCTGAGAAGCAATGGAAAGCCAAAACAGTAGAAAAGTTAACCAAAATCAATTGATGAAAGACTAATGAAACATATAGGATATCAAGGAACCCATATTAACATGTAAAATAATAATTTATTCAGATATACAAGATACTGTGTTAATCCAATTCATGTTTCAATAGATTATATTTTGGATTTACTCATAAATAAGCAGCAAAACCCATCTTTGACCAGGTGTTTCATTACTGGGGATTTTTGCTGCTCAGCCCACCCAAAAATCAACATTATTAGTAATAACAATTGGGTGCAACAGAAGCATATCCCGGGGGGGGGGGGCTGAAAGGGCAGTTTTCGCGTCCTCAATCAATTGCAAGGAAGGAACATCTTCCATGGGCCGTCATAACAAAAATATACGATAATTTTTATTTACAATATTATTTTTTTTAAAATAATTCTAATAATCTTTTGTGTTAGATTTCAACTCTCTAAATTGATTGTATGCTGTTTTTTTTGTTTTTTTAACAGGCATTAAATTTTGCTTTTGATTTTTGTGCAAAGTGTAAAACAAATCATTTTTTTCGATTTTTCAACTTCAATGTTGTAATTTTTGCAGCCAATTTGGACTCAAAACCGTCACTGTAGAATTATCTATCAAACAAAAAAAATTTCATCAAAATCAGATGAAAACTGTGGAAACACAAGCATCCGATCACACACATACATACACATTGAGAATTATAGAGATAGATAAAAAAATTATGTTACAGTTGGTCAGTATAATATGATATCTCCAAAATAAATTATCAATATTTTTAATAAGGTTAAATATTACAAGTTGAAACACATACAAGATATTGCTCTTATAAACACATCATGAAAATGTTAAGCATCAGTTACTTAATATAAATTTTTTTTAGTGAAAATACTGATTTGCATCATAAAATCAGACAAGTTTTTCTTTATTTGGAATAAGATAAAATTTTGATTTTCAAAAGTTCACAAGAATACTGCTACACTGCAATGTAAATAGATTTCACTGAAATTGAAATGATGATTTTTTGTATAGTGCCACTACATTGGTCATCTCTTGTCTGTTATCAAATCTGATAAGAGCTGTTAAGACAAAAAAGGCGGGGGGGGGGGGGGATTTCTAATTTTCTACGACATCAGCCATTCTTATCTGCTCACCATCTGAGCTATCAACAAAATAAACAGATTTAGTAGATATGTACTAAAATTGTTATTTTACCACTTATGAAAAGTGAATAAGAATATGGATTTTGCAACTTAAACTAACATATTGAATAGAATGGTGAAAAATTCAACAGTCTTACTTGAAATCATTATGTAGATAAACAAACTTTTAAAATGAGAAAAAAGGTTTGATTTAAATAAATCTAATGTCACCTAAAATTTAAAAAAAAAAAAAAAAAATAATTTAAATAGCTAATTTGCAATAATTGTTCTTTGCTTCTGTGTCTTTCAAAATGATGTACAAGAAACCATTGCTCTTACCATTTTCATTAAAAGAAATTTCCTAAAAATGAGTCGATGAAAGCATTAAAGTTACTATTTGTTTATATCTTACATCATTCTGCTGATTATTTACTAATAATTTCATGTAATCTATTCAACCATTTATCTCTGGTGAATGAGAAAATCAATCTTTAAATGTACTAGGCGCCAAGTTTCAAATGAATGAACCATTTAAACTTTGTAACAGTAGTAAGCAGTTGTTGCTGGATGCTTTAATAACTGATGGGTTCAGGCTAATTTCCTCATCTAACCTGCAACCAGCAGGCGCACTCTAAAAACTGGCAACATCAACTCTACCACACAGAGGCACAATGGAGGAGATCCCAAGAATACTATGTACAGATAACTCAATCAGAAGACCAAGCATAGATATTAATGAATAAGGAAGGAATAAGTGATTAGACTGGAACTCCAATGATATGGCCTCAGAAATAGGATCCTGCACAAAGAACAGTGCAAGGTCACGAGGTCAGAAGGAGATAATGTCAAGAACAGAGCAGATACAAGCATAAGAAAGGACACATAATAAAAAGGGGATGTAATTATTCCCCATAAACAAAACTCAACAACATTCCAGAACACAACTGACACCAGAGGAAGGTTGGAGAGTGAAAAAAAAAAAAAATTGCTAAATGTCTTTAGTAGTCAACCTAGTGCTAGCTCACTTGAAAATCTGTATATACTACATATAGTAAGTGTTAAGACACTTCCAGTTGAATAATATTGCTGTTATGTGTCTGTAGTATAGCATTTATTGATACAGTATAACCCGGATATAAGAGAGTTGTCGGGACCGGAGAAGAAGTCTCTTATATCCAGGTTTGGTCTATTATATATACATTAACACAGGCTCTAATTTGGGACCAGAGAAAATCTCACTTATATCCGGGTTACACTGTACAAAAAAGTAGGAATGGTGAGTCAAGTTCAGCCAAAGATGTTGCATTCACTTTTGCACAAATACCTGTGGAAAGGCATGAGTCTATCTATCCTCACATCAAGCAACACCACACAGTAAAAACCTACTTGCTACAGAAACCACAACAACACCAGGCATGATGAGGCTATGGCCCTAGCCTTCACAGATGAGTTTACAGGGTTAACATACATAAGCAGTTAAAAATAAGTAGTACACAGAACTCAAAGTAACACGATATGCCTAATAATAATGAGGTAATAGTTCAAAGTACAAAAGAGAATATCAGGCAATATTGAATCAAACATTTCAATAATTAGAATATTAATTTGAAAAAGTTGTTATTCTTTTCAATATACTATCAAAACAATAAATAGTATTCCTTAACATAGTAATTAGATAAAAGGCCTTCAATATTTTGGATCCATTCTTAACACTGTAAGATTTCTAATTGTTTTAGTAGCGACAAGAGTTAAGAATATTGGTGAATGCATTTGACAACTAAAAAAAAAAAAAAAAAAAAAAAAAAAAAAATATCCTTACAGCTGAATTATTATATGCAAATGAATGGGAATACAAAATATATAAAATACCAAATTTTTATATATATATTCACACACACACTGAAGATTGCAGGAAACATTGATGTCAACACCAAGTGGCAACAATGTACACACTTATATAGAGGGCAGCAGAAATATCTCTTATCTCGAAGGTATTTATCTCCCATATGATGGGAGATATTTCTGCTGCACCCTGTATTTTTACACACACAATACCAAATATGGAGTACTTTTACTCTATAAATATAGCATATCTTAAAACTATATATTTATTAAGTATATTATTTATGTCTGCATAAATGCTACACATGCTGTATGCAAAATTAAATTCAGGTTTTTCAGGAGTATTTATTGATTAAAAATAAAAAGGAATTTTAAAAATTAGAAGTGCTACTCTAAAAATAAGTTAATTAAAGTTCTGTGCCAAATGGGATAAATAAAGGCTAAGGAGTTTATATCAAGAAACCAACTTTGTGCCATTCCTTATCACATCTTTAGCAAATAAACAAATAAAATCAAAATCCCCTAGTTTTCATAAAAATAGTAATAGAAAAATGAAGGAAAGTATGATTTGCATCTGCAAATTTAGTTCAACCAGCCGAGACACAAGAGATGAGGCTATCTTGTGTTGAATTAGTTTAATCATTTACCATACACAAACAAAGAGTGATAATATTGATAACAAATCAGAATTTTAAAAAATAATAAAGTTTGGGGTAAAATTTTAAATAGAACATGAAAATTCTCATTTTCAGGAAAGTATACAAATTTCTGGAGCCAACTTTTACAAATGGATAAACCGATCTTATTGTTTAGATATTCTCATGCAATAATTTTCATAATTTTTCTTTGTAAAGATTATTAGCATAAAGAAAAAACAAAACAATGATTTTATTAATAACAAAAATATCCTTTTGTAGCCTCAAGTAAAGAACGAATGAGAAACTAATGAAGAACATGGAAAGCTGTTGTCTTTTCAAGTCCATTTGTACTGCTTATCTCCCATGATTAAGACAATATATGATGAATTGAATTTTTCTACCTACAGAAATTTTAATCAGATATGGAATGTTTGGAGTGGGAAAGTGAGAAACTGAAGCAACAACTTTATTTCTTGGGTCTATGAATATTCAATATTTTAAAAAGGTAAAAAAAAAAGCATATTTTAAAAATCATCATTTGGGTAAGAACCCCACACATTATACATAATCTCAAATTTTATATGCTATCCATCTTATATAAAAAGAAATGTAAAACAATCCATTTAACCTTCCCGATATTTACTAAGCCTATCTTGTTAGCATACATAGCCAAATGAAGGAAAATAAAAGTACCAGATATACTTGTGTATAGACTGACTTCTTCATGTATAATTGTAACACCTCAATTTTTTTTTTTTTCACATGTGTACAATACAACCAGTCCTTGATTTTTAACCTCTACAATAAATAAATAAATAAATAACTGATGTTTTACTACTTTTTTTTTTTTCATAAAAAAATTAAAATTTGCAATATACGAGTATATACAGTAAAAAGATTGATTAGTAATCTTCCAAATGGTACAAGGCCACAAATGTGTGGTACTCAGTGAGAATCATACTCACTACAGTAATTTGTTTCTGACATGAACTTTATAACCATTACACTATGGATCTAGTATTTGTTGATACTAAATTCCTCAAGACAAAGAGTGTAATCACATTATATCCAAAATCTCTTTCGTGTTAACTTTTTCTTGGAAGTGAAATCTATATCCATAAAATGTGCAAATAGAGTTGTGGTTATCAGATGAAAATAAAAACTATTTAGATGCAGAATAGTGCATGTCATCATTAACACTGACAGTCGTTAATGCTAACTACAAATTATAAATGTTTTTCCTTAAATCATTTAATGATTCTTGAATTTTGCAGCTTTGGTTCAATAATGTAAAAGATGGGAAACTGATCTAAAGATCCAAGCCAAGTGCTGGGTGCAAAAGTATCATTACAAAAACACTAGCCTAAGATGAATTCATTTTAAAACAAAAGGTTCATTTAATCAAAGACTAATAAATCTAATAGATCCTTCCAAGTAGATGTTGAGTGGATTGCCCCGGTCATATATTTTTGCTTCTAGAACCTTCTCATCAACTTCCACAACGTGATAAACGTACTGAGGTCATTTTACTGAATGGGATATTATAATTATATAGGTCCTTACATGTATGCATATGAAATTTCTTGAATTTTGCTTTCCAAAAAGATGTTCTTTTATAGAAAGGCTTTTTATATAAACTGGTGAACTTAATCTAAATGACTACTTAGAAACTAATGTCAAATAACCACAAATCCCCAAAACAAATTTAATAGTAAACATCAAATTAAAAACAGAAATTTTAACACAAAATGTGATGAGTAAGTTAGAAAAATCTCATTAATTATCAATATTTAATTAGAAAAATGTAATTGAGGAGTAAAAGGGCAAAGTTATTAAGTAATGTTTGCTTATATTTTGGATATTATTGGATTGGATTGGAATAAAAGTTCAGTGTTTTCAATAGGTGGCATTTGAACATGATTTTGCTTCACACACAACTGAAATAACATTTGTGGAGATGGTGCCATAGCCCAAAGTACTGTTACTAAGTGGTTTGTAAAGTTCCAAAGTGGAAATTTTGATCTGGACAACCAAGAACATCCTGACAGGCCTGTAATCATTGATTATAAATAAGTTGAAACTGATTAAAAATAATGCAGATCATACAACACAGGAAACCAAAGAAATTATCTATATATCTTACATGACTGTTCTACAGCATTTATACATGTATAAGTAAATCACTATAATGTTTGGGCCTGTTAATTTAACAGAAAAAAAAGTAATGACTCCCGTTTCCATCTGCTCACATGCAATAAAAACATTGTATTTTTGAAAAGAATGATCAAGGTGATGAAGAATGGATTATTTACAACAATGTATAGCAAAAAAGTGTTGGAAATCAAATGAGCCACTATTAAGCACTGCAAATGTTTGTCTGCATCTGAAGAAAGTGATGCTGTGTATTTGGTGGGATTGGAAGGATATTGTGTACGAGTACCTTCTGCAAAAATCAGATATGTATCATGACAAGTACTGTTCTCAATCCACCTGATTAAAGGTAGTAGTCAATGAAAAGCATCTAGAATTGGCTAATCATAAAGGTATCATCCTTCACTAGGACATTACCAGAGCTCATGTTTCTTTGCAGACTGAGTAGAAATTGGAACAGTTTGGCTGAGATGTTCTACTACACCTGCTATACTAACTTAAACCTGCACTTTTGGATTACCACCTATTTTTATCACTACAAAATTTTCTTATAGGAAGAACTTCAATGCTCTGCAAGCCTGTTAAAAAATACACACACACTGATCATTTAGAAAGATGCCAAGTTCTGGGAGGATGGAATTAAGAAGCTTCCTCAAAAATGATGAAAGTTAAATGGAACAAAATGGCATATATATGGTTGAAATAAATCTTTATAGAAATATCTAAATATTGTCTGCAAAATTCACTTAAAAAAAAAAATGCTACAAACTTTTTTTCCAACCCCATAATTATATGCATTGAGAAAAGGTAATCACTGTAAGATCATATTAGATCTTTACATTATAATTTGAAAAACCTATACAAATTATTTCTTCTTATAAGGGGAAAAATAAATGACAACTTTAAAAGTATCAACAATTTTGTTTTTTAATTTTCATAAAGTTAATTTTCTTTTTAGTCAAACTATTGCCAGAAATCAGAATATCTACCACAATAATTGAAAATTTCAGACAATTTGCTGAAGTGATAGGCTATTAGCTACATAAAACATTTTTGTATTCCACTTCTCTCTAGAGATATATAGTGGTAGGAGAAAAATGAATTTAGAATTACTGAAAAGGGATTACTGCTTAAGGAAAAAAATTACCATTTTCAGATTGATATGAGCTACAATTTTCAATATCAGAAATTGATTGGCCATCAAGTTTCAATACATTCATGAGCTGTATTTACATTAGTCGGACTATTGTCCTCATCTTTGTCGCCATATTTGTCACAACGTTTCGGCCGACTAATGTAAATACTGTACATAATACCTCATCTCAGAAATATAGATACACATTCATGAGCTATTAGATACAAAACTTATTGTTGTGCATATAATGCTTCTTTAACAGATTCCAACCCAATACTACATTTTTTTTTTTTTTTTTACTTTGAATATACAGTTTGATTTCTGCAGGTATTGAATAATTGATTAAACTTCAAAAAATAAAATAAATAAAAAATAAAAAAATAAAAATAAAAAAATAAAAATCTTTTTTCAACAAGAACATATGCATAATAACAGATTTGGAAAGGAGTAAATACAGTTTAGAATTGCATAAATAAAGTCAAATTCTGATTTGTTTTACTTTTCTTTAAATTTTTGCATAAAAAATGAACAAAATATGTAATCAAAAATGCTCATGCAAATCAAGTACAAGGTTTAATGTACAAAGTTTAGGATTTGGGTGAAAATTACTTTTTCATGCTATATGAAAATGCATCATTAAAGCAAAATTTTGAAATCAATTGAAAGCAATTTGCATGAATAAAAAAATGCTTAGACAAGAGAAAATTAAACTTAACCAACAAAAACAGTTTGGAATCACATGATCAAATATTCAAAAGCTAAAAACAACCTGGTTTTATTATTCTCCTAATAAGATTTAAAAATACTTATAAACCAACCAAAATTCTCACAAACAACTGACAAAAAAAAAAAAAAACGAATTCAAATATGACCACTAAAGACCTTTTTTTTTTATCATATCTCATACTTCCAAAATAAACTTTTGGCAAAACTTAACAGCATCAAAATTAGAGAATTTTTAGTATATTAAAAAAAAAAAAAAAAAAAAAAAAAAAAATTGTCATGTATATCTCTTTGATAATTTGATTGCAGGACCAAGTACACCGAGCTACACGAGTAAAAGAAAATTTCTCATTAATATAAAAGATATACATTAGATTAAGTAATCTGAAAAGGTCTTGTTTATTTCCACCTTTAATAACCACCAAATGAACTCTTGATGTTGAGATAATTGCTGAATGTTTCTTGGCTCAACTAAGAAAATCCCTATAAATTATATTCAACTTTAACATCCTGGCCCAGTGGATAGTGTTGAGCATGTCATCAGAATTTTATATTAAATTTTAAGAGGCTGGTTTTGTCATCTTATTTATTACGATATAACATTTAATAATGCACGCAGTGCTGCAATTGATAATGTATAATCACAAGAGATCAGAGATATTTTGCCTGAAAACTGACCATAGTTAAGAATCAATTAGATTTGCCAGAAGATAAAAAAAAAAGAAAATTCCTGTTTAAAATTCTTGAATAAGAAATAAACATCTATATTATTTACAGTCAGACAAATGTCCCCCATCTTTGTGCTTACTGTGTGAAACTGACCCAAGTAATCGCTTTCCCAACTGACAAAGTCCCTCCATATATGCAGTATCAAGTTCACAAGCACCTTGTCTCTTTCTCTCTCTCTCACACGGTCTTTTCATGCTGGGCTGATCCCGTGAAAAAAATTTGCATACACCCAACCACTCTCACCAATTCTAGCTCCAAGAACATGTCTTTCTTAAATTAAGGTGTTAGTGCGGCCATATTTCTTTTTCCTTTCCTCTCATTTTGCACGCCAGATATATACATGCATGCCACACAAGGTAGGTCATATCTTCTACACTCCTCCCTGATCTCCTGATCACATAAATGACACAGAGATGGCAGTTGTCTTCAACGAGTGCGTCTATGTAAAAGTGGACAGGATCCGCCCGTCTCTTCTCCATTTGTGCCCATTTGGTCTCATTATTGGATCATCTTCAGCATCCGTTTCTCTGGTTCCATAGATGATTAGTCTGGCCCTGCACTGAAAGACAGCAGCAAATCCGAGTCGCTCTCAGATGACTTATCATTGCCATCATCTTCCAACAATGCAGATCTCTGATGCAGGCGGAGGTCTCCGATATGGCATGGCATTCCATTAATGCGAACTGAATGTGGGCTATAGAACCCTGTCACTGTTCCTTTTTTGAACTTTCGAACAGTGACCTGTGGGGTCTTTACCCACACCTCATCTACTTTGTAGATTCCAGGATCTGTGTGTTCAAGTGGTGGTGCAACATCAATACCCTTTATGCGGGCTTGTTAGTTATATATGGAGTTAGCTGGTACTGACAAAGCTGTCGTCTTTTGGCATCACATTATACAAATATAATGCCTTCATAATTGAGCATCCCGACCGAGCAGTGATACGCATGATGGTGTGATGGCATCTCTCCACAATGCCATTCCCTGATGGTTGATAGGCACACAGGAATCTAAGTCGAATGCCCCAGTTTTCTGCAAACCTTGCAAACGCCCCCCCACAGAATGATGCACAATGTTGATGCCTCTCAAGATCATGTTGAGCTCTGCCAAGTTGAGCCCAAAACCCAAACGGGTGAGGGAATATCTTTGCCTCTTTATCTTCAGTTTGAAATTTATCAACATGGATCTGCAAATAGGCATGGTGCAAATCCAGCATGGCAACATCCGATCCTGCCTATATCGCTACTCCCTCAATTTCTGCATGCAAACATCTGCATCAGCTGTGTGCATGTCAGCATATTGACTGAGCTCCTGATAATCCATGACTGGGCAGACCTTTTGGTTGTTTTACTGCAGCACAGCCATTAGAGGGATAAGGCCCTCGAGAGGCCCAAGTTCTTTAGGATATGGAAGTAGCTAGCTGTTATCCATCCAGGTTCATAGATCACAACTATACTCCTCTCTGAGCGGCTTTGGTACCAGACACTCAGCTGTCCGTTTCTTCAACGCAGGTGGTGTCTAGTCACCAAACCACTTCCAAAACACAACCTAAATCTTCCTGTTCTGGTCATAGTCTGCATGAAAGTCAGGCTTGTTGATGGTTATGGCTGTGCACAAGGCTTAGTCAAGTTGAGGAAAGCTCACAGTCCCATCACTGGTCACACATACTCCTCCCAACTTTTTGACAATGTCAAATCCGAGCAGCAGGTTGAAACCAAGCAATTTTCCGTCTACAACCAGAACCCAAATATCGATAAGAGGCCTGTTGCTCACATTCCTACCCCAGAGCACCTAAGAGTCCTTTCACCAACAGGGAGCATGCCCACCTTTCCTCTTTCAAGAGTGACAAAGTGGTTTGCTTATGAGCGACTGTGAACAGCCTGTGTCTAGCAAGGCGAAACTGATTCAAAGTAATGCGTACAGCAATTGCAGGTAACGCCTCCTTTATATGGCCGAGGGAAGTAGATCGGCCTACTACGTTGCACTTGTAACATGGTATATCGAGGTGTCTGCCTTTTGGTGTGTGGTTCTTTGCAGTCCTTTGCAAAATGATTGGGGCTGTTGCAAAGATAACATGTTATGGAGCCACATGGATCCTTGGTAGAAAGTTTCCTTGCCTCAGCCCATGTTGTTTGTACCACCACAACTCCAGTACTTCGTTTTTGATGATTGCTTGCGCTTGAGCCAACAGCTGGCCGATAGACAATTCATCCATCCGGGTCAAAACGCGAAGGAGATGTTTAACCTGGTCTGGTAACCCTTGCACGAACACACATGCCAGGCCATGGTTGCTCATCCTGCTGAGCAGAACGTTTTCATAACTCCAGATTGACATCAACTAATCCTCCAGGTCAGAGCAAATTGCTCATAAGCAAAATCACATCCGTAGCAAAAGAGCTGTGTATACAGTGTAGCTTTTTATCTGGCTGAAACCCTCTTTATCTTCTTCTATTGGCTCTGCTAGTAGACACAGCAAATGCACCACCACCCATTAGCCTTAACTGGACTACGCATTCTGAATGTTTCACTTGATACATCTTACAGTGCAACTCAATCCACTCGACCACTGATGGTCTAAATGCAGAACCACTAAACTGGGGAATCAGTTCAAGGTCAAACTTCCCCTCTGTCATTTTTGCAGAAATAGCTTGTGAGAAACTGACCCAAGTAATCACTTTCCCAACTGACAAAGTCTCTCCATACATGCAGTACCACATTCAGGAGTGTCTTATCTCTTTCTCTATTGCATGGTGTTTTCATGCCAAGCTGATCTCGCAAAAAATTTGCATATGCCCAACCACTCTCACAAATTCTCCCAGATCTGTGACAGAGTCTTTCTTAAATTAAGGTGTTAGGGCGGCCATATTTCTTTTTCCTTTCCTTCACTCGTTTTGCACACCAGGTACATACATGCTCACTTTACCACACAAGTCATCTTCTCTTATACAGTTATATTTCAGCCAGCCTGCCTTCTATCAGCTGTTTGTCAATCCAAGTAACCTTCAGGTAATTTTGAGCCAAACACTTTATTCAATACAAGGGTGTAGATGGTCCTCATTTTGCTGTCCATGTTTTGGGATATATTGTTTTTTATTTTGTTTTTTTAAAGTAATGCTTAATTATTGCACATCCTGCCCCCGCCCAAGTCTGAATTAGCACTAACCGGCCCAGGGACTGAACATCTAATTTGGAAAAAAAAAAAATTAACGTGAATTTTTAGGAGTAATTTAGTATCCCCAGTATTCTCAAAGTCACTGCCTAATTTGGTTTATATATTAGCATATTCATATTTTTATGGTTCTTAGAACATTTTTACAATTTGTTTTTCAAATCATTTATACAATATATATATATATATATATATATATATATATATATATATATATATAGCAGTGTCAAAGATAGTGTGAAGTCAAAAACGTTGACAGTCAATGGGATATTGAGAGAAAAAACATTTAAGGCAAGCAGTCTTTGCAATAAAGTGCTTAATATCAAAGAGAGCATTAATAGGATTAATGTGAATAAAAGTTTGTCACTTAGCTGATTGATGTTACCTTCAATATCCTGACTCTAGAGTTTCGTAGGCAGACCTGCCCATCTCACTCTTCAGCGTGTATCAACAATGATACCCACTTAATAGCGGACGGACAGATTCGCCCACAAAAATCTGGAGTCGGGATGCTGAAGGTAACATCAATCAGGTAAGTGACTAACTTTTACTCACATCAATTATATATCAAATATTATTTATATCAGTGATAAAATTTATTGATAAAAAAAAATAAAAGAAACAAGCAAATATTCAAGAACTAAATCTTTCCCGAAGATTTAATATAGTAAAAGAAAAATCACATTTCATCAACTCATGCATTCAATTAAGAAGAAAAAAGAAAAACCTTTAGCAAATGCAAACGTTGCATAATTTACATGAGAGAAATTAATCAAAGACAAACAATGACGTACATGTACAAGTGGTTGATCAAATGTGAAAAAGGCATATATCGTTCCATCTTACTCAGTTGGGCTGAGAAGCAGAGTTTATTTATTCTGTTCATTCATTGTAATATAATGAAATGCAGGGAGTCTTATTAGCAACATATTAGCAGGACTGATTTAATTGGGAGAGTCATTTGAAGAGCAGTTATGTTTGTGACAAAATCAGTTGGACAGGAAAACAGAAAAAAAGTGTAAAAGAAAAAGATTCAATCTAAATATAAAGAGTGGAATGATGAAATCTACTTAAAATTCTTTTGCAGAAACCAGAGTAAGACTTAATTATTTTAATACTATATTCTTTTGGTAGAATGAAGAACTATTATGTTGCTATGAAATACTTCAGAATGCTTACTTTCTGTATTATTGAGTTAGACATGAATGATAAAGACCTTACAGGGCACAATCTATAGATTTAATCCTGTTAGATGTCTATGCTTGGAATTCACATAACAAAATATTTTTAAAATTTCAAAAAGTCATCAAGAAAATTACCTTTAAAATACTAGTTAAAAGTATTACCTATTATTTAACTTGTGTCAATAGAGTGTACTGTAGCATGGGAAAAGGATTGGCAAATGAGAAACACGCCTGGTGAGGACCATGACATGAATGCTCCTACATTCAGTCAAACCACCAAACAGAAATCTTAGCATCTGTCCCTGTGGTGCAGCCACCTTAACATGGAGTACACTCTCAGGCCTACAGAATCCCTCCTCCCCTGGCTCCAGTGATGCCTGGCCATTCTGGCCTTGCCTGAATTGCCGCTGAACAGCTGTTAGCTGCTGTAGCGCCAACCTTCAGAAATGAGGACATGACACCAATGACAATCCCAAGTGTCAATGTGGGCAATCACAAACTATGGAACATCTAGTTTGCTCCAATCTTGAAGATTCATGCACACTTACCAACAGTGAAACCATAACACCCCAGGCAAAGCTCTGTGTGCAACACTGAATGGGCGTGGTGTAGCAACACGCTTAGAAGAGCTGTTTGAATATACATTTCAGTAGCTCTCTATTGTCACCAACACAGAATGAAAGCATTGAGAAATTTTTCCGCCATATGTCAAACCATAATACTATGTATCCGGTTAGATGCTTATGATTACACTTAGTTATAATTTTGCATAACTTAACAGACATAAAAATTAACTAATTTCCCCGAGTAGACCCGGAAAAGTACTTTTCAAATGCCGACTGCCAAATCACCTATTATATATTCTATTAGCTTCATTCTAATTGTTGTCACAAGTAAACTTGTTGGACACCTATGACCAAAAGTGCATTAACTGCATGTAAAAATGAAATTAATTTTCATAAACTATCAGAAAGAATAAGTGGAAAAAGTTCTAATATAAAAATTATTTTAACAAATATCAAAATGGAATCTTTTGTGAATTTGGGCATTTGATACACATGCATCTTTTAATTATACAGAAATGACTAAAATCTAATAAAACTTTGTTTTTATTGCATCAATGACTCAATTTATATATCAAAAGGTTTATTTGAAAAAAAAAAAAAGAAAAAAAAAGAAAAAAAAACAGAAAAAATAAATTACATTTAGCTAAAATATATTAATGGATTTACTCATTAAAAGGATTATTTGTATAAATAAAATTCCCTTAAAGTCAGTTTAATTCTTGTGTCCACACACGTGTGTGTGTAAGAAAAATATTGGAATCAAAATTATGCTTCAAATATAGTTTAAACTAAAAAGTTAAATGCTACTTGTTAACATTTTAGTTTTATTCATTATATTATGATGTGAACTTGGGATATGTAAAATGAAAAATATTCCTATTAACATCTTTTTAATGATTTTCAACGATTTAAACATTTTTTTTTTAAATTTAAGAAATTGTCTTCTCTCGTTTTATTGTTTTTGATCATGATCATGCCTGAAATAATGTTATTAAATAATAAGTGTTTTAATAACTCATACTAAAGGAATTCATAATTGCTGTAATTTTAATAGATAATTTGCTCACGCACAATAACTAGATCATTTATCCTTGGACATTTCTAACTTGTCTATAACTGTTAAGACAATTTTTGATTGGTGTAGTCGCAGCAGATAATTGGAACTTGCTGTCCATTTAAACAAACATACTAAAGAACAGGTAAATATGATCAATATATATATATAAAAAAAAAAAAAAAAATTTGAGGGAATAACCACTTAATTCTCAAAGAGCATTTTACCCCACGAATTAATTTAGAAATTTACAACTATCTGAATTTACTGTTTATAGTTCCAGATCAATATAATTTATTTTTTTGTGTAAAATATATAAAAACATTTTTTTGCAAGCCATTAAAACTACATAAACTATAATTTATTCACAGTAATACTGAACAAGACAAAACATGATTTTAACACATCAATTGTACTATGGAAGTATAATGGTGCTAAATTAAGAATTTCTATAGACTATGGAGTTATACATATGGCTAATCACTGAAGCAATTCAAAACAGCTGGGTACAAGGCATTAAATACTGTTTAAGGATAAAAAAGATATTATAAATAACATTTATACAGTAAAGCTTAAACAATTATAGTGTGTAAATAGATTAAGAATTATTTGATAGTCTAAAGATGATTAGAAACAATTGAAAACAGGAGATTTGAAGCAAGAGAGAACAACATGAGCAAATAAAGCTTTAACTGATAATGATGAAGACAATGAATGATATTGCTTTTGCGGTTATCAATGAATTATAAAATTATAAACAGATATTTTAAAACTTGATTTTCTATTTTTTTTAATACCTACTTTATCAGTTTTCTTAATTTAATTTTATTCAAAAAATTTTCATGCAAAAAAAAAAAAAAAAAAAAAAAAAAAAAAAATATTTACAAGAAAATTAACTATTTGAGTCATTTGAAATTATATAAAGTCTATAAATCAAAGTTTTTTTTATAAATTAAGTACCGAAATAAAAACAAGCAAATACGACAGAAAACAGGATTTTTCCAGGGTAGAATGATAACATCTGTCAAACAAGTTTTGATGATTTAAGATACCATGGTAAACAAAAATAAAAATAGAAAAGTAACTATCACCCATTTTCTTATTAGGAAATTTGGTTCACTGTCATGCCAAACAATTCTTCATGCCAGAATCCTTCTTGTACATTTATAAATCTACCATGCATTAAATATTGCTGCCATATTTGGTTTGATGGCCATTATATATCAGGAGACCCTCGACAAAGTCCAAAGAAGGATCTGTAATGTTACCCATTCTAACTTGGCATTTCAACTTCAGTCATATTCCCACCTCTGTGACATGGCTTCCCTCTGTCTTTTCTATAAATATTTTTATGGCAATTGTTCTAATGAACTTTCCTACTTGGTACCTCAATTGCATGAATTTAAGTAATACTAGATCGGCAATTAGGTCGCACTGTTTTACTGTTAAAAATCACTAGATGCAACCATAAGTTCTACTCTAATAGTTTCTTTTCTTGCACTTCTTGCCTGTGGAACTCTTCTGATTATTTGCTCCCCAGCCATAAAAAAAAAAAAAAAAAAAAAAAAAAATCAATATTTTAGGAATATTTGTGGAAAAAGGCAATAGAGGGCTCAGATCCCAAATCAGAAATGGTATCAGAAATACTAAGGACATAAATCAATAAGGGGAAAAACATCTGTATCCACAACTCACAAAATACAACTGCCTACTTCATCTACAAAGTACAGAATCCTGTTGTCATCCAAAGTAGTGTTCTTTTATTGGGGCAAGAAAGGCAGTGATTGGTTGAGACTGGTAGGAAAGTGTAAAAAAACACCATATTTCAAGGCCTTACTAAAGTAGACTGGATTTTTTTTCTTTTTCAACAAAGAGCACAGAGAATAATTCTATTTCAAGGTAAAACTTAATTTTCTACCTTGCCACCACAGTGCTTTGTATTAAGCTCATTAAAAATGATACAACTTAAAATTAGGATTCTAGATTTAAGCCACAATTTAAAAGTAAACAACAAAGACATTATGTAACATTTGTTCTATATATTTTAAAGACATATAAAAATGTTTTAGCAAGCAAATATTTTAAGCACTTAAATCAAATTTATTAAAATGAAAATTTAATTTGGCATTGTTTAGAAATGATTCACATTCTGTTCAATTTACATAATGCCAAATTCTATATCCCTCCATTACCCTAGGAATATCCCACTCACAGTGGGCTTAAATGGGGGTCAAGCAGACATATGACAATAACATACGGTAAGCACCTGCTTCAGGTGCTTAAGTACATTTTAGACAAATTCTAGGGTGTGGTATGCAAAAAAATTGAATTTCAAGAACTGAGATATGATTTTTTATGAGTTTTTGGCTCAAAAATCCAAGTTGGGGCCAAAAGATAGAAGGGTAGAAATTTTGCGGAAATCCGACATTTACGAACGAACTTCAAACAGGCATATCTTGAGAAACATTTGGAGTCAGAAGACAAATTAGACCATTTTTTTTGACACTACAGACAATGAGCATTTCAAATATTCAAGTTTAAAAATGAACAATAAATCATATACAGCTACAACTTATCACAAAGGTTACTGAAAAAAAGTTAATCACGTATACCAAGAGCATGGTGCAGTTTTATGGTGTTCTGATGCCAGATTTGGATTCAGCACCCCAAAAAACATGGGAAAAGTGGGCTGGATCATGAAATTTGAGTGAGAATTACATAAATTGTCCAGATTTTGGATTCAAAGGGAATTGAAGGTTTTCCCAAATGACGGGAAATTTAGGCTAGCCAAAATTTTTTCAATATAAAAGAATTAAAATGGTTCCCCAGAGTGAATTTTTTCACCCAAATGGATTATGATAGCCCTACATGTCTAGATTCTTATATGTGAAGCATGAAAAATTTCATCTCGGGGCTTTTCTGCAATTTTTCATCACAATTTATCAGCGGGGGCTTTTTTTGATGGAAAAAATGCCCATTTTTACAGTAAATTTTGTGGAAAACTCATAAAAATATGTCAAAAACCTGTCCATATACCCAATTTTTTTATAGTGAATCAAATTTTGAGCATTTGGCCTCATCTTAGGGGCTTATGGGACATATTTAGAAAAAAAACATGTTTCCAGGATGTATCGAAAACTTGAAATTCATGAGCTTCAAATGGGCATATCTTGAGAAATAATTGGAGTTAGAAGACAAATAAGACCATTTTTTGATACTACAGAAACTGAACTTTTCATTTTTCCATGTCCTAAAGTCATTTGAGGAAGTTGTCAAAATTCGATACGTCCACTTGGGAACCCACTATGCCACTGTCATGTACAAATTTATCAACAGTATTGTGATGGACAAGGTTTTTCAGATAATCAACATCTGGCCATAAATTAAAAATTATTTCAGTGTGTGTGTGTGTGTAAGTGTGACAGAAAGAGAGAGAACCATCATTGAAACAAAAACTGCCAATACAAATTGAAATGACATTATAGACAGGAATACTAATAAATGTTTAGCATAATGAAATAATTTGGTCAAATTTCAGTTAAATCTAAGTTAAGAGTAAGAAAAATGTAATACAGAAAAATTTGGGCATGGTCTAAAAAAAATAGGTAGACTGGAAATTGGATATATTTTAAATAGAACATTTTTCAAGTACAAGACAATATTTGAGAAGATATCCTTATTCACAAAATGAGATTATATATTAGCAAAAAAAAAAAAAAAAAACAAACAACAGGTGCTGTATGGACAACTACCAAACTCCAAGCATTCAGTTGGATGTCCACTCTTATGCTACAAAGCCAGATTGAAAGACAACTTGAAACATCAACTTTGATCTGAGAACCTGGGAAGCCCAAGCATCAAACTGAAAGGAAGGAGTGGTATAAGATATGTTTCATTAAGTTAAAGGGTTTTGAAGACAATAGACTGAAGCATCATGATCAGCTTTGTCAAGCTCTGAAGCAGAGACACCATCAAAATCCTGCTTTAACAAATTTCATCTGTCAGTGTGGCTTTGTTATCTGCAGCAAGGCTGGGCTAGTATCACACTTAAAGTACAAATGAAATGTCTTTCCCTTAACCTGATTTTCTCCACAATAGCCCCTGCTAGCATGCATAAGTGTAAAATGAAAGGCACCACCCAATGCTGATCCGCATTTATTGTTTGCGATAGGAGAGTCCACCATATATATATATATATATATATATTATATATATATACACACAATGAAAACTGTAAAACACTCAGCAGAGTAGATAGAAAAGGTATAGTCCTTTGATACAATGAAAATCTAAAAAAAATATCAACAGGGACTCTATAGACATACCCCAAACATGAAAATTCATTTTTTTTTTTTCAACAAGATGGTCTGATTTGTCATGTTCCAAAGTCAACCAAAAATCATTTCAAAAGGAAAAAACATTGAACATTTCGAAAATTGGCCAAGCCAGTCACCTGACTTGGCTATCATAGAAAATTATAGGAATGTTCCAAAGAGGAAAATGAAAGAGATATGTTCAAAAACTATTGTCCAGCTTTAAGAGTTCACAAAAACTGAGTAGGCAAATATTGATCATTCCTGTATTTTGAATTTTTATTCCTCAATATCAAAAAGAACTTTGGTAGTTTTTGAGTAAATGGGAGCTCATAGAAAGTACTTTGTAAAATATTTGCAGTTCATGTTAAAATATCCAAGTTATGATGGGTTCAAAATATAGAGAAAATGGTTAAATCAGTGGTTCTCAACCATTTCTTCACAATGCACCCACTTCACTATATGTCAGAATGTCATTTCCTAACTTTCCAAGAGTGTCCAACTCAAAAGGTGCATTCCAAATAATATGCACATGTTATCATTCTTTCCCATATTAGTACATATACAGGGATTATTTTTATAGATTTTTTTTAAAACTCATGATGGGCTCCAAATTCTGTAAATAAAAGCAAAAAAAAAAAAAAAAAAGTAAAAGACACCTCCCCCAACCTCCAAAATTCTCTCCTGATTAAGAACCCTGGTTTAGATTAACATGTTCATTTGATCTGACATTTAAATTTTAGATTAAATTTTAAGTTGATCTGACTGGATGTGCATAAAACATTTGCTCAGACTTGTAAGAGAAAAAGGAAAATGCATTAACATTGCTCTTTACAAATTGCAGAGCTACAAAAAGAAATGGTAGAAGTGGGAAATGTATGAAGAAAAAGAAAAGAAATATGAATCTGTGGGGAGTTCTTTTCATTTTGAGAGCTTGGTATGAAATCCTTCAAGTAATATTTGTATTTCTTAAATAGGTCCCCCCCAAAAAATGGAATACGGTGTACGGGTACTAGAAATTTTATCAGCACAGAAAACAGAATCTGCATAGTCTGTTACATTAACTTGCACACAAACGACTTGAAAAGCCATGAATCCATCTCTTATTTCCCCAGCAAAGAATTAAATATTAGGGTAGACTGAATTCTTGAACCTAGAGTTGTGGTCAGTTTAAGAGGATCGATTGATTGTTCCAGTTTTAATAGCATATCAACTCTTATCAGTTATTTCATGCTGAAAAGATTTTTCTTTTTAAATATATAGCTTGTAAAAAATTGTTGTTTGTTGTTTCCATCACTCTCCAGTTATAATTTGTGATGTAAATCAATCTCGTTTCCAACGGTTTAAGTGTAGCGTCAATCGACATCTCCAGTTGCCTTGATCTATCCACTTCCCTTCTCCACATCCTTTCACCTTTCATTCCTATCTGCTCTCGCTCCAAATCTCCTGTAACCCCCTTGCCTTGATCGATCCACTGTCTTTCTCTTTCTCCACATCCTCTCCTTTACCACTCCTATCTGCTCTTCCTCCAACCCTTCTATAACCCCTTGTGTGATAGTGGCCTCCAGCCTTGCTGGGGTGATACGCTTAAAAAAAAAAAAAAAAAAGAGTAAAATAAGATCGTCTCTACTCTTATTTTCTCTGACTAACCATGTCATAAAATCATTGATGTATAGTGACATGGGCACTACAATCGGCAAGACGGTTTTATAGCATATGCCTCCCGATATGCTATGCATTCGGGAGGATGTTTATTTCTTTAGGAGAAATGAGCGAGTGATATAAATGTGTCCTATTCGGATTCTAGATAGGAAAACTTCTTCCTTCCAACACATTCTCCTAAAATGGGCTTAATTTTGTAAACTTTGTTGTTTGGGTGGTAGTTTTGATTTATTTTGTTTTATGGCATATCAACACCTCAATGGGTTATTTAATGCTAAGATTTTTAGAATAGATTTGTATGAATAAAATATATATTCTTTGTAAGAAATCAATTTGTAGGAGATTAGGTTTCATTGACGTATTTTTGTAAAGAGAGTTTTTGTAGAGTCTGGTTTCATTGATGTATTCTTTTCAGATATATATTTTGTAGAGAAGTTAGTTTTATTGACATTCTTATGTGGTTTATATTTTTGGTACAGGTTCCATATCTCTTGCCACTTGTTTAGAATGTATGAGTTTATTGATAAATTAATGTTTATATAAAGGACTTTCAAATTTAAAATGTTCATATCAGTTTTTCATATCAGTTTTTCCATTTCTGCAAATGCCGGTATGGCTAAGTACCCAACAGAAGACAATTTTTTTCTTCTTCTTACAGATGAAATTGATTCTGCTTTGTAATTTATTAAGAGATTGTTTTTATTTCTTAGTCATGCAAGTCCAGATAGTCGTCTAGTTCACTGTCTGTTATGAGGTCTAAAACTAAGTATATGGTTATAGCTTCCTCACCAAAAATAGATACTAAAATAAGGAAATAGCAGAAAGCCATAGTTGCCTACATCCTGAAGTGATAGAACATTTAAAAAAAAAAAAATTTAAAAAAAAAAAAAAAATAATAACAAAGACCATTTTTTTTCAAGAAAAAAACATTTTTTTCTTATATGATGAATAAATATCTCCACTAATAGTTTGCTTACAGATTAACTAATTGTTAAAAATGTCAATTTGAGGACAAACAAATTTATGTTATTAATAGATGTTATCTCTATGAAATTTTAAAATTCTTTTTCTTAGTTTATCTGAATACAAGTGGATCTCAAAAAGGTAAAAGATTACAAGTGAAACAATTACAATCATCAAACAACGAGTTTTTAACTTTACATGATGACGACTGTAAAGTTAAGTTTTTTAAAAATATTCCAAATATTTGTAAAAATTATTTGACAATTGCTATGCAAAGCAGCCTAAGATAAAGAATTTTATTAATGAGAATAGGAAATTAATTCATGTGATCATAGTCATTAAGTGCACAGAAACCAACAACAAAAAAAGAAAGAAAAGAAATAATCTTAAATCAAATTTTAAAATCTATTTAGAAACCAGTTAAATCAGTTTCACACGCGTTTCAAAGATTTTTAAAGCTGTTTTTGAAATATGAAGGATGGTAAAAAATTAGGCCACCATAATGAACCAAGAAAGATAATCTAAAAAGCAATATCAACACTTGCAGTGTCGTCATCATCACCATCACCAATAACATCATAATTATATTATTATTGTCATCATCATCATCATGAACAGTAGTAAAGAGTGGGTAACTATAACACTTACCTCGTTGAAGTTCCTTTCCTTACATCACACATCTCACATTTGTAAGCTTCTGGGGAGTTGCGGTAGGTGCACACACTACAATCCCAGTAGCCCTCGTCTGGAGCTTTTGAATGTCTTTTTGACCTGTATAAAAAAGATGAAGGAATGAATGTGAAACAGAATCTAAGAAAAGAGGTCAATTGCCAAATGAGCCAATTCCTCCTAGGAAAACACGAGTAGATACCATCATTTATATGCACTAATGACTTCTGTATTATAAGGATCTTCTTAGTATTCATATTTTAGCTTTTATATTTCCTTGTACAAACTAATAAAAACAATGAAGACTGCAAATTTTACTTTCTACTTATACGGGGGTGTGCACATGTGTGTGTGCACATATGTGTGTGCGTGTGTATATATGTGTGTGTGAATTAATGTAGTTTTAAGGTATGCTATATTTATGGGATAAAGTGCTCAATATCAGAGATAGAACGTATGTAAATATAAAAGTGAACATTAAAGTCGACACTCAGCACAACAGATAGTTTCATGCCAAACGCTATCATCAGGCCACATGCATTGTGTTTTTTTTTCTTGACTATATATACGGGTCAGTGGGGCATTGTTGGTAGTCAATTCTAAAGTTACTTAAAAATCAAAAACTGAAAAGAATAAATAAAATAAAAATAAATAAGCAAAAACAAGTAAAATAAATTAATTCAAATAAATAAACAAATTAACAAACCACTCCCTCCAAAATAACTCTTAGAATAGACTACCCACAATGCACCACTGCCCCATATATAGAGTCGGGAAAAATCACAACGCATGTGGCCTGATAATTGCATTTAACATAAAACAGTCTGTCACCTCTAAGTGTGGACTACAATGTTCACTTTATATATATATATATATATATATATAGTGTGTGTGTGAAATGGATTAAATCAAACATGTTATTTTTAATTTATTTTGTTTAAACATTATATTTGATGGATACTGTTTAATACTGTAAAAACAGCTTCTACTCGAATGAGTTTCCATCAAAAGTAACTTTTAAATTTATATATATATATATATATATATATATATATATATATATACACACTCCAGGACTTTTCAAGGTGCTTTTGGCCTATGGCTAATTTTACAGGACTTTTCAAGGTTTCCAGAACCTGTACAAACTCTATCCACTACAAAAAACTTAAATAGGATGAGACAATGTTAAATTGTTATACTTCCAAGAATTAAATTTCAATCTTTATTGCAAATAAGATTACTGATGAAAAGCACACATACTTTTAAATGTTTGGAAGATGGGTCAAATTGTCATAAGTTTGTTTTAGCAAAGAAAAATATTTACATATCAAAATAATTGAACTTTGGCATATCTGGCAGGAGCTCAATATTTCAGATGCACTCGATAGTTTTGAGCTTAATCATCTACAAGATCATTTCACTGCTTAAAACAATACAAAAAAAAAAATTAAAAAAAAAAATACTTTTTATTCCTTACAAAATTAAAATAGGATTTATCTCTATGCCCAATATTTTTTTTGAAACCATCTGGTTAGTTGTTCTCCATTTGATTATTATTATACAAAAAATAATTTCAGTTTTGATAGGGCTACACTAATGATTAGCACATCCAATAGATGTAACTGTTAGTGATGAATGTAGAGCTACATTGCATGGGTCCAATGGCTGCAGAATCATGGCTATCTAATGTACAGTAACAGAGGTCGGGTCCTTCAATACAATTTAAAAGACAACAAAGGAAGAGTAATGTTTTTGGATAATATCACAGGCATTAAAATTATAGGTAATTTTAAAATCGATGGTGTCAAGATAAACACAAAGAATTATTTTAAGTTGTTGGGCAAGATTATTTTTTGTTTTTTAAGTGGCACAGGTCAGAACCAGGAAGAGTGGAGAAAAAATGTATATGCAAGACAATGCCTTCTTTATATTCTGCAAATTGATTATAGCCAAGATATTGATTACAAACTGAAACTCACACAATATGTTGCTCATATAAATATGAGGTCTGATCAAAAAGTATCGAGAACTATTGTTATAAAAAGAAAATTACAACACGTATCAATTCAACATTTAATCTCCTTCAGAGTAGTCCCCTTCTGAAGCCACACACTTTATCCAGTATCATTTCCATTTATGGAAACACTCCTGAAACTCATTTTTTGGGGGATACTGAGCAGCGGTCTCATCGCATTCTCTAGGAGTGCCTTGAAATCTTGTTCCTTTCAAGTGGGATTCAGTTTCTGGAAAGAGGAAAAAGTCGCAAGTAGTGAAATCTAGAGAATATGATTGGTTGTCAGACCTGGGAATATTATGCTTGGCCAAAAACTGCTGCACAATCCATGGCCACTGATGGACTCTTTGTGGTGTGGTGAGACAACACGCTTCCTTCTTAAGCACTGCTATAAACAATGGAAATGAGCAAGAACGTTATAACTTGGTGTGTATGCATGACAGAATTCAAGTCAATCTGTGTCAAGCAACTTCATTCTACGTACGTTAGCATGTAGCAAGTCTTGATACGTTTTGATCAGACTTCGTATATCCTGAAAATTTTACATTCTTCCCTCACTCAGTATGAATTCTATTGTGAAAATATTGACATAAATACTAAAAACTGACCGTGTACAACCCAATACCCCAAATTATTGAATTTATTTTGCATATATTTTGAAAGTTGTTTAGTACTTTGGTATAATGAGATTAAGACTTTTCTGTTCCTTAACCAGGAAAAAAACAGTTCAGTTTTAAGTTAAGAAAACTTGTTCAATGTAAACGCAACTTCCCTGGGTCTTTTCTATAAATATTTTCATGGCAATTGTTCAGATGAGCTTTCCTCTTTGGTAGCTTGACTTTATGAATTTAAGTGCAGTCCTTGATTGTCAGTTAGGTTTTACAGTTGAAATTGCTAAATATTATCATAAGTTCTATGCTGACAGTTTATTCTGTCACACTGCTTGTGGAATGCTCTCCCAGCTTCCTGTTTTCCAATCAACTTTGATCTTCAAAAATTTAAATGCAATGTCAATCATGTTCCTTAATTCCTGTTCTTCTATTGTCCTCTATCCTTAATGTTTTTCTTTTTCTCAGGCTTTTATACTCAATAACATCTTGCATCTTATCTGGCTTTATCATCTTGCTTGGAATCTTAATGCTTTTAAGTTCTATTTATTCTAAAATAAAAAGAACTTAAAAGCATCAACTAAGCAACCTAGATTCAATTTGTCTGTTTCGCATGTCATTTATTTAATCTAAATCTAACAAATATACAAAATTGCTTTTTGCACATGTAAATACATAAATTAAAAATTTTATATATATCTATATGGATTAACGAACATGTCATTTTGTTTATTGTTCCCCTGCATGTATCATAAATTTGCAGACAAATATCTTTTGTCTATCTCCCAAATTGGTTCCATTACTGTGGAATTTCTTTTGACAGTTTTCAAAAAATTAACCAGAGACTCATTTGTAAGCAACAATGAAAGTAATCAACCAGAAAAATTCCAAACAAAAATGCTCAAGATGTGAAGCTGGTTTGAAAAATCGCTTCTAAAAATCAGTTTTTGATCATTGGAAAAAAATAAAAAACTTAGAACATCTATGAATATCCAAAATATGTTGGTATGATCAACATCAATATGAATCCTATATTCTCAACCTAATTTCTATTTGCAATGACCAAGCTCTGTTAGAATCAGTAGATGGTGGTGTTATAGTGAAAAAAATATCTTTTGAAAAGAGGTGACAGACATCACAGTCATCATAAACATGTAAAAGACATGCACTGATAAATATTTCATTAAAAATAGTTATGAAATATCAAAATAGAAACATCAGTTTCCATTGGACAAAATCCGATTAACAAATTTAATATTACATAAAGTATACAGTTCAAATTACAGAGAAAGGAACTTTTTAAGGAACATGCACAAACAAATGGCCTTGAGCAAGAAATGAAAAGATTTTTAGCAATACAATAAATTATTTTCTGATGTTAACATTTAAAATGGTTCTTTATGAGGTACAGTGATAAATTTTCCAAATGGAGTCCAGCTGTATAACTTAAAAGTGAAATGTTTTTTTTCCATTTAATAATAAAAACTCTTTATTCTAATTATACCAAAGTATTGAACAGCTTTCACAATTATATAAACTAAATTCAACAATTTAAGGTATTGGTATATGGACTATGTTAGATTTTATTATGCGTGTCAATATTTTCACAATAGAATTAGCACTGAGTGAAGTATGTAAAACTTATCTAAGTCATTGAATATGCCATTCCAACTTCTGCTTTTTTTTTTAGATGCAGACCAGAAGTCATTCATTGCTGACCAGAAGAGGAAGTTATACATGTTCAAATTATACTGTTGGGGGAAAAAAAAAAAAAAAAAAATGGATGAAAGGAATCTAGAGCAGTGGAGTAACATCAACATCTTGTGCAAAGATTGGTAAAATTGCTAGTGGAACATTAGCCCTATTAAAAAAAATGTTTTATGGCAAACATGCTATAAAGAAATTGAGATTTTAAGTCCATAAACACACAAAGAGAGTAGTCGTGGGGCCAGAAAAAATTATAAATACCTAATGGGAGGAAGGAAACATCAATGCAGGAAAGAAAAACAATCAGCAGCAATTAAAGGTGTTTATCAAAATTAAACAGAATACAGGTAACAGATTATCCAATTTCCAGGAAACTGGACTTACCAGAAAACTGTCTATTTTTTAAATTGGCTAGTTTTCAAAATTTGTTGTAGTTTGCTACTTGATTGCTTTGTAGGAATGGCCACAGACTCATTTCAAAACTGGCACCCACTAACAAAAAAACAAAAAAAAAAAAACTATTCAATCATAATAGTTTGAACAATTTTCATTAATTTAGAAAAAGTTTTTAATTGCTTTTATAAGATATATTATTGACACTATTGCTTTAAGAAAAATTTTTTTTGAAATGAATAAAGAATTATTTTCATTTTTTTTTTTTTTTTGTCATTTTGAATCTTAAAATTCTGTATTAATTTCTACCAATTAGGTGATATTGTTATTAAGTAAAAGCTAAATGGAAAAGCTTACTGCAATTCATGGATTCCCAATATTTTAAAATTATTTTTTATTTTTTTGTGGATATGCCAATTTTTTGTAAATATATTCATACACAATATTATGAGAAAATATGTGCTGTAACTATAGGAAATTTAAAGCAAAATTACCTAAAATTCAATAAAAAAAAAAAAAAAAAAACATTAGATTACAGACAATAGATTCCTAAATTTTAAAGATTACTGAGTAGTTAAGAATTACATAAAAAAGGCACTCACATTATATGCCTGAAGTAATTTTTACAGATACATCCCCCATAGAAAAAAAATTAGATAAACTTTTTGATTAGGTGTTGTCAGATTGACAACACCTAATCAAAGCCAAATAACAAAAACCACATCATTTGCAAACTTTCAACAGCAGTAACAACTAAATTGGATAGCACATGTAACTGTAAGAAAATAATGATATAATCAAGACGATTTTCCACATTACTTCAAACAAAAAATTAGGAAGGAAACCACTTCATTACTAAAAAGTGCAATAACAGCTAGTGAACTCAGGGAAATCTATTTTCCTGAAAAACTGTTTTAATAAAAAGATTTTGCAAATTTCAACTAACAATAATACTGATCAATTAATGTCAAATGTTACAAAGAAATGGTTAATTACCATTACCAAACACAAAGACTGCCTAAAAAATTGGAAAATCTAGAAACCCAATCTGGCTAAATTAAGGGTTAGGTACCTGCAGTATCAATCTATCACAATGTTATTATAACCCTATTGATTTGCTAACAACCTAATTACACAATATTCTAACTTAATGAGACTAATACATTCATTTTATGGGTTCTACAATAGTTTTAGGAGATATTTTTTTAAAAAGAAAAATGTTTTAACAGGCAATAGAGAAAAAAAAGGTTAAAAAACAATGAAATCTTATGTAGAGGAAAGTTTGAAGTTATTGTGAAACAAAGTTCAATCTTCAATGGAAGACTGATTCTGTAAAGATTGTTGAGTCCATGTACTGAAAAAGGCCAACATGGAGAACTTAGAAGTTGAATACGGTTACCAGTTGTGGCTTGTAATGCAGTGGATCATGTGCAACAGAAAAAACAAATTTGACATTCACAGTAGTTGGCGGGATCAGTTGGGCGAGATGATATGATGTGGAAATCTGAAACTATCAATGAACCCAGTATTAGAATCATTCATGATGAACCTCAGTGTATCTCCGTGATATATATTGAGAGAGCAAGATTATATATATATATATATATATATATATATATAAAGCAGGGTGTGTGTGTGTGTGTGTGTGTGTGTGTGTGTAACGAATGCATGGCTGCAATTTTCGACGGATTTGCACCAAAATTTACATGCACATACTCCAGGTTAGCGGGAAGGCCAAGACCGACTTTGCATTTCCCCAACTCCGATCGATAGTGGAAATAACCGATTTTTTCATGCTTCTATGTCAGTTTTCATGTAGTTTGCACCCATCTTCTACTGGCCAGCGTGAGAGCCATTAGCTGACCAACACGAATGTTAACTAGCATGCAAAAAATAAAAAAATAAAAAAAAAAATTCAATAGCTGCATTCGTCACAAGTGGGGAAAATTTAAATCTGCATAGCACTTTACTCCAATTGGCTCATTCGCTTGCTTAAACTCAACGTTGATTCTGATTCCGCAGAACTGAGTTGGGTGTGAAAAAGTATTTGTTGTTAACATTCTTTTTTCATTCGGTTTTTCCAGTTATGAGTCCTTCTTTTAAAGCTGATCGTTCATTTTGTTTAGTTCTTTTTTCATAACAGATTTAATGTTTAGTATAGAGCTTAGAAAAAATTCACAGTGTGAGATAGGCAAGAAGTAAGGCATGTAGCAACATCAGTACGGCAAAGAGAACTCTTTTAAAGGCAAGGTAGGGCAAAAATATTTTAAGTCAAGTGATAGCGATTGCTGTACGATTTTTGAATCAAGCACGGGCAACGCCGGGCCATGCTGCTAGTGTAAGTATAAAAAGATAAATTTTACTTGTCTGAAGTTCTGGGATGAGGAGTTATCACTTGCTTTCCAGGCAAGTTTGATCTCCAAAAATCTAAATGCAATGTCAATCATTATCTACTGTCTTACTGATTACTCGTCTATTGTTCTCACGCCTCAATAATGCTTGTTTTTTAATTTCAGTAATTACTTGTGTCTTAGTGGCTTTACTGCCTTACATATTTGCTGTTATCACAAAGTCTCAGCAGATGTACCCTGGGTAACCTTCAGGGAATTTTAAAGTGAACCTTTTATTTAATTTACAGAGGTAGTGTTCTGCTGCCCACATCGAGTTCGTTTTTTAGTACTGTGTGGTTATTGTTTGCCCCATTTCCACTGATTTCACATATACACTGCCAAGCCCAGTGGAATCAGGAGTGAGCAATAACCGAACAGTATTTAAAAAGAAAAAAAAAAAAAAGACATGAACAGCAGAACTTGTCATGACCCAGAATTAAATTTGTTCTAAACTTATGAAACATAACAAAAAAACAAAAAAAACACAACTTAAGTCTACTTGCTGACAGTTTTGTGATACATCACACAAGACATTTTATATGAGCCAGTTTAATGAGGTTTTTTTACAAGTTCAGTAAAAAATTAAGCACTTATTTGAGGAAAAAATATTTTCTATTAACAGTCACTGCAACCTCCATTAGGCAAAGACCATCCCTGTCCTCCAACTTGAACACTCACCTTTGCCAGACACATGGCTATTGATTCCATTAGGGGAACTCCCAGTCCTGGCCATAGATTTCAGCCTAGGACGACCTCCACCCAGTGATGTCATACCATCAGAACCCTGGATATACTGCCAGTAGTTCAGCTCCATGTGTAGCTACAGCCTGCCGCTTGTGAAAAACTCACTGTAGTTACCATTGTTTGATTGAACTCCTCATTGCTGAGGACAGTGGAGCACATGGAGTTCAGTATCAGACACAATAAACTAAGTTTTTTTTTGAGGGGGGACAGGCAGATTATGATGTAACTTCAACAATCTAAACACACATAATAAAACAAAAATTATTCATCTGAACTATAAGTTTCACGGATACCTTTTTAAGCCCAACCTTTGTCAAAATTTCTTAGTGAATTGAAGTTCATATTTTTTTCTTAAAAAAAGTTATTTTTATAATGTCAGAGATGCGCTAGGGTGTAATCACCACTTATGTTAATACTGTTAATTTCAACATTATTCCACCTTACACAAATCTGCTCATAAATATTGGCTCTAATGTTCAATCTGTCCATGCATACACAGCTATAATATACAAGATCATCACAAATAACATGGGAAGTTGCACAAACAGTGAGACTTTGAGATTCAATGGATTAGGTCTGAGCACGTTTAATGCTAAAGGGTTCTACTGTAAATATGTATAATATAAAAGTTAAATATTAATAGAATAGGTTTTTCTTTTATTTTGACATTTGTTTAAATTTTAATTTTAAATTCACAATAACCAATTCAATTGTCTACACAAACTTTGGTATGATTCATCCTAAGTACTATTATGTTCTTCAGAAATGAATGCAAGTCTTATGTCTATTTGTTTCCACATTTTCTTTCAGATTAAAAACTCACACAAGGTGTGTGAAATTACATATACTATTTTAAAGCTTATTTTATGCTCTTTCTATTTAATCCATTTTTAACATGAATTGCATTCTTTGTCAATTTTCAGCTCAAACAAGATTTTTGCTAAATTTAATGCAATAATCTCCTTGACTACAATGCAGCACAAATGGCTAGAAACATCCATGAGTTTTGGAACCAAAGTAGTAAGGCAATGCACAGTGCAATGTTGGCTTCAAAAATTACATCAAGACAAATTCACTCTTGAAGAAAAGGAAAGGCTGTAGATGCTAGCCTGCTATTGACAACAATGAGTTGAAGGCATTGGTGAAAGCAAATCTTTGCAAAACTGTTCAAGAAATTGAGGGAGAGGCAGATGTAAACATTGGAACAATCTGTGAACATTCGAACTAGGTCATAAAGGTGAAGCAGCTTGAAAAATGGGTGTAACACAAACTAATTGAAAACCAATAAAAAAATTTTTAAAAAAAAATCACTTATGAAGTTGGTTCTTCACTTCTTTTGCACAACAAAAACAATCCATTTCTTGTTCACAATGTGATATGCAATGAAAAGCAGCTACTAAGCCTTACTAATTCCACGTATATATGGGGGGGGGGGTCATTACCTTTCCCAAGAGTATTTACACATAAGTGAATATAACAAACCCAACTGGAATTGGAACTAAGCTCTTTGATTAACAATTCCAAAACTTTTTACATTGCACCATCCACACACCCAAGTCACTGGTATTCCTAAGTGCTCACTCATCTAGGTACTGATCTGGCTCAACGTTCCTTAACTTCAGTGATCATACAGGAACAGGTGGTTTCAACAGGATATGGCTGTAAGCCTCTTTCTTGTAAGGAAAAGTTTTTAAGAAGCAGTCATACAAAAAATGCCTTCAGAGAACTCATTGCTTCCAAAATTTCAAAATTCTAAATTTCCAAAAACAAACTTGTTAGTAAAAATATATAGATTCTAATGGTTTTTATTTCAATCAATAAAGCTTATTCTGAAACATGTTATTTTAAATATAATGTTTAAAAACCTTTAAAATTTCTGAAGAACCTGATATATACTGTGTGTGTGTATGTGATATATATACACATACTTCTTTGAAGAAACATATGCGAGAAATAACTAATTTGGTAATGTCTCATGTGCATGTTAGGAAAATTGTTCTTGCAAAAATGATTGTGTAGTGAACACAAATACAGGAAAACATTTTTAAATTATGTTCCCATTAAAATATATTAGGTTGAGTCATAAGTAATTTCCATTTATGGGAACCAATTGTTATGATGAATATATCATGCTAACTACTAGTCACAGATGGCAGTTAAGAATAAATGTGAAGTAAACTAACATACGACAATATTCAATGTGAAAGTCAATTGAATGACAAGGAGAAATATCTAAAACTGATCCCAAAAGTCAAGCAAGCTCTGTGGATGAAAGTTAATCTGTGTGTAGTGAGATTGTTAGGGAATTATTCATTTAGAGGTTTTAAAATGCAATGAAAATGTAAAAGAGAATTGGGTCAATGCAAGAAGAGAGTCAGAGTTGGTTGCATATGGTACTGTAAGCACCAGGATTTATGTCCTCTTCCACAATTGGCTGTTAAGAGAAGACCGACTTACGGTAGGTGGTTCCAACTATTTACATACGGAGCAGGTATTAACCAATAGTCAGCATGGATCTGGGACTGGGAAAGCTATAAAATATCAGTTTTATTTTTTTTTCTCAGTTGGGGTGTGCTCTCAATGTGTGGACGTGTGGAAAATCAGACAAGACGAACACAGAAAATAAGTACATATTTATAGCTCCAGCAGTTGCAACATGTCCAAAAAAACATTTGGTGAAAAAGTGAAAAGTGCCCTGCACTCATCACTAGGAAAATTGTTGTTCACTGCCATGACAACAATAGGCCGCATACAGCAAGAACACAAGAAAAAATATTGGAACCAGCTTTACCTGTTCTACCCACAACTGCCATATCCACCTGACTCGGCACCAACTGATTAACTTTTTTATTTTTGGATTGCTGCAAAATGCTTTGATGAGGGAAAAGTTTCTCTAATGAAAACAAGATTCAAGAGTTCATTGAAAACTTTTTCATATGAAAACTTGTGGAATTTTAATAAATAATTGAATATGTAATTGTACTCT
This sequence comes from Acanthosepion esculentum, assembly GCA_964036315.1. NCBI lineage: Eukaryota > Metazoa > Mollusca > Cephalopoda > Sepiida > Sepiidae > Acanthosepion > Acanthosepion esculentum. The sequence continues at coordinate 90,062,629 of OZ038478.1, forward strand.
ATTTTTTGAAGATTTAATTTCATAGACAGAAAGAAATTAATCAGGACTCAAACTAATCATTATATATAATAAATGTGTATTATATTATACACACGTGTATAAAATATAATACAAAGCTATTAGTAAATCATAGACCATAAGTTTGGCATCATTTTAGTAAATAATGTAACATGGTAAATGTACTTCAGTATATTCCTTTTGATCTCATTTGTTACAATGAAAAATAATGCATTACATTTAATAATCAAAGAGGTCACTTAATTAACAATACTGTTTTTTAAATATACAAATGTACTTATGTTTTAAAATAGAGACAAGCATTGAAGATAACATTTTATACTGAAACTATCAGAAAATGTAGTCCTTTACCTATTTTCTTCTTTTTTTCCTAATCACAAATCAAATTTCCATGTGTGTTTTTGTTTTTTTGTTTAACAAAATGCCTTTGACAGTAATCTTTGTAGTTGATAACAGATGAGTTAGTCGATGAACAAATGAATCATTTTTCTTAGAATGAATGCAATAAAAGAGCATAAAGGTAAAGGGATTGATTACCTGAAAAATCATTATTAAATCATAAGATTCATTTTTATAGCGATTCTACATATCGGGCAGGTACATTTTTCAGAAGGAAACGGTTTGTTCGTTTTTTTTATCAGAAGCAGGATATTTCTAACATTACAACAATTTTAAGAGAATTTTATTTTTGCTTTATTTTGCAAACCTGACAAATATTTAAGCATGAAAGAATATTTTTTGTGATAAGTTGACACAATTCATTTAAAATGGATGAATGTGGAGGATTTATTTTTTTACAATTAATGATTGGGGGGGGGATGCTAATTTACACGTGACTGAACTGGTGAACATGGTACATTATAAAAATTGAGGCGATAACAGTTGGAACTACAAGAATAATGAATCCCTACATTACGAGTAACAAAGAACCGAACTATTTATAAAGAGAATTTAGTAGACAAAAAGAAATCCATTTCAACCCAAGAATAAAATAACGACGGTGAAGGTCTATAACTTTTGTTTGACTATCTTAACAGTAGCAGCAGCACCATACAGTGACTGAATGCCAAACATGGGTATTTAAAACTGTCGTTATAGTGTCGTAAATAATAAAATTAAAAATGAGTATTTATGAAAAATATTCAAAATATCTACTTTTAGGTGTGGTATCAGGGACCATTGCAAAAAAAAGCTTCTATAAACTTTTTGTATTTGAATATATAACTTATTTAGACATGTGTATATCGACTGAGCAATTTAGTACTGTAGCAGTGTGTGTGTATATATTTATTTATATACTGTAGTGTAGTGTGTATATATATATATATATATATATATATATATATATATATACACACACACACACTTATGTGCATCCGTGTTTTCGGAGTTAACAAGGAAATTGAAATTTAATGTTATTGTTTACTGACAACAGCAGTAGGAAAAATACACTCTCAATGTAACCAAAATTTGCATTTAAGTACGACTTTTTCTAATCGTTATCCCGACGGACGAAAAAGAGCTTAATTAAAATTAAAAAAAATGTGGACCAACATTTTTTTATCGCAAAGTTGTGTTTGAAATAAGCGAAACATTATATAAGGATTTCAAAGAAATAACCTGATACAAGTTACCGAAATAATAACAATGTTAAACAATTGATTATTCATAAAATCGGGGATCAATTTGTTATGCATCATATCTTCTAAAATGGTCACTCATTTTAGGGCCACATTGAACTGTACGTGGCGAATCATTTTCACCACGCATAAAAATATTAAATCCTCTTAGAATAATGATATAGCATATCAGATATTTATTGACAGAGAAATCATGGACCTTGTAATTATTGTACAAACATCTCTATTTTCTAAACATTCGCATGCGAGCACTTTTAAAACAATAACAACAGGTGTACGAACGAAGTGATTTGATTTTTAGTTAGAGAATCACATCAATAGGAAACCATCTATAAAAACAAATGTGTAAATAATTCTACATTCAAACAGAGATTTAACAAGAAAAGGCCACAAAGATTTGTGGAAATACAGAAGGAATGAGAAGCCAATGAATAAAATAACTAAACGCATTAATAAAACAAAAATAATAAGCACAAATCTTCAGCTGGAGTTTAAAACAAAGAAGCACTCTTGGGATAGGGGCTAAAAACATTAAAAAAAAATTTAAAAAAGTTTGTTAGTAAAAAAATGTCTGATTTCCAAGAAGGATCGAATTATTAATGGCTTTTAAATATCATAGGCAGATAGATTTATTTACCAAACCTATATAAGAGGAAATTAAATTAAAGTATGGAGTTAGAGAACGTGGGGGAGACTAATTTAGACGTTGAATGGGACAATCGGTTTTTTTATTTCAGAGAAAACAAGGCGGATGGCAGTTCTTTTTCTTACGTAGTCATTAATTTAAAACTACAAACACAAAAATATTTTCAAAATAGTATATAAAAGACGTTTGCTTCTTATTTTACTGAGAAAAAAATAAAGACAAAGCGGCTGCGAATTATATCCATTCACTTAGTTTATCATTTAATTAAAAAAAAAAAAAAAAACGAAAACAAAATTAGGTCCCGCACTTTATGGTCACAGCGAATTCACTAAATTAATAAATGAAAAAGATGTGTAAATAAATATTTATTTTACATACAAATAATTGTCCCAGGTTAAAATAAGAAAATATTTCGAATATGACAGAATGATTTTAAAAAATAAAAATAATTTATATTTTTATTCCATTAAAAATACTGGTCACTTAGGGATATAGATTAAAAGTTTGTTTTTTTTTTTCACTTTTTTTTTTTTTTTTAAACATTTATTTATTATTTCAATTATTAATTCGTTTTATTGTTTCTGCTTTGATAATTGCTGTACGTACATCCATAGAATTTGTAAACAAATACAATGAAGAAGCCTTGTTTATTTCACCGGAAATATCTAAAATTATTTGGGTCATGCAAAATAGAAGAAAACATCCTAGTAATATTCAAGATATTGTTATTGTTTGTCAATATAGCAGGATTTTAAAATATATATTTAAATAGAGAAAGAGAAAAAAAGGGGGGAATTTTTAAAGCTGAATTTTATATTTACACACAAAGCCGACACGAGAAAAGGAAGGAGATAGTTGCAGTTAAGATTTCTCCTACCACGTCTCAAATTATCTACTCTTCCCATTCCCCTTCTACTCCCTTATCTTTTGACTTGGGTCTTCCTCACACCATTACAACTGCTTTTCTGCCTCTATTTCGCTCTCACTTCCCCCTTCAGTGCTTCTGCCATTTAAACCGGACCGGCGACTCGACTAGGAGCATATTTTCTACATACATATATATTTTTTTTGTCCTCCTCATAAAAATTAACTACAGATATTTTTTTTTTTTTATCAAGGGGTGCTTTTAAAAAGTGACTATGCATAATATTATGAAAACACTTTTTTAAAAAAAAAAAACAAGGTTTTGAAAACATTAGTCGGAAAGAGAACAAAACAAGCAGTGGTCGTGTCAGATGCACGATTTGATGAACTAGATTCGATAAAACCGCTTGGAATAATCTTTTCTTTTCTGTGTTGTTGTTTTTTTTTCTTTAACCAATTCGTCTCCAATGCAGATAATAACGCGGTCACATGACCGAGAATACTTTCCTTACCCCCCCCCAAAAAAAAGATTTCGAACTACAAAAAAAGTAAAAATATAACCAACATAGTAGCTATCTTTAGCTGAATTGTTCGTATTTCACCTGCTACCCAGAACAAAAGTTCGACACTACTCGATTACGGTATTTTTCCCCTACGATCGTATAAAGTAATAATATTAATGAAACTGATAATTTTACATAGATAACGTTTTCGTTGCTATACGAGACCGCGGTTAATATATATATATATATAATAATATACGGCCACCACAAACTGGTTATGGACCACTTTCACATTTCTGTCCCCCCCTTCACACCGACTTTCGTGCAGCTTCTTTTTTTTTTTTCTTTTTCTTTTTTTGTTTCTTTCTGCTGACCGGACTTTGTGTTGGAAGTCGGACATTCTAAGGAACCTAAGTTAGGGATCGGGAATCTGTCTTACCTACTGGACCCCCTCTTCTCATCCATTGACGCTCGTTTCGTGGGGATTTTTACAATGAAACGGTCGAAGAACGAACGGCGGCCGCCAACCAACACAGTATTGCTGGGCGTCGGAACACGGAAGATGGCGGACGGGACGGTCATGTGACCAGCGACACGCACTACCATTGGCTACTGGACGATGCCACTGTTACATCATCGCGCGCGAGATTGTCTGTCTTTGGTGCTCCTTGTTCTTTCTCTCTTGAAATGTATTGAAGATTTGCCGCCCCCCTCGCGTTTATTATTTATCTTTTTTTTTCTTATTTATATTTAATTAAAACATTGTTTTTCCTTTTATTTAATCATGTTAAAAGTCGAATTTATTCCTGATTTATTTTTTGTTAACTTTTTTATTTTTATTTTATTTTGTATATTTTAAAATACGCGCACATATATGATAATGTTTAAAAAAAAGTTATTTACCTATATAGAGTAAAATATTTTTATTGTAAAATTTTCTGTTAGAAAAAGCTTAAAAATAAATTGATAACATCTTATATTATTTTTCAGTTCAACTAAACTTTTTTTTTTTAAAAGCAGTTTTTTTTCGTTGTTTTTTTTTTAGCAGCAGCAGCAGCCCAAAATTAGCAGTGGATATTATTGAATGACTAGGCTAGAGTTTGTAATAATATAAAAAAAAATTATTAAAAAAAATGACTATAATGTAAGAATTTTGTGGACTACATTAAAAAAAAATCTCACACACACATACATATATAAATGTAGAAAAACCTCCCCAAAATAAGATCAGTAATTTTGATCTTAGAAAAAATATAATTAGATAGTAACTCCAAAACTAATTGTGTTTATATCCCTTGAAAACAGTTCAATCCTGAGACTTTGCAACAGGTCATAGTCAGTCAACGCAAAAGACCGGTTTGTCTACATAAATCTGTACCAAGTGACCCCCTTTATGCACATAGATAAATGAAGTGGTTAGAGATCAAAAGACTCACTGAATATTGAAACTACATGACAGTTTCTACAAGTCAGTATATTAAATTTTATTTTTCCTCTACAAGTAATGACATTCAATAAATTTATGGACTTCCATTATATCAGACGTGATTATTTGTAAGAATATTTAAAAATTTTCATATTCAGAAACAAAAATTAACTTACATATTTATATAAGAAGAATCTTTGTTGTGAAAATGTAAATAAATTGCAGTTTTTAATTTTATAGCAATTCTTTGAAGTTTAAATACTATATTAATTGTGAATTACCAATGCCACTATTTAATAGGAGTAGATAGGTTCCAATATCATCCAGTTCACACTCCTCCCTAGTCTGTTGAACAGGAGTAGAAGTTTATCCCTTGTTTCCTGTTTAGGATTACGTTTCCAGTTCCTTCTAAAGTCTACTTCAACACTATACTTCTATCATTTCTGCCTAAACTCTGAAATTTTATTTACTAATTAATTTTTTCTCCTTAATAGAAATAGATAGACTCACCTATTGTCTGGTTTACACTACTCCATAGTCCTTTGAACAGGAATAGAGGATTATCCCTTGTTTCCTGTTTAGGTTTTCTGGTTCCAGCTAAAGTTTTTTTTTTCTATTCTTTCACTTCTAGTAGTCCCTTGTGTCTTAGTAGCATTATTGCCTTGCTTTAGGGTGAATTTATTAAAAAAAAATATGCTGATCCTACAAAAAGAACTATAAATGAATCTTTCTGATAAAAAGGTTGTTTAGTTTCAATAGATTTAAAATATAAATCTCATATATTTCTATGTACTTTTTTAAATATCCATTTAGTAAATGCATTTGAATATATATCTATTGCATTTTCCTCAGTAAGATAGTTATACTTATTTAAAAAAATCAAGGATTAATGAGCATAAATACAAGATGTTATATTAGGTTATTTGAAAAGTAATTATATTTTACCAGAAGGGATATAAAAACAAGTGTAAGTTAAATATTTAGCAAAAATGTAATCAACAAAATGAATGTGATTGTAGTGTATAATCAACACAGAAATTGGAATCGGTGAACTGAGTTCAAATTCTGTCCTCTTCTGTTGCATTCACTTTCGATTAATACCCTAAGGAGGCGCATGAATCAGTTCCTTTGTTTAGTTGTTAAACAACAGGATAAATTGACATTCTATTTGTTGGTACCAACTATTCTAGAAAGAAAACAAGCTCGCGGTAATTTGCAGATAATAAAGAAAAAAAGAATCTGTAGCAAAGTCATACTTGCCTGCGTCCTGAAGGTGCATGGCTTCAAAAATAAGATAACTCTGTAATTAGTAAAAATTGAATGCAAATTACAGGATCTTACAGTCATCATGGGAAACCTGAATTCCAAGATCAAAAAGAAACAGGAAGGTGAAAGAGTTGGCAAGTTCAGACTAGGAACCAGAAATAGATATGGCAAAAAATGGGTCCAATGGTGCATAACAGATAATCAAGACCTGGTTTCAAAAACACTTATGGAAATGGAGAAGTTTGAAACATGTTTGCATGAATGGATGGCAAAACAAGGATAGAGATTGTATTCAAAAGTTACTTAGTGTAAAGAAGCAGGAAATTGGGCAGAGCCATGATTGCCACATCCTAAAAGGACATGGCACATAACAAGAAGGATGCTGATATGATAATTTAGTCTTTTGGGTTTTTGTAGCAAGCACACAAATATAAAGAAATATCAGATATTGTTGGATGCTGACCACACAATACTAACTTACAAATTGAACTATTCCTTTATTCTTCAAATTAAAGTATAACATTGGTATTATCCTAATGCAAATCTTGCTACAAGAGCCATTTTTGTTCCATTACTGTCACGAACACACAAGCAGAAATCAGATTAAGAAACAGGTAAATTTTGTCAGAAACAAAAAACGAGTGTGCCGAACTGCTATGCAAAATCAATCCTCCTGTATGACACATAATACTGGACCCACAAGTGAAGAGAAGCGGCAAGATGATAAATTATATAAAAACTGTCCAAATGTTCCTTTAATCCGAGCACTTTCAGCTATACATTTAGCCATTTTCAAGGATGAAATATTTTAACTGTTAAATAAGAAATAGTTTGTTGCATGTATGTATTTATATAATGCTTTCTTTTTTCAAAATACGGTCAAGATATTGTGTCCATGTTCAATCGGACATTTTTTATATAATTTACCATCTAAAAAGAAAAAAATTAGTAGATTGCATGAGAAATTGTATAAAAACTAAATAAAAGCACCTTGTCTTGTTATAATTTATTTCATGAACATATTTATATAATTTATTTCATGAACATATTTAAATATTCGTCTCTTCAGACCGAATATATCTAAATATTCATGAAATAAATTATAACCGAGATGGATTTTTAAGGATTTTCTTGACTTATATATGCACATTTCATTGAATGTGACATTCAATGAAATGTGCATATATAAGTCAAGAAAATCCTTAAAAAAAGAAAATCCTTAAAAATCCATCTCGGTTATAATTTATTTCATGAATATTTAGATATATTCGGTCTGAAGAGACGAATATTTAAATATGTTCATGAAATAAATTATAACAAGATGGATTTTTAAGGATTTTCTTGACTTATTATTATTATTATATTGCTCTGTTATTTACATTGAGCTCCCCTTAGATTAATGTCCTCCTTGTATTATACCAATTACCAATTGGTATTATTTATAGAGAAAAAAAGAATAGATATGTTTACTTTTTTTTGCATGAGTTCAAGCTTGGTTATAATGCTTCACAAACTGCTGCCAACATTAACAGAGCCTGGAGTGGAGGATTCACTTGTGAACAGATAGTACAGTGGTGGTTCCTGAAGTTTTGCACTGAGTATGTGAGTATTGAAGATCAATGTGTGAGAGGACATCCATCTGCAATTTATAATCAACATTTGAAAACTTTAATCGAACAAAGCCCTCATCAAAGTGTTAAGAGAAATGTCTCAGATAATGAGCCTCAGCATTTAAGCAACATCGGCCCATTTCTAGAAAACTGGCAAGTTGAAAAATCTCAATAAATGGGTTCCACGCGAACTCAGTGAATTCAAAGAGTTCATCATTTTGAAGTGTGTTTGATGCTGCATCTGCAAAATTCAGGTGATTCATTTCTCGATTGAAGAGTGACTAGTGATGAAAAACGGATCCTTTTAAGACAACCATAAATGATCAGTTTTTATGATGAAGCACCTTCCAAAAAGAAAATTTTTTTTTTTTAAGCGTATCACCCCAAGCAAGGCTGGAGGCCACTATCACGCAAGGGGTTATAGAAGGGTTGGAGGAAGAGCAGATAGGAAAGGATGTGGTAAGAAAGAGAAAGACAGTGGGTTGATCAAGGCAAGGGGGTTACAGAAGATTTGGAGCGAGAGCAGATAGGAATGAAAGGTGAATTGCACCAATAGAAGATTATGGTAACTGTCTGATTGTCTGCCATTGGCATTATCCATTACAACCTTCCGGAATCTAACCAGAGCATCACTGCCAAAGTTTACTGCCAGCAACTGGATGAAATGTACATTCAGTAAAGCAAAATGCAACCAGCACTGGTCAATCGACAAGGGGTCCAATTCTGCTTTGTGACAATGCTCAGTCACATGTTACCAGGATGACACTGAAGGTGGAAGTAATCAAATACGTCTATGATAGGGGGCTTGTGCAACTATATTGTTATTCTGGATCAGAACACCTTTGCTCTTGACAAAAGCAGGGCACTTTCAGTTCATTTGAGGTGCTCATGGACAGTTGAACATGCCACACTGAGTTTTTCTGCCAAACCTCTGGTGCTCTGACATGGAACCAACTCAATAGTCCTGTTCAAATGACCTTCATTCAGAGTGGGTGATCTTCCAGAACAATGCAAGTCAGATATGTCACAATTGCAATTTTTAAACTTTTTAAATTGCGGCTAATATGTATGAGCCTTCTGCACAGAGAATTTTAAATACCTCTGTCACAATACGACTGTTTCAGAATTCATAAATTATGTTGCTTTTTAAAGTAATAAAATCCTTCATGGGGTTAAACTTTGAAATGCATTGTAAATTATATACAGCCTGATAGAAGAGACAATAAATTAATTCCAGTAATTAATACCAGTCAACTTTGTTTCTGTCTTAGTTGGTTAACTTATAATTCATAGTAGTGAAATATGTAATTACTTTATATACACCCCAATAATTAAATCACCAGAATTTATAGAGACACCAGTAAATGACTGCTTTTCTGTACATGAGGCATATGTCTGAGGAATTGTTGCTTTGACAACAAAACTTTCCTACTCTGTTGAAGTTGTTGCAGGGTGTTCTTGAGTAAAGGCCAAGTAATAGTGCAACACATGCCCCAAAATGGAAGCTTATCTCAAATCTTACCGTTCCACTAGGAGCAATTATTTTTAGTTTTGGCTTGTGTTTACTACTCTAGTCAGCTTAAGAATTTCAAAGAAAAAAACCGAGATTAAGAGCATAATTAATTTGGCTTGATACCCTTTATCTTGGTTTATTTTTTCTTTACTAAGGTCTTATTATAATTAATATATAATTTGGCAGAGCTTTGGATCCATCATTTCCAACTCCATTAAAAAGGGTGTATGAAATGTTATATGCATTTTAATCTTTGAATTAATTATCCACATCAAAGCAGTTTTAATGAAGTAAAAACTATATCAGAACTTGGAACAAAAATATGACATGAAACAAACCTAAAAGTAACTTTTTCATTTCATTGATTAGAAATAGATTAGCTATTGTTATGCTGACTTATTTTGTTGTAAATATACTATTTTATAATTACAGAAGTAGAAAAGTTAAAGCAGGAAAAATAGACTCATAAAAGTGCATGGATTAGCAGCAAGGTTCGAGTTAATATTTTGTACTCCTTGTTTACAATGTCTAAAAATATGATAAATAAAATTGACCATTAGGTAGTTGCTTTTAGGAATTAAAATTTCACAGAGAAGAATATTAATTTAACTTTAAGTAAAACATGGTAAATTAATTTCCAAATAATAAGACCAAGTTTCCTAAATTACATTTTTTTTTTTATTAAATTTTACCACCAAAAGTTTGTTTTTGCAATGCAAACACAAAATAATATTCAAATCCAAAAGAAATAAAATAAATCTTATACTTATTTCTATTAAATAAGCTAAATTTATTCAAAATATAAACAGCAAAAGTTTCTTCAGGCAACTACAGCAGTGAACAACTACAAATACAAACAGAAACTAAAAAATTGATTCCCAGGGGAACGACAAGATTTGTGATAGGCTTCCATTTCTGGGTTGAAGTTGCACTGAGACTTGACCTTTAGTAAAGAATGCCACAAATTGTTTTAAAATTCCTTTCTCAGTGTTAGACTCTCAAAAATATGATGGACTAAAATAACCTCCTCTCTCAGCTTATAAAAAGACAAAGCTTAAAATGCTGGCCAAGCTTTTGAAGACAACTATAATTGCAGGACACCCATCAGTTTATTTCCAAGAAATCGTACAACAGAAATTTCTACAAGCATTACCTTTATCTTGCTAGATTACCACCCACTGATGAAAATCACAGGCAGCTCAAGATTTAAGTCTCTTCATCTTTCTGTTTTGACTTTGGCAGTAGCAAGTCATTCTCTTCTCATTTGATTGGCATGTAAGTACCTCAGAGACACATACTAAACATTTGAACTCTTTACAACATTAACTTCATTTTTCATTTTCCTTTTTGAAACCTGTTCATTTAAATATTTATTAATAATTGTTTGTTTCAGTATTTACATTAGTCGGACTATTGGCCTCATCTTTGTTGCCATATTTGTCACGACGTTTCGGCCGTTGTACGCTCCGGCCTTCTTCAGGTGGTTGGAATTTCGAACTGAACCTTTTATTTCGATCACTGGGGTAGACTGTTCTAGTTCCACGAACCATGTTTGATGGATGTCAGTTATCAGTTATCTCCTGCTAATTTTCCCTCTGAAAGTTCTCCACTGCCTTAACCGGGTATTGAACTCACACTCTTTGGGTCTGTCACTGGATCTAACCAATGCCTTTATCCACTGTGCCATGTGTCCTTGAACAGTCTACCCCAGTGATCGAAATAAAGTGTTCAGTTCGAAATTCCAACCACCTGAAGAAGGCCGGAGCGTACAACGGCCAAAACGTTGTGACAAATATGGCGACAAAGATGAGGGCAATAGTCCGACTAATGTAAATACTGTACATAATACCTCATCTCAGAAATATAGACAGACTTTGTTTGTTTCAGTTTCCATGTTTTTATCAATTATTTTGGCCCAGGCTCACATAAGTCTACTGATATTGTTTGCAGGACAAATGTATCAGGTACCATTGAATATTTACCGAAAAAAAAGTCCACACCTTACAACAAAAGGAAGGAGAGAGAAATGAAAGAAAACAAGACAACGAGATGATGCCTTTATTGAAAAGAAATCTTTCAGCTTTTACTGTAAAACAAAAACAAATAACATCATCCTCGTAAATATATAGTAAACATACACAGCATCCACAATTAAAAAGGTAATAAAAATGTTAACTTTCTTTTTTTACAATGATGTTCACCCTGTACAAGGTCCTAGAGCCACTCAAGGTAGAGAGTAAAACATACATTTCATAGTGATATGTGGGTAAGATAAATATATATATATATTACTTGGTAATATAATTGTTAACATGGTAAGATATATATAAGACCTAAATATTCAGGGCTTATGATGTTAACCCTGTACAAGGTTCTAGAGCCACTCAAGTTAGAGGGTAACAGAGTAAGACACATTTCATGGTGATATGTAGGTAAGATAATGGCTAACTTGGCAAGACATATATATATATATATATATATATATATATATATATATATATATATATATATTAAAGAATATCAAGCACTTAAACCTATGGGATTTTAAGTGTTTCATATTATTAATAATAATATTAATTTTGCTCTGTCTTTTAACATAGAGCTCTTTCTGGATGTATATCCTCCTGGAAATTCCATACGTATTACCATATTGTATCATTACTATATATATATATATATATATATATATATATATATATATATATATATATATATATATATATATATATATATATATATTACTTAGTAAGATAATTGTTAACATGGTAAGATATATATAAGACCTAAATATTCAGGGCTTATGGCCATATAATGTTGAAACATTGGTTCCTTTGGATCACAAAAGTTAAGCAATATCGAGCTTGGTCAGTACCTAGATGAGTGACAGTTTGATGAATACCAGGTACTGTAAGCTTGGATGTGCGGGTGGTGTAATGGATAATGGTTCTGAATTGTTAATCAGAAAGCTGAGTTCCAATTCCAGATGAGTTCATTATATTCACTTATGTGAAAATACCTTTGGGTAAGGTATGACTCCACCTCTTCTCCCCCACAATTAATTAGTAACCCTTGTATCACTGAACCATTATTATCTCCAAAAAAAGATTATTACAATCTAAAAATATTTCCTGACTTTAAATAACCTGCAGAGGGTTGATAAACCATAAAAAATGAGTCAAACAATCTATAAATATCAAAAGTTCACATTTTTTTTCATGAGGACAAGACAAGAACATGTAAATCTTTTGTAAACATAATGACCTTGAAATGTTAACCAATTCCTGACCATCGACCCCTATTTCCAGGGACATTGAAATCTAACTGTGTAGGCTCTGATAGACCAGCCATTTTTAGAAATTATTTATTTCACTAGATGATACCAAAATAAAATGGTTTATTGACACTGATAATGGTATTTCTATATTACCAATTTTTCTTGTGAATGGAATTGTTTGGAATAACTTCTATATCAAAATGGTCTACTAGTGGAGTGGTAAGAAAATAAAATGTCAAAGACAAGTGAATTTGAAGAGTCAAATTCTTGGATAAAAATATCGTTCCAATAGACTTTTTTGGTTGTTGATGTCACTAATGCTTTATTGCGGATAGATTTTTTATTACAACTTTTGCTTAATCATAGACTGTAAACATAAAATTATTCATGACTATCCATTTCCATGATTTCATGTTGACTCAATAAATATTTTAAAAATTGATTGATATAAAGAAATTTTGAAAGTTAAAATACTCAAAATGCTGATAATTTTAAATATTTATAAGTTTTGGGAATTACAATTTTAACCTGCTTCACATATTTTTTAGTAAAATCAAGGTTTCCAGTTCATACTTCCATATTAAATCATTGGCTTTAGTCTTAAAAAAAAACTTATTCTGTCTCATATTTTCAAACTTAATCAAGGATTTTGGTGTTAAATAATTTACTCTGCCTTATATTTTCATACTAAATCTAGAATTTTAGTTTTAAAAACCTACCCACCTCACATTTTAAACCCCTGATTTAGTTTAAAAATTTGAGGTATGGTAGGTTTTTTGAAATTAGAATTCATAATTTAGTATAAAATTGTGAAATTGTATAATTCTGTTTGTGCCAGAATTAATTTGGTTAAAAAATATAATGTTGAAATTTGGAAGTTAAATCCTAAAACAATTTAGTTTAAGGTAGCAGGTGTTTTCTGTATTTTCACTTTCAGTATTTGCTTAGATCAGTGATTCTCAACATGGTCCATGTGGACCACCAGTGGTCCACATAACATTTCTAGTGGTCCATAAAGAATTCGGAGCCATAAAAATATTGTAGCCATTTCACAAAAATGTATCTAAATTATTCATACTTTGAATAATTAAAAAATATAATATAATAACCGAGAAGAAGGATTGACAAAGAAGGTGTCTTTGCCTACATATCAATAAAGGACTCACACCCAAATATTTGTCAACATGTAGATGTAAGCATCATTTCTTTCCCTGCCACATGGATGGTGGAATCTGGATTTTCAGCTGTTGTGGATGTTTTCAGTAGAAAAAGAAATAAATTAGCTCTCAACAGCAGAGGAACTATCAGACTAAGACTGAAGGACACCATCAAAATTGATTATATCTTGTGTCCGAAACAGCAAGATCAAGGTACTCACTAGTTGAATAGACTAAGACTGAATGACATCATCAAAATTGATTCTGATATTCGGTGTTTATCCTTGTTTACTAAAATGAATTTTGAGGTGTAAATAGACTGCTTTGTCTTTTCATTGAGCATTTTAGTGTGAAAATTGAACAGCCTAAAAGTAAAAGTAGGAGGGTCCATTTGAATTTTTTGAAGAAAAAAAAGGTCTCTGTCTATATTTCTGAGATGAGGTATTATGCACACTATTTACATTGCTCGGACTATCATCGTCATCTTTGTTGCCATATTTATCACAACGTTTCAGCTGTTGTATGCTCCAGCCTTCTTCAGGTGGTTGGAATGTTGAACTGAACCCTTTATTTTGCTCGTTGGAGTAGACTGTTCTAGTTCCATGTGCCATGTCTAATGGATGTCAGTTATCAGTTATCTCCTGTTAATTCCCCTCTCCAAGTTCTCCACCACCTTCTTTTGCTGTTATCATTTCATGTTTTTTTACCAGAGCTCATATTTCAATTTTCATTGTTATTATTGCTTTTTTCTAGCACTCCTTATTACTGGTTCCCATATTGTATTCATTTCTATGCTTGGTTGGCTCAGGAGATTTTTGTGGCTTAGCATATGTGCTGATTCCTTAAGTTTACAAATTTTCCAATGATGTTCTATATCTATGATTTCAAACTGATTTCACAGAGGGCAGTGATTTCCCTTTTCTCTCATTATGTGCTCAGCCACACCTGATTTTTTCACTTCCCCTCGTGTTACAGCTTTTTGGTGTTCTTGAAGACTTACTTTAAGGGGGCGGCCTGTATCCCCTTTATATTTCTTTCCACAGCTGCATGGTATGGAATACACACAATCTTTAGTCATGTTCTCCTGTATGGTCCATGTGCTGAAAAAGGTTGGCTTAGATTGATCAGTTTTTTTAATATTTATTGAGACACCACAAAAGGACAAATGCCATTCATGAACTTATAACAGAAAAGGGAGATTAATCTGAGTAAATCTTTGAAAAAATTTAATTATTAATGGCATTAGTGTGTGAGGGAAATAATAAGAAATTACCCCAAGTGTTATGTCATCTCATAGAAACACAAATGGAAAATACAGCAGTGTTTATCACAGGATAGATAAAGGAAACTATTCTCCAGTTTTTACCAAAACCAGACGAATTTCTACAGAAAAACTCGGAATAGCACAATCAGAATTTAAGAAACTTCAAATTTCTACAGTAATATCTCCTTAATGTGAATTAATAAACTTGTTTCAAAATTTGAATTTAATTAATGATACTATAGTGATTCAGTCAGTCAGTTATGAGCCATGCATGATACATGCTTAGGCGATCATGTATCTTTTGATACATGACTGACGAGGCAGATTTTTTCCCACAGTAGGTTGTCATTATTATTTGCAGTAGACCAGTTGCCATCCAAGGCTATAGAACCCAGTCTGCCATGCTATTTATCCATATCTGGGGGGAGAAGAAGAGGATTCGTACCTTTACCAAGGGTATTAGCACATAAGTGAATATAATGGATTCGACTGGAATTTGAACTTGGCTCTCCGATTCCTCAATCGAAGTCGCTATCCACTTCTCCACCACACCTCCTCTCTCTATAGTGATTACTGTTAGTTCCATTAATGTTTCCTTGTTATATAGACAGGGTAATTAGCCCTGTGCAATCCCACTTGGCCTCTGGGCAAGTTGTTCACTTTACTTTGGCATCTACCCGTTAACTTGTCCAGCTTGGGTTACTCATTACAAGCTTATGCTCCCACTAGCATAGATTGTGGGGGTGGGGACATTGAAGCAATCAAGCCACCACAAACTGAGGCAGTCAAGGGTAAGATCCTTGTACCAAATAAATCTTGCATTGGAAGTTGGGTTAGAAGGATGCGTCTTCAAGAAACCAGCATCCACAATCATCTGCAACCCAAAGGGGAAAAGGAAAAGAAGATGGGCAAGAAAATGCCTGGGGACATATTACTGGGAATAAATTAAAAGATGGAGAAGCAATTAGACAAAAGCAATGAGGGGAACCCAGAACTAAGTTTGAAGGGGAGAAAAATGGCTTCTTTATTATTATCAGTATTATGATGATGATGATGATGATGAATATGCTGTTAGTATTACTGTGATTACTATGTCCTTTTTCAGAACATTCGCATTGCAAAATAAAGACTGATATCTGATTTCAATTATCAGTTCAGTTACTATAAAACTTTCTGACAAAGGGTATGTGTGTGTTTATATATATATATATATATATATATATATATATATATATATATACACACATACATATATATATACATATATATATATATACATATGTATATATATATATATATGCACACACACATACACACACACACACACATATATATATATATATATACATATATATATATATATATATATGTGTGTGTAATTTGGCATCAACTTTTCTTTTAAACATGTTGTGTTGAATGTTAAAGACAACATCGTCCTGCATATTTTCTTTTGAATTTTCTCATATTTTCTAATAAAATATCAAAATATTTTTTAGTCAAAATTTTTTAAAAACATTTGCCAATTGTCTTGTAGCTTAATATAAACGTTAAAATCCTTTTAATTTCAAAAGACGCGATCATGTTATCACGTGCATGGCGAAGATTTTTATCATGTGATAGCTTGAAAAAGATTTTTTATTATACACGCCAAAACATCGAAGAATACGTTATAAAATTTAAATATATTATAAACATTGTAGGATGTTTCCAGAAATATTGTAATCTATACGATTAATAAGAGGTCTTTTGCTTTTAATATGTAATGCTTCTAAGATTTTGACCCTGAAGATGAACAATGATGTTCGAAAATACTAGGTTATCGTACAGACAATATTTATTTTGATATTCATTTTCAAGTCTCATTAGAAAATATGCGAAAATTCAAAAGAAAATATGCAGGACGATGTTCTCTTTAACATTCAACACAACATGTTTAAAAAAAAATATATATATATATATATATATATATATAAAGTGAATCTGGATATTTCTATAATATAAAATATTCAATATCAGTTTGGTTACTGTAAAACTTACCAACAAAAGGTGTTTTTTTCATTTACATGCAAGCTCACTGCCATCAATTCACTGCCATCAAATCAACATGAGAATAGTTGACCATGAGGGAACTTCACTCCTTAAATTCATTACATTTTAGAATTAATATATATTTATATATAACATGAATCTAGAAATTTCTATATTAGCTAAATGGGTTGAAATGAGCATAATCGAAGAAAAACAACAACTAAAACTATACAAAAACTAAAAACCAACCAAAGTTTTACAAGGGAAGCATGGCCATCATTACAGTGATGGAAGGCATGATATCACTTTTCATAGTTCATGTCAGTTTCTCAAAGCCATAGCTGTGTGCTGTTGTTTATGCTTTCATTTCATCATGACCCTTAAAATGGAATTTACTTACATTGAAATGGAAAAACACAAAAACTGTATGGTGGTGGCCATTTATTTTACAAGAAGATACTAATGAATACCAAAACCTTTTGGAAAAGTGACATGTATTAAAAAACTAAAAAGGATGTTAAAAAACTGTTAAAAGGATGGAAATTTTTCATGGATTTTGATATCATTCCAGAGTCTATTTTTGTTCAAATCCATGAATTTGTTGTGCTCATGATTAACAGTCAGTTGTTTAATTAGTTTAATTAGTAACATATATAGATGTAGGTATAAAAAAAATCAAATGTTGATAAGACTGCCTTGGGCTCCCAATCAGGTCAGGGGGCTCAGGAGTGGTATACACCGGCCATGTTCACAGGCATACAGAAATGCACAAAACAATCTGATACTTTATTTCAGACAAATGTTCTATTCTATCCAGATTGTTCTTAATTCTACACCTTTTAGACATTTTGAATACAGTCGCTTTTGAAATTTAAAAATGTGGCAGCAACATTTCAGCATTTTATGGACAAAATCTGATAATGAGAATTGTGTTTTTGCAAAGTTAGACAATATTAGTTTTAACCTGTGAAATTTCCCAGTTTTTCCATTTAAATTGTCTGATGAATCTTAATTCTTAAGTTAATGATTGAGTAAGCTCATGGTAAATTCTACAACAACAAAATATCTATAGAAATTCACTTATCACATCGTTAAATATTTGAGCTTAACAACTTTAATAAAATATTGCATCATAAATATGAATGCTGGTCATTAGTTTAAGAAATGGTTACCATTTCCCCCAAAACAGCTGTTAAACACTTCTTTCTTTCTTTCTTTCTTTCTTTCTTTTTTTCTTTCTTTCATTTTCTCATTGAAACCAAGCAGTGTCTTTTCCCTCTTTTCCACATGATCAAAATGAAATAGTTCATTATTTATGAGTTATTGGCAGGACATAATGGTCGTGCAAACTAACGAAGGGAGGGATAAGCGCAATCATAATAGGATCTTTGTACAGGATCCTTGTCTACAAGCATAATTATAATAGGATCCTTGTGATGAGGAAAAAGCACATATAAATGATTTAAAGTGTTTAAAATTTTAATGCAAAACAATATGAAAGTTCATTTATTAAAAATGTACCTTAAATGTTTCTAATTAAGAATTTTGGGATTATAATGAGTTCAGAAGGACATTTACCTTCTGATAAAAAGTTTAATGAACTGAAATCTTTTCCATACACCAGAGACTCAAAAAGTATACACACAGACTTTAGTTTATGATAGATTTTTATCACAATTTAGGGTAAGATCCTGTTACAAAACAAATCTTGTGGAGGAAGTGTGGTTAGGTAGGGGAAACTAGCATCTTGCATCACCTACCAATCACTGCCCTGACTTTCAGTTTAAATCCCTTGAAAACAGATAAACATGAAACTTCCCAACAGGTCAGAGTCAGCCAATTCAGAGTGTCAGCTCATCTACACAGATTTATGCCTAGTGACTCTCTTCACTCAAAATGATAAATGAAGTGACTATAGATCAAATGACACACTGACCACTGAAGCTATATGACAGTTTCTCTATGTCAGTGTACCAATACTTCCTTTTCTATTCTAAACTCTGAGTAATGACATTTAATAAAATGTCTTAACTTTCTCTACATCAAACAAATGTTCATTTGTATGAACATTTCAAATAATAAAACTGTTTACTATAAAAAGATACATCTACAAAAATTATTTTACATACACTTTTACACAAATCCAAAAAACTAGGCACCACAAATAGCACTTCTAGCAACAACAACAACACAAAATTCATAATACTACTGTTATGAATAATCAAGAGTAGTCGCCCCTTGTTTCGTTGCTCTCCTCTTTGGGAGAGCTATTTCTGTTTACTGGGACTATAAGAGAACATTATATATTAACCTTGTATTCTCAGTTGAATAAAGCTTTCTTAAAGCCTACACCTGCATACTTTTGTCATTACACCTACCTTCTGACAATAGTTCTCCAAAACTTAGTAAAATTAGTTATCCCTAATACTAGGATCTTTACCACTGCATACAAGACAATTGGAGATATAATTAGGAAGAAAAATAAATCCAACATAAATTCAATACTTAGCAAATAAATTGTTTACATTGTAAAAGCATTTATGTTGGAGAAACATCATGGAATCTAAAAGTCTCTATCTATGAATATAAAGGAGATTTATCTTTAGACAACCTTCAAACTCTCTCATAATACGCAGGAACAAAACTGGCCATAAGTTTAACTTTACAAATGCCACCTTAATTAAAAAAGAACATAATTCTTAATAACAACCATGAGCCGTAAGCATGGGAAGCTTTTGCTGTGTCAAACTCTCTGCCTTTGGGCAGAGAGTAACCCAGACAAGACTATGCCAAATGTCAATTCTCATCCAGGGAGGTAGACAGATACCTGGTCCCGTGTATGTGGGGCCTATGGGCAATTTTTGCCTGATCCCAAAGGCTCGGATTTCCCCACATTAAATTTGGCCTTGTGCCACATCCTACCTCGTGGGGAGGCAGGTAAATATCATAATATGCTGTCTAAGTAGTCCACCAATAGCAGTGGTTTAACTACTTCACACTGATGGTGAGTATTGTATTTTGTTGATGTTATAAAAATTACCATTTCATTTCCAACCTCTGTTTTGTTTATTCTTTATTCAATAACCCTTTCTAGGTTACAACAATGACTAAACACAGGTATAAGATAAGATTTCAGAAAATTATTATATCATACACAAATGTGTGTGTTTTTTTATCCCGTGACCCATAGGGTCGTAGAGGCACCATGTGTACTGCAGCCAAAGTAGAAGTGGTGTTTCTTGGGTAAGATAGCCTGATGGAGACCAACCATATCCAGTCCTGTTGTGAAATCCACCTATGGCTATAAAACCCAGTCAGTTCTGCTATTTACCCATAGCTGGGGAGAAGAGGAGGATTCATACATTTTTCCATTATGGGACACGTAATAAGGAAAAGAAAGCATGTGGAATTAAACACACTCAAGGTACAACGAGAGCAAGCGAAGCCAGGAGAAACAGCGAATAACATACTCAAAGACTGACTGTTTAGCAAAACAAGAATAAAGATGAATGATAAATGTTGAACTCTTAGATTAAAAAAGAAATATTGGAATTGGTGAAGAGTTATGTTGAACTATGCCCTGAAAGGACATTGCATAGAAAAGAGAATTGATTCAGTGCTTAGGTTTTTAGTGCTTGTCAAACTTTTGCTGTTTTTTTCTTTATCTATCTGGGTCGTAGGGGCACCATGTGTACTGCAGCCACAGTAGAAATGTTGTTTCTTGGGCAAGATAGGCTGACAGAGCCCAACCATCTCCAGGCCAGTTTTGAATTCAGAGTTTTTCCATCTCCTAGACCAGTTGCCACCCTAGGTTATAAAACCCAGTTTGTCCTGCTGTTTACCCATAGCTGAGGGGAGAAGAAGAGGATTCATACCTTTCCCAAGGGTATTAAAATGTAAGTGAATGTAATGGATCTGATGCGCTAATACCCTTGGGAAAGGTATGAATACTTTATATTTATTTAATATAAAATGATCAAACAATGATATCTTACAAAACAAATGCTTTAGAAATTCAGCAATGTAAGTAAAACTAAAATTAGCAGATATAAAATGTTAGATTGTCGTCCTCTCCCCTTATTCCCTTTCTCACCTCATTACACTGTTAGATAGATAAAATAAAAATGTCAATGTTTAACATTTCTGCCTGTAAAAAAACTGTGTCAATAGGACGTTTTTTCATATTCAGTTTCATATGTTTGGATTTTATTAAAATTCTATAAATAGCTTTTTAAAACAATAGATATTGCTGAGGGATAATGCAGTAATGTTAGACTTTGACCATCTTTTTAATTCAGAGTAAATTTTCACGTTTTGTTCACAGACATTTTTATAAATTCATGAATATATTTTTTCTTTATAATATGGTAAATGATAAATATTGCATTTGTGAACATTTCTTTCCTTGTAAATCAAATAAATAGTGTTTAATTGTTTTATTATTTGTCATTTGTCAAAAAGAAAAGAAAAGACATAAATGCAGTTAGTTCTAAGCTCTATAAATAGCTTTTTAAAACAATAAATATTGCTGAGGGAGTATACAGTGTCAAGAGAAAAAAACGTCCTTTTGTCACACAGTTTTCTTTTTAAGGGTACGAATGTTAAACTCTGACCATCTTTTTAATTCAGAGTAAATTTGATGATAAAAATTTATATGGAAAATGTTAAATAACTTGCTAAAATGTGTATATATCTTTATAATAGAGGTTGAGAATGTTTTGTTTTAGCTAAGCAATTCAAATGGCGCATTGTCTGTGAAAAGGTCTTAAATTCCTTCCTGTTTGTAGTTGTGGTAATATTCTTTACTACACTTAAAACTCTTGGTTTCTATGTAAAGAAAACATGTTCTAAGCGAATCTCTTTACTTGTCCAAATTGAGTAAAATCCTTGGAATCATATGAACTCGTTGAATCAAATTAATTTTATCAATTGAATCTTTATAAAAAAGAAATGGAATTATTTACACTATTTACATTGTTCAGACTGTTGTCCTTATCTTTGTTGCCATATTCATGACATTTCGGCCATTATACGCTCCAGCCTTCTTCAGGTGATTGGAATTTCAAACTGAAACCCTTTATTTACTCCACCAAGGTAGATTGTTCTAGATTCCTAAGGGAAAATGCAGTAAATTTAGTGAACTGATTCAGATAGCTGAATTTCACTGAAAGTATAAATATTAATAATAGATTTTTGCTTGAATTTCTGAGATTATGTTTTTTTTATTCTTATATATTGATAGACTCATCTTTTCTCGTCATTATCTTTTTCATCATGTTTGGCATTCTGTACTATTTAACCTTCCAGAAATATGAAAGTACCCCTTAATCTAATTATTCTGAGTGATTCATGAGGTCATTTTCAGCAAAAAGACACAAGGATGTATTCCTGATTTCAAATCTTGTAATGCTATTTAATCTGAATATATGTTATGCTGCACTTGAGTGTATAGATAAACATTTCTTGCATTTATAATTGTGTTCATTGGTTACCAATGGTCAGGTTTACACTTGAATCTGCAATCATCCAAACAGTGGTTTCTTTTGGTACTAGAGGAGTCTTACCTCGCTGTATGAGATGCAGTTAGTCTGCAGATCAGATAGTGGAATGAGAAGATATGGTCTGGAAGACTGCTCACTATTCACACTGTTTGTTTTTTCTTATCACCTGCACAAAAATAGCAGAATTTCAATGAACATCCAATAAGAAATAAAGTCTTTAGTAAATGTCATACAAAGATAATGGTGAAATTAACCATTTCCATACAGGAAACATCTGGTAGTAATAGTTGACCGTTTGTATCTGAGTAGGCCTGTCTGCTAGTGCAACTAGCCAAATCCTATTGCAAATGTCTGCTCAACACCCAGAGCCCATTTGTGGTTTATACTACAACTATGTTGAGTGGACCTTAGCTACAGTTTCTGGGGGAGAATACGTTATCTGACATGATCAATAGCCTGAACAAGACCAGTACGCTAAAACCTTCGGTTACAATGACTGTGTGACTTTGTGCCAGCACAGTAATCAATGGCTCCCAAACAGTTCTGTCTACCAAGTTTCATTCACAAGGCTTGGGTCAACCTGTGGTATGGTTTTCAGGCACTTTCCAAAGGTGCCATATGATGGGATCACCTCTACAGGTCAATAACATCAAGAAGTCACCTTCCTGACAAATTGACCATAGTGGGATTTGAACATGGGTCTCACAATCAGAAAGGGAATGTTCTAACCACTTAGCTATATGCCCATAAACATCGGGTATTCAGTAACTGCTGGTTGGTATTTATAAAATATTTTTTCTTAAAAGTTTTTCAGGAAATTCAACTTTGCAAGTTTGCTAAATGTTAAAGCTCTTATTTTTTAAATATTGATACTTGTTTTCTTCCAGTCTTTTTGGTTTTGCTAGTGTGGAATGTTAACAGCATCAATATTTTCCCTTTTAGTTACAGGTGCTATCCATTTTTGTTGTTGTTACTGTTGGAAATCTTCAAGTGATGAGTTATTTGTTAAAGTTCATTGTATGTGATTTCATAGCTCCAGCCTGTCTTCTTCTTTATGTGCTGTGTCCTCTTAAGATATAGGCGATCATGGCTCTCCACAACTTCCTGTCCTTTGTAGCTCTTAATAAATTGTCTTTTTTGTTATATCTTCTAAACCTTGTTCCGCTATCCATTTACTCAAGCTCACTAAGCAGGTTATGCTTTGTTTTCCTCTGTCCGTCTTGCCTTCAGTCTGTCCTGTGAGTATCAGATTTTCCAAGTCTGCTTTCCTCATTATGTGTCCTAGAAATGTCAACTGTCTCTTCCTGATGTTAAATATAATTTTCCTTTTTGTTTCTATTTTCTCTAACACTTTGACATTGCTCACGTAATCGGTCCATGGTATCCTCAGCATCCATCTGTTGAACCATATTTCTGTTACTTCAAATCAGTTCTTAATCTTTGAGATTATCCAGCATTCACTGCCACATAGGAGGATACATATCACATAACAGTTCAGTACACTTTTTTTTTGTTTCTAACAAAATTTTTCTATTTCTTAATACTCTGCTTAGCTTTAGGGATGCATTTTTCACTATCCCAATGTGCCTTCAGATTTTAGTGTAGCACTTTCTATCCTCTGTTGGAAGAACTTCCAGATATTTAAATTTTTGTACTTGTTTGATTTCGGTATCTGTGGTGGCCTTGTTGGGGTCAGAAATATAGACACAAAGAGAGAAATTGAGTTAAACAAATATATCAACAGAAACAGTAATACAAAATATATACAAACGAGCAAGAATGTTTGGTCTGACTGTCAAACCTAACTGCTGGAAACTTCACTCTCTAAAAGGCAGTACCTGCTCCTATTTATAGCTGGGAGAGTCCATGTGTGCATGGGTAAATTACCATAACAGCATCTCTGATTTGTAATTTGAATTTCGGGCTCATCCTTCACTAACAACCCTGCATTCTATCAGCTTTAGTCCTTCCTTCTCACTTTCCTTCTGCTTTCTGTAGAAGATTTTGTAGTTTTCTTTTTGTGTTTGCTATCAACACTGTCATCTGCATATCTTATGTTGTTAAGATTGTGGCTGCCAATAATGAATCCTGGTAGGACATCTAATTCTTTCAGAATTGCCTCAGAGTACAGCTGACGTATATGACCCAGTCTTAACTTTCCTGTCTGGAGTCCAAAAGAATCCTTGCAGCTTTGCAGGTGGTGAATCATTTCCCACCCTATAACGCCTTCCCCATAGATGAAACGTTGTAAGCCTCTTCCTATTTCCATGGAAAGTGCTCAAGAGAACTACCTTCCTTCGAATCACCAGTTCTAAACTTCACAGCTAAGACCTGCCATGCTGCACACATTGTAGCAAACCACCCTCATTTCTTTTGCATTCCATTGGTGAGATCTAAGTTCAACTTGAACAGCTTCTTCCCATGAACTGCTATTCCAAAGAAGATGCATCTCCAAATGCTATGATCTTTACCTGTTCAAATCTAGGGTTAACCATTATCTTCTCCACATATCCTCATAAACTGTACCTCTTACCTCTTAA
Organism: Acanthosepion esculentum; assembly: GCA_964036315.1. Lineage (NCBI taxonomy): Eukaryota > Metazoa > Mollusca > Cephalopoda > Sepiida > Sepiidae > Acanthosepion > Acanthosepion esculentum. Next base: position 90,087,879 of record OZ038478.1, read on the forward strand.
TCTGTCACCTTCTACCTCGAGTGGCTCAAGTGAACATTATTATGTAAACAAAATGGGAAAGTAATAAAAGTTATAAAAGAAAAACATATGGGCAGACCATAAAAAAATGTTGAAGTGACAGGATGAAAAGCTCAAAGAAAATGTGTAAGAAAACACATGAAACACAAATGTGGAAAGACAACATTTTTGAAAGAATTGTGTTGAAAGCAGTTGAATGAAATAAGCTTTATGGGGGTGGGGATTGAAGAGATCATGTTTTAAACTATTTCCCAAAATCTGAAGGTTATTTTATAACAGCAACAGGAAAGTTTTTTGTTTTGTTTCTTTGGAATTTATTTCGGAACCATGTCAATGGAAAGTGTGGAAGTTTCTAATGTTAAACTCCAGGCTGTCATAAAATTCCTGTTCTTACAAAATTAGGCTCAAAAGGAAATCGATGAGTGTATGATACTAACACTGGATGACAAATTCCTTTGGGGATTTTTCCTTAAAATTTTTTTTTCTCATATTCTCTCACACTTAGTAACTCCTTGGGCCTTAGTGGCTTTATTTTTATACTATCATAGTGTTTTGACCCCAGTTTTGGGAGTTAACTATATGCCCATAGTTAGGACTCTAACAGGTGCTACCACTCTGCGTTAGGGTGGACCTAGGAACAACAGCAATTAAGAGGTGTTTCCACAATCCTCAGAATCTCCCAATCAGACGCCTTCCTGCTGGATATAGCTTATTGTCATATCCAGGATGATGTTTGTTTGAGGTGAAATGATTAATATATATATATATATATATATATATATATATATATATATATACACAGTGTAACCCGGATATAAGAGACACCCGGATATAAGAGAGATTTTCTATGGTCCCAAATTAGAGCCTGTGTTAATGTATATAAAATAGACCAAACCCGGATATAAGAGATATCCGGATATAAGAGACTTCTTCTCCGGTCCCGACAACACTCTTATATCCGGGTTACACTGTATATATATATTATAATAAAAAGAAAGAACAGTAAGATATATAATCTGGTGTTCTTATTGATATTTTTTATTTTTATAAAACAGTGCTCAATGTAAATTTACAGAGCATAAATATTATAAATTAACTGATTTAAAATATGGTCTCTTTGCTACACAGTAATAACCATGTTTCAAAAACCAAAGCTAAAAACTTCAAATTTAATTATACAGTGTAACCCGGATATAAGAGAGTTGTCCGGACCGGATAAGTCTCTTATATCCGGGTTTCTCTTATATCCGGGTTTGGTCTATTATATATACATTAACACAGGCTCTAATTTGGGACCAGATAAAATCGCTCTTATATCCGGGTTTCTCTTATATCAGGGTCTCTTATATCCGGGTTACACTGTATAATTAAATTAAAAGTATTACTTCTGTTTCATCTTCAAGCAAATTTTGGAATAACTTATTTTTAAATTTACTGAGTTTTAAACGCACATATAAATTCATAATTTCCTGTTTCCAAGGATACAGAAAAATATCCAATCATTCAGAGAGGGGCGGTAGCGTGTTCATTTTTATTAACTATTGTTGTATCAATTATGAGTTACGTTCGAAAAAGAGGTTACGTTTAGGGAGGGTAGGGGTGCATTTTTAAACGAATTCTGACATCCGTTAAACGCATGTCGTCTGGGTCTTTTTTTATTATTAACAACAAAAAGTTTTTCGGCATTTTTTCCGATAAATTTGTACTTGTATACTTCTAAAAGAGGTGTTTGGGTTAGAATACGTTATATTTAACTACAATTTTAAAATATTATTTTTACTCTTAATTACTAATAAACTATATTTCTTTTTAAATCAAGTAAATATAATAGAATTACTTAAATTATTTAAAAATTATTTTTTCATATCAAATGTAAGTATGTATATTACTAGCACCCATTTTTTAATTTTGTTAATTTTTATTTTATTTTTAAATATTATTTAAGGAAGATTTTTGACAATGACGGCAAAGAATAGCTATTTTATTTCTTTGATTCAGTAAATTTTAATTTTTTATAAACTTAGTAATATATAGTTTCTCATTTAAAGACATTTTTATATATATTATGTTTAACGTTCTTTTTATAGATACAAGTATTTAAGCAAATGCTCTGTTTTATAATAAACAGTATTAAATAACATTTACCGGCCTGAATGTCCGAGGAATAAATTAAAAAATTAAATAAATTGTCGGACTATGTCCAATTCAAAAATATAGTTTCTCATGTATGCACAAAGGACATGGGTCATTTAATGACCTACATATTCTAGCTTTTCTTATTAATTTCCATTTTACTGTAGGTGTTTTATTGGTTTATATATATATATATATATATATATATATATATTTAGAGAGAGAGAGAGAGAGAGAGAGAGAGAGAGAGTTCGATGTATAAATTGTTGCCATCTTATATCTTTAATTTTGTGTATGTGTGTTTGTTTTTGATTTTGTTGACTGCACAGTATACTAGGGTCATCTGGGCACTGTAAGAAAAATCATGATGCAATTCACTCCTCCATAAATTAAGAAATGTCAAGCTGTACTGCTTGGCATTCACTCTAGAAGCTCCAATACAGACATTTCAGAGTATTTGGTTGTCAATCCGAGGACAGCGTAGAAGATTCAGAAAGAGTTGAATGAGTCTAACGCTGATTATGAAGGTGTTGGAGTAATCATTAGTGAGGGAAATGTTATCCCTCCATTCATCTCCCCACAGGACCACAGACTCAACATGAAGGCCTACATCAAGTTCCTTGAAGATGTACTACTGCCTTGGATCCAGAGGGTGGCTGTTGGAAGACCGTATGTCTGGCAAGAGGACTCTGCACCATACAACACAAGCAGGAGAACCTAGTCATGGCTGTCAGACAATTACTGCAACAATATCACCACTTACAACCGGCCATTTAACTCCCCAGACTACAACACCCTTGATGTGTGGTGTGCAGTTGAGTAAGAGACCAAAAAAACTCCTTGTAACACCAAACATGAAAGCAAGGATTATGGCAGCATTCACCAACTTAAACAAGGAGACTGTCTAAAAGGGTTTCAGGAGATTCCAAATGTATCTGGAGGCCATGGTGGAAGCCAATGGCAATTTTATTGAATGAATTTACTCTCTAGTAATTCAAGATATATCTGTTAAAATAAAATGTCAGTGTTATTTTCATCTTTGCATAATTTAGATGGTAATTTATCCCTTGCTGCCTGTATCTATCTATCTATCTACCTATCTATCTATCTATCTATATATATATATATATATATATATTCTGTGTATTTAAGCATCAAATATTCCTTGAGGCATCTACTACTGAAAAGAACAGACATTTTATGTCAATTAAATTTAATGATCAACTTTTCCAAATTAAAATAATCCTTCTCAGACAAGGAGGAAATTGCATCAGAAATTGTCTGAACTTTTCTGATGGAATTTCCTTTCTCAGGACAAAAACCACAATGCAGAAGTGTTTTTTACATTTTGTCATTCAGTTACCCATATATATATATGTATATATATATATATATATATACAGTGTAACCCGGATATAAGAGAGTTGTCGGGACCGGAGAAGAAGTATCTTATATCCGGGTTTCTCTTATATCCGGGTTTGGTCTATTTTGTTTTATTAACACAGGCTCTAATTTGGGACCAGAGAAAATCTCTGTTATATTCGGGTTTCTCTTATATCCGGGTCTCTTATATTCGGGTTATACTGTATATGTATATATATATATATATATATATTTGTGTATTTAGGCAGCAATCCTTCTTTCATGCACATTTCATTAAAAACGACTGACAAGGTGCTTTTATTTAGTTTTTTATATAATTTCTCATGCGATCTAATAAAGTTTTTCTTTTCAGAGGATAAATTATATAAAAACTGTCCGAATGTTCTTTTTATCCGAGCGCTTTCGGCTATACATTTAGCCATTTTCAACGATTATATTTCAACTGTTAGAATTAGAAATAGAAATAGTTTGTTATATGTATGCTTATAAAGTGATTCATTTTTTTTTTGTTTCAAAACAAAGTTAATATTATTAAGTGTATAATATGTTCAAAGTTAATATTATTAAGTGTATAATATTATTATATATATATATATATATGGACATTGCATCAATACTCAGAGGTGAAAGACTGTTTCAGGCTAAATGCAATTGTCAGGCCAGATGATTGCATTTAGAATGAAACACTGTTGCCTCTTAATGTTGACCACAGTGCTCACTTTTATATTTACCTACACTCTATATTTACCTACACTCTATATTTACCTACACTCTATCTCTGATGTATATCCTATAAATATAGCATACTCTATCTCTGATGTATATCCTATAAATATAGCATACCTTAAAACTATATTTCATCATATATATATATATATATATATATATATATATATATATATATATATATATATATATACACACACACACACAGTCATACCCACTCATACACTGCTAACCCTATATATATGTATATATATTATAGTGAATAATGCCAATGTATTTGTAAAAATGTATATACATATATATATATAATTGCAATTATTTAATTTCGGTTTAGATTATTAGTATGTTTCTAAATGAAAACTTTTTTCTCATTCTGTGCCAAATTAGTTTGCAGAGAGAGAATCGGAGAGAGTTGTGAGCCTAACATCTAAAAAACATTACCTTACATTCTTTTTGCTACTTGAATAAGTTATCTCCCTTGAAATTTTATTACCAGTGTTACTCATGCATCATGCAATTAGATCAGTAATAGTTCCTGTTGTCACTCATTGCTTTCTCATTGTATGGCCTTAAGGCTTTATTGTGATTTTCTAAAACTACTGCTGTTTTTTTTTTTAGAGGTGGAAAAAATTGACATTCCTCACGTCAATATTTACTGCTACTTAAATATTTGGTTCACCTATAAAAAATAGTATATATATATATATATATATATATATATATATATATGTATATATACTATTCTTTACAGTTTTTACATTATATATTTATATATATATACTATTTTTTGTAAAACTGTAAAGAATAGTATATATATATATATATATATATATATATAAACTGTAAAGAATAGTATATATATATATATATATATATATATATATATATATATATATATATATTTATATATATTTGGATAAATGTAAAAACTGTAAAGAATAGTATATATATATATATATATATACATATATATATATATATATATATATATATATATATATATATATATATTTATATATATATGTATTATAAGCAATAGTAATTAGGATTACTCCATAATATTGATGATCATCATTTTACCTTATAAATTAAAATTAAATTATGAGGGTTTTAAATCTATCAGGTTAACAAGATAAATCAAAATAAAACTCTGTATATACATATATAAAATAATAATAATAATAATAAGTCAAAAAAATCCTTATAAATACATCTTGATAGTAATTCATTTCATGAATATATTTAAATATTCATCTCTTCAAGTTTTTTTAGAAATGAAATCAATCTGTCCATACGATAGAAAAAAGGAAGAGGGGAAAAAAGAGGAAAAGTTTTTATATTAAAAAAAAGGAAGAAAAAAAAAATTTTAATATACCATTTAACATATATATATATATATATATATATATGTATATATATATATATATATATATGAGATGAAAATGTTTAGAAAGTACTTTAATCGCTAGATAATCCACAGTAAATTTGTGTCCAGCTTCTTACAATGTTTCACCATTCTTGGCAGATATTCTATTATTCCAATGTGGGATATTTAATAATAAAAATGAAATTGGTTACATTATATACCTAAAATATATATTTACAAAAACAAAAAATATATCTAAATTTAAAATTCCCTTTTGTACATTTTGTGTTGCAATAAGCTCTTCAATAAAGAACATGAAAGTTATATTTTACATACAGCTATCAAAAGTTTTTTTTTAAAAGATCGGCAATTTTGGGCCTTTGTTCCCACAACAAAACAGTGTGTCAAAAGGATAGTTTTTCCCTTTACACTGCTATTATTTTAACTACCTTTCCTCCTCGGCAATGTTTATTGTCTTAAAAAGTGATGATTAAAATTTCAATAAAATCTAAACATATGAAGGTGATTTTATACATTTTCTTTGTTCTTGAAAATTGGCAACAAAATTAATAAACACTGTTTATTCATCGGATTGTTTATTTACACTATTTATTCATTGTATTATTTATTTCAATGGTTGGCAAAACATTGATTCAAACTTTCTAAAATGGTAAATAATAAGGATTTCCTTATAGTTGGTTCACATATTTTAATAATTTAGTAAATTTTTATACATTTCTAAATAAAAAATATTTTTTACACTTATTTCTTTATAAATTGGTAAATGTTAACTATTGCATTGCATTAATTCTAATTGCATTAGTTTTAGAATGTTGCATTATTCTTGTATATAAACCATCTAATAAATAAATAGTTTAATATTTTTGTTGTTTCAAGAACAAAAAATATGTTTAAGTTCACTTTCATCATATGTTTAGGTTTTATTCCAATTCTAATAATCACTTTTTAATGCAATAAACATTGCCAAAGAGTGGAGATAGTTTAAAAAAAACAGTGTTTTAAAAAGCGATTATTATATGTATAAAAGTGAATTTCTTAGTTACTGAGAATTTTCAACAAAAATAAATCTATTTAAACATTAGATTGTTTATTTACACTATTTATTTATTATATTATTTATTAGAATGGATGGCAAAACATCGGCTAATTTCTATTTGATTCAAACTTTATAAATTGGTAAAAGAATAAGGATTTCTATAGTTGGTTCACATATTTTAATAAATTATTTACACTATTTACATTGTTCAGACTGTTGTCCTTATCTTCACTACCATATTCACAACGTTTTGGCTGTTGTACAGGCAACTGTACGAAGAATGTAAATGGTGTAAATAATTACAATAACTCATCTCAGAAATATAGACACAATTTAATAAATGTTTATAAATTTATGAATAAAAAATTGTTTTCATATTTATTTCTTTATGAAATAGTAAATTATAAATATTACATTGCATTAGTTTTAATTGCATTAGTTTTTAGAATGTTGTAGATATAAAATTATTCTTGTAAATAAACAATCTAATAAATAAACAGTGTTTAATAATTTTGTCATACATTCTCAACGACAAAAAGAAATGTATAAATTCATTTCTGTTTTATTACAATTCTAATCATTGCTTTTTAAAACAATGAGTATTTCTGAGAAGTGAAAGTAGTTAAAATAATAGCGGTGTCAAGGGAAAAATTGTTATTTTAACACTTTGTTTTTATGCAGGAATGAAGGTCCAAAATAACTTAAAGACCTTTGCTAATATTAACAGACTTTCCCATCTCTCAACATAATGCTCGCAATTAAATTATAATACTTAAAAAAATAACAGCCTCATTGTAGTTTTTATAATGTTCTGAAACATTTTACTGTATTAGATGATTAATTTAAGTTGTAATTTACACTAAGAGATTATTAGGACAGTAAGAGTTCAATCTCAGATATGGGTTAAATAGCATGCAGACAGCTTTAGAGCCTTGGTGGCAGCCAGTCTAGGAGAAGGGTGAATCTTGTGGAGAAAGCAACAGGAAGTCATAGTAATTCATACATATTATAATTCATAACCTGATGAACGATATGGCATTAAATTTTTTAAAAAGTTCAATATGGTTTTCCTTCTGTCATCAGGTAAAAGTCAGGGCAACAGATTCCATTATAGAGAATATCAAAGTCTGTCTATATTTCTGAGATGAGGTATTATGCACAGTATTTACATTAGTCGGACTATTGGCCTCATCTTTGTCGCCATATTTGTCGCAACGTTTCGGCCGTTGTACGCTCCAGCCTTCTTCAGGTGGTTGGAATTTCGAACCGAACCCTTTATTTCGATCACTGGGGTAGACTGTTCTAGTTCCACGAGCCATGTTTGATGAATGTCAGTTATCAGTTATCTCCTGGTAATTTTCCCTCTGAAAGTTCTCCACTGCTTGAACCAGGTATTGAACTCACACTCTTTGGGTCTAGTCACTGGATCTAACCAACGCCTGTATCCACTGTGCCACGTGTCCTTGAGGACATCTGGGTATGAATTTCTGAGTATTATAAACCTAATTTTTCAGCAACCATTTTTTTTAAGTACTCATATTGCAATTTTGCTGTTATCATTCCATGTTTTTTTTACCAGATCTCATATTGCAACTTTTTTTTTTTTTTGTTATCATTGCTGTTCTCTGGCACTCCTTACCAGGAGATAACTGATAACTGACATCCATCAAACATGGCTCGTGGAACTAGAACAGTCTACCCCAGTGATTGAAATAAAGGGTTCGGTTCGAAATTCCAACCACCTGAAGAAGGCCGGAGTGTACAACGGCTGAAACGTTGTGACAAATATGGCGACAAAGATGAGGACAATAGTCCGACTAATGTAAATACTGTAGAGAATATCAAATGCATAAGTACAGAGGAGATAAAAATAATAAAGCGGAATATTTTTTATTCAGTCTTTTTCTTTAATAGAATTTAATTTATATTTAAAAAAAAATAATTTCCCTCAAAACAAGGCAGTGAAGACATTAAGACACAAGGGGTTACTAAGTGTGAAAGAATATGAAAAAAAAAACACTATTAAGGAAATAGAACAATAAAGAACAAGAATTAATGAGACAGGTAAGCAATAAGCCAGAAGAGAGTTCCACAAGCAAGAAGTGTGATAGAAGAAACTGCTAGTCTAGAACTTAAGGTTATATCTAGCCATTTAAACAGTAAAATGATGAGGCTTTGCATTAATTTAGTACTGTGCTTAAATTCATAAAATCTAGGTACCATTCAGAAAAGTGATATTTATTTGTATTTTTATACTAAATACGGCAAAAGGCCAAAAAGGACGGTCTTCTTCTGTCTTAATGTTAAACTCAGCTAGCCACAAACACTGACCCAAACATACAACAATATTCCTTACACCACAATAGCATAAACTTACTTACTTTTCTTACTACATCCACCATAATACCGCAGTGTCTCTATGAATGTCCTAACTAGTCCCCATATGTACAATTTATTGTCTGTGAGGGGGAGGGGAATAAAGTAACAATTTAAAAACCTAAACCCCATAGAGGAAAGTTCAGCAGAACAATTTCCATGAAGGTAGAAAAGGCACAGAAAAGCTATGTTATTGCAGTCAGATAGTGACTGAAGCTGAGATGCCAGGCTAGGACTAATAAAATTGCAGATTTTTCTTTCAATTTTATCAGTAATTAATTTCATTCCTCTTTTTAAATTATTTTTTGCTTTATTCTTTTTTACTTTAATCTTCTTTTTCTTCTTTTCATCTGTTTAGTTTAGGTTAATTTTGGTTATTAATTTGATATTTCCTGATGTAAAGAGATTGCTACAAAGATATACAAAGATGTCATTTGCATGATATCCCGATATTCATGAGATCATGATATCACTTTTTCATGTATGTTGATATAATTTTTCATGTATCTTGATATCATGCAAAGATATTTTCTTTTTCTTCTTTTCTTTTGTTTAGTTTAACCTAATTTAGGTTATTAATTATTGTACTTGGTGGCATATAAGATGCATGGGTGTATAAGACGCACCTCAATTTCCGCAGGGAAAATCAAGAAAAAATTAGTAATTAGTAAAATTATTAGTAAATTGTACAACCTAGGCTAGATTTATGAGGTATTATTTTGGTTAAACAAGCCATGATTAGAATTAAATGAAAAATAATAGGAAAAAAGGACAGGAGCCTATAAAATCTTTATTATATTCAAAGGTAAGAAAACAAAATAAAAATCATGCAGTTATTACAATTGAGCAAAACAGTACAGTTACCATTAAAATTTTATTCATCTTCAAATCCATAAAATTTGTCATCTTCGTTATCAAAACTCTGATACTCATTTTCAATACTACTATCATCGTCGTTAAATAATGCGTCATCTTCCGTTCCATTGAGAACATTGCTAATACCACACGTTTTAAAAGATTTCACAACAATTTCTCGTCTAATATTATCCCAAGCTTACTTCACCCATTCGCAGACTTGTGCAATGCTGGCTCTTTTTATTCTTCCTGTAAGTGTAAGGTCGTGATCAGGCATTGCCATCCACACGTTCCACTGTTCCTTCATGTTTAAGTCTTACTTAACAGGAATTGCCAGGTAGCTAATTTCGGCCGACTATCGCGAATTTTAAACCTACATATGGCATATAAGACTCAGGGAAATTATAAGAGATAGTTTTAGTTAAGAAAAAAAGAAAAAAGTGCACATTATATGCCGTAAAATACAATAGTTTAAATTGTGTTGTCTCGTAACAATGAAGGAAAACTAAACTACCAGGAAATTTATTTTATTATTAAACACAGGTTAGAGAAAAAGTTAAGATAATATATAGTGATTTTTCCAAGAGTAGCTTAGATGTGACACAAGGCCGAAAGTAGGAGACACCAAGTGAGGATCGAACTCCCTACTCAGTCATATTGGTCTAGCAAGTTATGATAATATATATGTACACAACTATATACTACAAATTTAAAAATGTACCTATGTAGATAAACAGAGGAATATCCAAGTCTAACATAGGTTAGTACCAATGTCCAGACATTATATTTTTTAAAAGTGCTCAGTACAGAGTATAGCTTAATAATAATAATATCTATTAAGAATTATAGCAGAAACATGTTATAAACCGCTACATAAATGCAATCATATTTCGACACTGTATGTTCCTCCTTGGGCGGTGGTGCATATGGCATATAAGATGCAGGGGAATTCTAAAAGATATTTTTAGTAAAATAAAGTGTGCCTTATATGCCGTCAAATATGGTAATTCAGCCATTCCTCATGCAAAGATATGCAAGAAAACATGTCAAGGAATGGAGATTTTCTTCTCGTAATATAGCCTGTTATTTAATATGGAATGACTGCTTCCTTCAAAGAAAATGAGCTCATAAAAATGATATCCAATTAAAATATTCTTCCTTTGCTTTTTATACATCTTACTAGCAACTTCTCAATTTTTGTTGTTGTTGCTGTCAGAAGTGTTCAAGTGATGTGGTTTTCATTATTTGTTAATGCTCTTTGTGATTTTGTAGTGCTAGTCTGTAGGAAATGTGGTTCTACAGAAGGATACTGAGAATAGCATGAATTGGACATGTGGGCAATAATGAAAATTGTGGAGAAAAGGGAAACAAAAATGACACATATATTTAGAATCAGAAAGATGCAGTTAAAAATATCTAGGTTGTATAATGAGGAAAGAGGGCTTAGAACATTTGACACTCACAGGACATATGAAGGCAGGAGAGACAGAGACAAGCAGAGCATAACCTACCTAACAACCTTGTATAAATGATTAGCAGAACAGAGATTAGGAGAGAAACAGGCAAAACTATATTAAGAACTACAAAGGACAGGATGTTGTGGAGAGTCATGATCATCCATGTACTGAAGGAACAGGGCACATAGAAGAAGAATATTTAGGAATTCTTGAATGCACATACACTTTTACATAAAACTATCAATAATATATTTTTGTATTGATTAATGGAAACTACAGAACCATGTCATTTTAATATATAATATTATATATATACAAGTTTAGGATTGGTATATACGGAGTGAAATCCAATAACCAACAATTACTATTCTTTAAAGAGTGCTCAATACAGAGTAGAGCAGATATAATTATTTATTTGAATATTACAACATAAATATGTTATAAAATCACGACAAAAGTAGCCATTTTGTTTCAACACTTCTAGTGTCTTATCAAGTGACGATGTAGAATATAGAATAAATGGTTTTAAAAGTTAAACTTTTAAAACCATTTATTCTATATTCTCCATCGTCACTTGATAAGACACTAGAAGTGTTGAAACAAAATGGCTACTTTTGTCGTGATTTTATAACATATTTATGTTGTAATATTCAAATAAATAATAATATTATATATATATATATATATATATATATATATATATATGCAGAAATATAGTCTTAAAGTGTGCTATATTTATGGGGTAAAGTGCTCAATATCAGAGATAGAGCGTGTGTAAATATAAAAGTGGACATGGAAGTCAGCACTTAGAGGCCTCTAAGTGCTGACTTCCATGTCCACTTATATATATATATATATATATATATATATATATATATATATATAGTCATTCAAAGACAGACTGTTTCACTGTATCACAGCTCATCAGTGTGGCTAGACATCCGATTGCCTCAAGCCAGGATTGAAACCCAACATCAGTCGGAGATTCCACCCCTGAGCTATCAGTGCCTGGTTGAGAGGAAGGCTAATTTTTATGTAATTATTCTTTGAATAAGATATATTTAGGCAGCAAGTATTCGTCTAAAACAAGTTTGATTAAAAAGAACCAATAACGTTGGTCTGCTTAATTTTTTAATGTATTTTTCGAATTTTTGGTGAGCTGTTGATAATTTTACTCAAATTTGTGGATAAACGTTTTGAAATTCATATTTTGTTTTTTTTTGTTTTTGTTTAAGTACTTTCAAATTTCAAAATAATTATCAAGAACTGATTTGGTGTCTGTGTGGTAGCTAGAATTCCTTTGTCTACATCGTCGTATTCTTTAGGAAGCTGAACGTATGGAATGATCTAAAATGGCGTCATGTGTAAGCGTGTAGGAATCCTTTTACTCGGTTTTTCGTTGAATGTTAAACTTTTAGAGTGTCTGGATTCGATACAATAACAAAATATCGTTACAGGGTCGCTCATAATTTGGCAGTCTAGAATAATTACACGATTATCATTGAAGGAATCAAATTCAGTAGAAATTTCCTGTCCTTTGTAGCTCTTAGTAAAGTTTGTAAATTTCAATTCTCTTTCTGATATGTATATTTGTCCTTTTGTTGTCATTGTCTCTAGAACTTCCCCATTGCTCACATGTTTGGTCCATGGTATTCTCAGTATCTTTCTATAGAACCACATTTCCGTTGCTTCAAGTCTCTTCTTGTTGTAGCATACCTACGGACGATAATGGTTATGTCCCCATTCCCATAAATACAGTAGCCGATACTGCATGTATTTGTCTTCCGGACTGCAGATGGAGGTTCGTCTTCAGCTGGGCTGGTTAAGCTCTCTGCCTCCAGGCAGAGAATATCCTCAGACGGAGCTATGTCGAGGGAAACAGCGACCCGACCCCGTTTTATACGATGTCTACAGTGAATTTTTAGCTGAGTCCACGGGCTCGGGAACCCCACATTAAATTCGGACTTGTGTCACACCTGACTGCGTGGGGCAGTTGGAAGATAACGTCTGCGGTCTGCAGTTGGAGATTCATTGTGGAATTTACTTGACTCACTTCTAACAGTTGCCTACTTCTACGCGCTGCTGGCGAATCTTATATCTGTTGTTCTTGTCCTAAGTATTATCGTTCATTAGCAACCTTCGTGTGATTATTCTATTCAGTAACCTTCCCTAGGTTACAACACTTTGAGCAGATTGAGCAGAATTTACTGCCAAGTTGGAGGACCGATATTACATAACTGCTCAGTACTCTTGTCTTTCTTTCTAACGAACGATCGGCGCTTAAAACTTAAAAATAAATCAAATAGAGTTGATCTAACTGATTGTTAATCAGTTCAGCTGTTTTTTTTTCCTTTACTTTGAAACTGAATGCGTGTGTGGTAATGTAAAGTAAATATGATCCTCTACACCTTAAAAGTTTTAGATTGTCCTAAGAATCGAGAACATTCTAATGTATATTCCCTCCGTTTGGTTGAAATCATAGACGGTAACGAAGTATATTGTCAAGTCAGAATGATTGTTTGGTGTTGTGTGGACACAAAGGGAAAAGATATAAGAGAGCGTTACATCAATGCGTGGAAGAAATATGTATTTTTAAAAACCCTGCTTGACAACAGTTTGTGGATTGTCGGAGTCCGCTTCAAACTGCTATGTCATCGTTGTGGCTCATTGACTTTTTGCTGAAAGAAAAAGCTAAGGGGAAGACATAGAACGGAGAAAAAGAACGATAGAAAGTGTTATAATAATAATAATAATAATAATAATAATAATAATAATAATAATAATAAATATGAAATAGCTTAAGTAAAAGAACAGGCTTATGCGAACACACTGACACAAACGCAAGCTCATATTCACACTTGCAAACACAGACATATCTTCCCGCTTTCTCTCTTACACACACTATACAAACATGTACAGCAATGTACAAGAGCGCCCCACCAAAAATGCATATTGGCTCGCAAACATTCATAAGCACATATACAATGAGACAAACATACATGCAACAAGAATCACAGCTACTATCTCGAAGAAACTATTCATGTGAAGACCAGATGTTGATAAGCTAATTTTGAGTACTTAATTTTGACGTGTTGAATGCTGCAGTTATTGGCAAAATGTGATTTAAGTAATTTTGAGAGAAATCAAATTCTTATAGCCATGAGATGAGAGGAGAGGAGAAAATTCCCGGAACAGTCAGACTTGTGCGGAGGTAAGTGTCGCATTCAGTTTTGTTGAATACCTATCCGTAGCAGACTGAGGAAGAAAAATTGTCAACAACCAATTGTAAAGTCGAAACGTCGAAAACTTCAGGTATGAAAACCTGCGGAAATTTACTCAAAGTTATTGATTGATAAGTGGAAACAATTCATTGCAAATAAAGGTGAATAACCCTATTCAATGCCGTACTGGTTAATGATTTTACTTTGCACGACCCCCTTTCGGACAAACAATTTAGTTTGCGATTCGCCAAGTCTACCAGCGACATGCTAACTACTATCTCTCAATCTCGGGCTGTGGCTCTAGATATCTCGAAGGCGTTCAGCAGGGTTTGCTATACTGACCTTCTACGCAAGCTCGTGGGCTACGGTGTTACGAGGCGTATATTTGGCTTAATCCAGTCGTTCCTAATCAATCGAGTAATTGGGCACGCTTGCAGATCATTTCGTACTAATGCAAGGGTCCTCCAGGGCCCTGTCCTTAAACTTACTTACTGATCTCCATGAATGATGTCCCTGATGCCACCAGTTCCCAACTAGTTATTTTTGCAGATGACACTACCATTTACTCCTGTCTTAGTAGCAAGTCAGCCGACAAAGTAATCCTGGTAAATACTCTTGAAAAGGATCGCCAATCAGTGGTTAACTGGGGCAAGAAATGACTGATGCTGGACTCCAGAAGCGAAACACTCTAAGCCTTCCTGGCTTCACGTTTTCCACTGACATGAAGTAGACCAACTATATCGAGCCCGGACTACATGAATTTAAGCGTGATACTAAATTGGCAACTAGGTCTCCTTGTTTTAATATTAAACTAGCTAGATACAAACGCCACTTCTATTCTAACAATTTTTTTTTCTCGCATTTCCCACCTGTAGAAATCTCTGCGGCACTCCTTTGCAACTTGTTCCTTCTCTGATAGCTACAATCTTCAACTATTTAAATGCAACGTCAATCGTCATCATCTTTTTTATTGAACCTACTCCATTTTTGTCCTTTCTCCAATCCTTCCCATTTTCAATCTTCTCATTCACTTTCACTTCCTGTCACCTTGCTGTGGTGTAACGATTAAAAAGATATAATTAAATAAAATGTAATTGTACTTTATTTCTTGAAGAATAAGGTTGATAAAGAAAAACGGAAATTATTTATGACTCAAGTTCATAATTTGGATAAAATTTACTATTTTTATTATTATTATTTTATTATTATTATTTTTTTATTATTATATTATTATTATTATTTTATTTTTATCATTATAGCGAATTTATTTTTTTTATTTAAATGTTATTTATCATTCCGTCGGCTTTATCTCGTATCCAAGAATTTAATTTCTTTTTCTGATCGCTTCTTTTATGAAGTAGACCGATTCTTGCATTGAAAAGCTGGTAGCATTGACTGCATAGTAATGTTGGTGGAGGATGAGGTCGATTTTATTGAAGCTTTCTCTCTTGTCGTTTGAATTCTTCCTTGTCTCTTCTGCTGGCTTCAAAGTTTTTGGTTCCGATGAGGATCGAACATCGTCAGTTGTTACGGTCTCTTGTGTTTGAAACGATTTAGGCTC
>OZ038478.1:90109031-90131531 GCA_964036315.1 Acanthosepion esculentum
GAACACCGAGGAAATGAAGGTGATTCGATTCTACGAAAGTAACATACGTGTTCTAGCTGTAAAGTTTTGAATTGGTGGAACTAAAAAAAAGGAACTCACCTGAACTTTTGACATAGAAATAGAATAGCGATTGGCTTGTGACGTTGCGTTTGTGGGAAAGCGACTGTATAGTGGAGAATAAGTCTTCCTCCACAAGACCACCTAAACTATTTCTAACTCCATCAAGACTGTAAAGTGAAGAATGAATAGTTCTAGATACGGCAGTAATCCTTCATTTTTGGTCTAATCGGACACTTTTAAATCTAAAGCATGTTAGAAAGAATCAGGGACTTCCTGAAGTGATAAAATTTTCCTAGCATCTTTGACAACGCATTATGATGGACTCTTCCGTCGTTTTCGACGTATGAGTGTCTTTCGGTTCAATTTTTATGTTTATGTTTCGTATGAGACAACAATCCTTCACGGTATTTGCAAAAAAATCCACACAAAGGGCATACTGAAGGGTTGACCGTCATATGGGATGATGTATTAGTCCGAGATTTAGTGTTAATTCTTAATTCTCTCAGATGGTTGAGACGATTCTTTTCAAAGTTAGTTATGCCTCGGTGGCAGATGTTTCTCCAGTTTGCTCGGTTTTCAACAGCAAGTTCGAACTCCTCTATAGGGATGTTTGCAGCAATTAAATTGTATTTAAGTTTATCTTTGAAGCGTAACCAAGGACGGCCGACATTACGCTTATCATGAAAAAGTTGGCTATATATGAGGATTTTCGGCATCCGATCATCACTCGTTACGATGAGATGAGCAGCCCATCTGAAGAGAGCATCAGAAGGGATTCAATACCACCGACACCACATTTGATGAAAAGATCAGGGTTAGAGATTTTGTCCTGCCGTGTATAACCAGATATTGAACGAAGAGAGCGTTTATGAAAAACATCAAATTGACTGATGTCTGTCCTGTATGGAGTCCACGATTCTGATCCGTAAAGAAGTGTGGTGAGAATGACTGCTCGATAGACACTGATTTCTACAAAGAGAGTTCTACAAGCGAGAAGTGCAATAGAAGAAGCTGTTACGCTCGAACTTACCGTTACATCAATCCATTTCAGCTGTAAAATGATGAGACTTTGCTGCCAATCTAGTACTGCGCTTAAATTCATAAAGTCTAGGTACCATAGATTAAATTTCATTAGAGTTCCATTTGAGATCTGGAATGAATTTGCGACCCGATAGACGTTCAAAGTATGCGACATCTTTTACGCTACGAATTGCATTATTGCACATAGTCTATGTCGCTATAAACGAGAATTGACGCATCTGTGAAATTAAATAACTACTTTTCAATTAACAGCAAAAACCTTAAACTAGATATTTCTTCGTTATAGATTTAATTACCTTTACCTTGGTATTAGAAGCAAAAGCGGAAGAATTTAAAACATACAAAGCTATACTTTACTTGTACTAATACTTTAATTAGTTTCGGATAACCTGATTGACGGAAACAACACTTACTACCATCAATAGTCAAGTATCATTTTACTGTCGTTATAGTCAGCTACGATCCAAGTCTTAACCTTTTACCCCACGTACAAAGGTACTTCAGCGAATTTAATAACAAGCAGCGAGCGTGTTGCGGATTTGTGATGAGTTGCATGTATCAGAAGGTTTAATTGTATGAAGGCTTAGAAATGGGCGTGTTCGTTTAACACTCATCCCCAACAAATAATACAAGTAAGCATTTAAAGGCAAATCAATTAGAAGAAATCAAGGAGAAACAATGGATTTAAAGATTTCAACAAGCGTATGAATTACTAACGTGTATCAACATTGTCAAACTGCTTGTTTTTTTTTCCTGTTAGGTTTGGCTGGTTTAAATTAACCAACAACCAATCAACACTTGTTTGGGTATTTAATGTCGAATATAAATCATATGACACAAAAATCCCAATGAATGAATTGATGAGCAAGCATAGGTCCGGTTTACACTAGAATAAAAATGGTAGCCATAGGCACAGTTTACACATGATAACAAAAGTTAGACCTTGGTTAGGTTTACGCTAAACTCAAAAGGTATACCTGGGTTTAGTTTACACCTGATTAAAATAGACCTTGATCCGCTTTACACTAGACACAAAAAGTTAGACCTAGGTTCAGTTTACACTAGATTTGAAAACTGATATATATATATATATATATATATATATATATATATATATATAGTGCTGTTCGATAAAAGTGATTCACCTGATTTTTTTACTAAAAATATTTTTTGTCTATTGTTTTTGGGGTTAAAATAATTTTGAATCTAACTAATATATAGACCCCTGCCCGACCACCTAGGAAAAAAGTTTATTCACCCTAAGGTATTCTATTGGTAATTATAAATTTGTATATAAATGAGATTCAGGAAAAAAAATCTGTGCAAAAAAAGTGACTCACATATCGCATTCCAATGATTAAACTGGTAAATTTAAAGAGCTTTTGACAAAATATTGAAAACTATTTTACAATACACTCAGAACAATATTCTAGAGAATTCTAGAACAGCTTAAATTAAATCTAGAGTATTCCAGAATATTCCAGAAAGCCTCATACAGTATAAAAACAGCTTAAAATAGCCACTCAAGTCACTAACCAGATGAAAGGGTACAAACACGCATCATAACCACTTAAGGCATCTATTATTGTCTCTCAAAAGCAGGCCAGTCTACGAGAGAAATTGCAAAAATTGCTATAACCTCGCAATCAACTGTCTCTCGAGTGCTTAGGGCACATAATGATGCCACTCCTGCTCCAAGGAAGGAAACAAGGGGACAAAAGAAAAAGATTGATGATAGAACTGGCAGGGTAATCAAGAGAGAAGTTGCGAAGAATAGGACTATAACTAGCCAAGAAATTGCAGCCAGTCTAAGCGAAGAGCAAGGTGTTAGTCTTGCCTCTTCAACAGTCCGGCGGTGGCTGCTAGAAAAAGGCTACAAATCTTGTACACGAAGGTTTAAGCCGCTAATAAGCAAAGCCAACAAAGCCAAGAGACTTGAATGGGCTCACTATTACAAAAGTTTCACCGTAGAAGACTGGAAGAATGTTCTCTTCTCCGATGAAACGAAAGTTGAGCTAAATTCAAAGGATAAGGTGAGTCACTTTTGTCTAACAGCACTGTATCTATATGTATACATATATATCGTATTTTTTGTTTTAATATATAAAGTACCATGGAGATGTCTCCTGTCTCGTCACCTGTTTGTGTGTGTATATATCTAAATATGTCTGTGTGCTTATGTATTATAATCTGAGTGTGTATATTGTTTTACGCGAGAGGTGAATATCCTATTCATACACTTGGAATTAAAATGTATACATTTTTGTCGGGAAGACCAGTTGAAATTAGCGTCTGTTCTAACGTAATTTCAATGAAAAAATAAAATAAATTGAATAACATATATATTTTTCTTTTCTCATCAGTAGTTTTGTAATTTTAAACTTAATAGAGATTAAATTTAGATTTTAAAATTGATAATTTTTTACCTTTAATTTTAGTATCAAATTTTATCATATAATTTAATACGTATTGGTTAGAATAAATTCTATTTTAGTAAAACCCCAACTTTAAAGATTTTAATAGCTATTATAACCTTACTTCGTTGTCAAGTTTTTTGAATTCCCGCGTACTTGTATTTTGATTGGTCATTCCTGCTTATGTAACAGCGTTTCCCCTTACGAAGGATCGTTAATTAATTTGAAACTTTTAAAACCCTTTATTCTACATTCAACATCATCACTTGATAAGACACCGAAGGTGTTGAAACAAAATGGCTATTTTTGTAGTGATTTTATAACATATTTATGTTATAATTTTTAAATAAACAATTATATATATATATATATATATATATATATATATATATATAGTTAAATTTGTAAAACAAATATTCAACAGGACTAATATTGATCGTAAGTCATGTCTATCTATGCTAAATTTTTTTTTACTAAACTTTTTTTCTTTTCAAATACAAATATAACTTGAAATGGAAACATAATCGCTTTTGAAAACTAAATTCTCAATGTATCTTGCTTCTAATCTCTTTCAAAATAATGAGTAATTAAATTCACTTTTGAAGAAATGTTTGTTTCTTTAATGTAATATTTAAAAATAAAACTTTATTTACTTAAAAAATCTAAATTCTCCTCCAAAATAAATAGTAAATAATTATTTTTCGCAAGAGTAAGCTCGCTATAGTTTTTGCTTGAAAAAATAATTAAATTTAAATATCTTTAAATATATCTTAATTTAAGTTTATAAACTGTTTTATTAATAATAATTTGAAAAAAAAGGTTAATCAGATTTTATCTGTTTGATTTGTTTGAAAACAATATTAACAGAGTATTTATGTTAGTATTTAAATTAAAAAATAAAGTGTCTTTTTGATGCTCAACCCCACAACCCCCACACCGAATGTGGTATTGGTAGTGTGGTATTTTCTAAATTTAGTTATTTTGTAAGAAACACCCCACCCCAAAAAAACAATGAAGTTTATTTTTTAAACATTGAATAAAAAATTATTTTCCATAAGATGGCTGAAAAATATCAATAAACTGTCAATAATAAACTATTATTCAGAGATCTTCCGAACAACGCCGGGTATCCACGCTAGAGTTAAAATATAAGAACACTTCAAGCAAAATCCAAGCGAAAACTGTACACTGTAGGGGACCGGCGGGTTAATGTGAGGATAAAATCTCTGGACTAAGACTTCCTGCTGGCCAGTCCCGCTACATAGTAATGTTGGACTATGATGGAGTCCAAAGAAAGCAAAATAAAACGAACAAGACAGATATATATGTACAAAACAAATATACATCATTTAAAACATGAATAAAACGTTAGTGTCTGTATGGAAAGTTATTGTGTTGTGTGTTGAATTGAAATGTCCGTACGGGGTGTATTTGTTTTAGCGTATTCCCAGAATATGGGAAACGCTGGTTGTGTGTAAGAGTTCACATATTGGAAATTTTAAAGAGAAAGTTTTTGGTACCTCGCCCCACGTGCGAGGTTTCGGCCCGCGGCCGAAATCGAGGTAGTTGCTCACACGTGGACGTAAGCAGGAAAAAGAGAAAGAGAGAAGGATGAACGAGTATTTATACACGTGGGAGAGAGACCCCTGTTGAAAGGGTACGAAACGAAGAGGAGATAACCCGATAACACTTAAAATGCAATAAAAATATAAAGACAGTTTTACATTTAGTTGCAAAAGTAATCGAATCGAGTATAATTTTTTTTAAAAATTTCGATATTATTTAAAATTTTTTCATTGCCGTGTAAAAGTTATACTTAAACTTAAAAAATGTATTAACTTAATTAATATAACCTCATATGTAAAAACATGCATTCTGTTTTTTGTTTTTCTTCTGTGAATTCAATATCCCAATAGTAATGAAATTACGAATCAATTGAAAAAAAAAAATCAAACCGGTGATAGAATTTAAAATTCAAATTGATGGTTGTCTTCATAAAACGGAATATAAAATAACAGAAAATATTTAGTTTAGTTTTCGTTGTTCTAAATGATTTCTGGCATCAATATTATTTGAAGAACAAAGCAAAAGGAAATATAAATGAGTTATTCAAATAATAATAATATACATATTTTAATAACAACAACAACAAAAAAAAGCCTGTACTTATATTTTATGAATTTCCCTACATGTCCAAACGGCTGATCATTGGTTAATTGCAGGTGGCAGTTGCCTAAGTTAATAGTCTAATGTTAATGTTACCTGGCTGTTTCTGCCCCAGTACGTCTTTGTATCGCTGTTCTGCTTACCTGCAGTTCCAATTTAGACACTGATCATTTTATTTTGTATATTTTCTGTCATGGCGTGACAGAAAACTAACTGACAAAAAGTAGTCCTCTCATAAGAGAATCCTGTTCTCAAAATGTGCGTCCATCAATGCGAACCTTTTTCTTTTTTTGCAGCCACTGCCAGATGCACGCAGATATTGACTAAAATGGCTTGCTTGCAAAGACACATTGGTTTTAGGGAGAACTAAAGTTTTAATAGCTGGTGCTTCAGACCAGAATCAAATCTTATGCTTTGAATGTCGTAGTTTTGAAGATAGTCTCATCTGAAATTAAAATATTACTTCTCCCCAGTCTTGGCAAATACCTATTCTACCACTCAAGTATATGCAGATGGATATTTCAAATAAAAAAGAATTATATAGACATAAACGCTTCCACATACACACACACACACACATTTTTTTTTCAATTCACCCCAAGCAAGGTGGTAATGCCACTAAGGCGCAAGGGACTACTGGGAGTGAAATAGAACGAAAAGACTTCAGAAGGAGCCAGAGATATAATCCTAAATGGGAAGCAAGGAATAAAAGCTCTACTCCTGTTCAAAATGGATGATAGGCGAACATATCTACTTTTATTGAGTGAAAGAAAAGAAAAAAGTGAATAAATAAAGGAATAAATAACGAAGATTGTCAGTGAATTATATCTATGATTAAATGTCAAATGTGAGTAAAATAAAATAACTCAAGTTTATTTACTTATATCTACATACACACACACACACACACATACATACATACATACATACATACACATACATACATACATACACACATACATACATACATATAGTAAAGCCTTTAAAAATAATATGTATCTCATTGCTGACATGTGCTTCGTTCTTTTCTCTCAAATCTCAGGTGTTTCTGTTATCCCAATACCAAGAGCAAAATCCACCCCCCCCCCATTCTCGTTTAAAAAACATAGTTAGTTCATTTTTTTTTCTTAATCAATTCCCATAAAAGTGATAATCTCACGAAGTCACAAAGGCCTTCTGGGAGTGAAAGATATTGAAAAGCCTTTACGAATAACCGGAAACCCAATCCTAAACAGGAAACAAGAGATAAACAACTACTCCTGTTTAAAAAAAAAAAGACCTGGGAGAATTGAGAACCGGGTAAAGCGACGAAGAAACGTTTATTCAGATATAGGTATATATTTATACAAAGGAATTACACCATGTAAATATATGCAAGAACGCATTTAGTGTTTAACTATACATTCTGTCTTCTTACAAATGATGTTTAGTCCTGTCTTCCCTCTTTACTAATCCTGTCTAGGAGTTCCTGCAGTTTTCGTTCTGTGACTGCTATCAATACGGAATCATTTTGCTATTAAGATTGTGACCACCAATTATAAATTCTGCTAGAACGCTTAGTTTTCTTGGAATCGTCTCGCCGTATAGGTTAAATATTTTTTCGGTTAAGAATTCAGATAAACAAACATCAGCAGCAGCTGAGTTAAAAAATACAAAAACAAAAACAGATGCCAAATTATAGCATTCAAGTATATGTATATATGTTGTATCCTTAAAGAGGTTACAAACAGACAAAGGTGGTACTCGAGTGAAGGAACAGCGACACGCGCGTAGATGAAAGAAAGGGAGGTTTATTGTAAAAGAAAATACACTACTTCCCGAAGGAAGGATATATGCCAACCGCCCGACGCGGTCAGATGTAGCACAAGGCCGAATTTACCGCTGGGTATCCGTACCCGTAGGCTCGGGCAAAATTTCCCCGTAGACCCCGTAAAAAACGGGGTCTGGTAGCTGTCTACCACCCCAGACGAGACTCTGCCCTTCGGCATAGCCTCGTCTGGGTTCCTCTCTGCCCGAATGCTGAGACTTCGACTAGCTTAGCTGGAGACGAATCTCCAACTAATTGCTGAACGAAGCCCCCCCCCCCCCCGCCTCGTGCTTACTATATATAGCTACTGATATAGTCAGTCCGCATAGGCGATAGGGAGTGAGGGAATTCCATTACAACAATATATATTTTAAAAAATCATTTATATAGACGTAAATGCTTCTCTGAGCACCACCACCCCACTACATATATATAAATCGTTTATTCAAATACAGGTATATATTTATACACACGGATTATATCATGTAGATAGATGTATGAACACATCTGGTGTGTGAACATGCGCGTATATTAAGAATGTCCACTTATTCGCTAAAAAAGTGGCATACCCTGATGAAAAAGGCCCCAAACTTAATAAAAAACAGTTTTATCGCGAAAAGTTTATGGTATTAATAAGAGAAGACACCAAAGTATTTTTAAATATTTTAAAAAAATTTATTCCTTTTTAGCACGTTTGAAATTTTGCTTGAAAATCTTGTTTTTTTTTTAGGCCAGAGGTCGACGTAATATTTAGCATTAGGTTTTTTTTAACGCCTTTTTCAGTTGAAAACACATTAAAGTGGATATTCTTTCAAAAATCAGAAATTTTAGATATGTTTATATATGTATTCAGAGGACTTTGTTTATATATATATATATATATATATATATATAAAACGATGATGAATCGTTTATTCAATTACAAGTATATGTTTATGCACAAATTATACACGAATTATTTTATGTAGATATATGTATGTATGTATGAATACATTTAGCGTGCGGACATACGTGTGTATATATTCAGAGGCCTATGTTTACATACACAAAAGCGCGTGCATGAGCGTACACACACACACACACACACACACACACACACACACACACACACACACACAATTTCAAGCTACTTGATCGGCCTTCTGAATAGCTGTCACCCGACGGTCGTCCTCATCAAAAACATGATACGACATCAGACGGACTGAGCCCACGTCATAAACACGAACAACAATAGAGGTAAGTGGGCAGTGTAAAAAAAGCACATCCATCAATAAATTTATATTGGCAGAGAAGCAAAATTAAAATGATGACAGAATTTACAACAATATAACGTACGTATATCATTGCCATGAGTCAAGATGTAAGTAAAACATGACAATATGACTGAAAAAAGAAGTAAGAAAAAAAAAAAAGAACTACGCCATTTATTTACCGTTTTTATTCACAGTAGGAACAAATTTGTTCGAAAAAAGAAAAAGAAATGAATACCGAATTTTTACGTAATATTAGTCCTTCTATCGATGACACAGTGTTGATAGCAGACACGGAAAGGAAATTACAAAACCTCCTACAGAAGGTAGCGAAGGAGAGCGAGAAGAAGGGACTAAGCATAAACTACAAGAAGACAGAGTGTATTGTCATCAGTAAAAAGATGAGGCCGAAATGTGATTTACAGGTCGAGGGCACTAAAATCAAACAAATGCGGAAATGTAAATATCTGGGAAGTGTTCTGACAGAGGACGGTAAGTGGGACGCTGAGACCCTAAGACGTATTGGGATGACCAGAGACACATTTCAAAAGCTCAACAGAGTATTACGAGACAGGAAGATTTCGTTGGTAACAAAGAAAAGAGTAATGAACTGCTACGTGATATCTGACCTCCTTTACGGCAGCGAATGTTGGACGGTCTCCTCAAAGATGAAGAAGAGACTCGAAGCAACGGAGGTATGGTTCTACAGAAGGATGTTAAGAACACCATGGATCGAACACGTGAGCAACGATGAGGTTTTGGAGAGGATGTAAACAAGGAGGAAACTTATACTTAACATCAGGAAGAGGTAACTGAATTTTTGGGGATACGTAATGAGAAAGGAGAGCTTGGAGAATTTGATACTCACAGATCGAACAGAGGGGAAAGAGAGACAAGGGATAGAAATGTGTGACATACCTACCGGGTTTAAGCAAGAGGAGGACGGAACAGGGTCTGGGAGAAGTAGCAAAGGGACAATACATATTGCGAACGACAAGGGATAGGAGGAAGTGGAGAGCCATGATCGCCTACGTCCTGAAGGGACACGGCACATAAAATACGATATGACAGTGAATGTTGGACAATCTCCTCACAAATGAAGAAGAGACTTAAATCAACTGAAATGTGGTTCTACAGAAGGATGTTGAGAATATCATGAACCGAACATGTGAGCAACGACGAAGTTTTATAGAAAATGCAAACAAAAAAGACATTTATACTTAACATCAGGAGGAGAGATTTAAAATTTCTAGGGCACATAGCGAAGAAAGAAGGCTTGGATAATTCGATACGCACGAGAGAGATTGAAGGCAAGAGGGACAGAGGAAAACAACCCATAGCTTATCTAACGAGCTTGAGCATGTAGATAAAGACGTTGGTTAGATCCAGTGACTAGACCCAGAGAGTTGTGAGTTCAATACTAGGCTATGGCAGTGGTGAACCAAAAACTTGGAGTTGAGTTAAAGGGAAAATGACTGAGACACCCGGAAGAGGCATGGTACATGAAACTAGAAAAATCTACCCTGCTTAGATGGGCGGCGGTCTCGGGATTGGAAATTGGAGAACGGAGTTCCAATTTGACAATGAAGGTATGAATCCACCTTTTCTCCCTCTCCCGCAGCTATGAGTTAAATTGTCGGACTTGTATCAGTAAATCATTATCTCCCCAAAATTCTTATTATCCAAAAATATTTTCTGACTTTAAATAACCTGAAAATGGTTGATAAGCCGTATGCAACATATCAATCAATCACTTCATCTGTGTGCGAAATGTTAATATATGAACTGAAAATTTGAATGCATAGTAAATTAGCATGCTAATATTTTAGATATTTTTGACCTGGGTTCCAGCATCGAAAATCTGTTTGACAGAATACTATCTTACTGAGAATTAGCACGACTTCTGGGCAGCATATTTACTGAAAACGGCAAACTAGACAGAGAAATTGAGACCAGATGTCAGAAAGCCAACGCAGTCAGTTACGAACTTGCTTCTTTTCTAAAAATCCGAGCATTTCCATGAGCATCACGCCAGATCTCATCAATGCCATTTTCCTACCAACGCTGACATGCCAGTGCCAGACATGGCTTCTAACAAAAACCCTCGAGAGGAAATTGAGCACTTGTGAAACGAAATGCCTGAGGAAAGCAGAGAACAAGACCAGACGAGACAAGATCAGGAATGAAGCAATAAGAGATATGGTAGGAGCAATACCAATGATACAACACATCGAACGACAGACGATCAAGTGGTTCGGACACCTCACTCGTATGCCTATCAACCAACCAGCCCTACGAGCATACACCCTCAGGTACCCTGGTTGGAGAGCGAGAGGCAGACTAAGAAGACGCTAGAGCGGCTCAGTGGCAGATACTCTCAGAGCCCATGAAATATCGCTCCTCCAGGCCACTCACCTTGCCGCTGACAGACAACTGTGTCTCCTCGCGAAGCCAACAAAACACGCAGAAGGACAAACTAAAACTAAACCACGACTTCTTCGGAAAGATAACGGAGTAGTTTCCTGTTGCCTTCTCCACGGTTTGGAATTAAAGGTTTTCCTTCTTCTGGTTGCCATCTAAGGTTCGAGAGTCCATTCTACCCTATGTTATTTGACATAAGTGAAAAGAGATTAATTTCATTTGTATCCTTAAAGAAGGTTACAAACAGACAAAGGTGGTACTCGTGTGAAAGAATAGCAACACGCGCGTAGATGATAGAGCGGTTTATTGCAAAAGAGAATACACTACTGAAAGACAGGGATCAGGCAGCAGGCTAATAATTCCCGAAGCAAAGCCCCAGGTATATCCTGTGCTCACTATATATATCTACTGATATAGTCAGTCCACATAGGCGATAGGGAGTTGTGGCACATTCTATTACAACACCCCACTGAGCTAATTTTCCCATTAAATTTTGCTCAATAATTCCCCAAGGGTACTTGTGTGAAAATTAATGCAATAAACTTTTTTTTTTTACAGTGAGGTTCACCCTGTACAAGGCCCGGGGGCCACTCGTGGTAGAGGTTTACAGAGTAAAAGACAGTTTATGTGGATAGGAGGGGACAATAACAGATAACTCTAGACTTGAACGGGCTAAGATTGTAGTGACATATATGTGTGTGTGTGTGTGCATATATATATATATATATATATATATATATATATATATATATATAAACCTAGAGAGCCAGACAAACCTACCAAGGTTTCTCCTAAGCGGATCGTCAGGGAACTTTCCCTTTCTAGGTCTGCTCTACTTTTGTATTCAGCACTTTTTTTAGTTAGTTGATTACTCGTATCGGGTTTTTTTCTTTGGGCTTTGGACCTGTATGTTGTACGATTATTTTCGACAGACGTTCATGTTCATAGCTCTTTCTTTTTTTAAAACCTTTTTTTCCTTCGATATTGATTTGGCAAATCAAGAAACCGAAGGTTTTCCGAAACGGGTGTAGTTACCTATAGATAGATAGATAGAGAGATAGATCGATAGATAGAGAGAGAGAGAGAGAGACAGACAGACAGACAGACAGACAGAGAGATAGTAGCCAGTGAATCTATCATTTGATAATATGATGGCACTAAGAAATGTAGTTGGCTAAAGTACTTTCCATGGAAGTATCAATAAAACAATGAGAGGCTTGCCACATCCCGTCTGTGAGAGAGGAGCTGCAGGGCGCAAAATAATTTGTTACCCACAAGGACGCGGAGACGCCTTTGGAATCTATCGAGACCAGGTCTGAATTTGAACAACGGCAACAAGAATAAGAACAAGAATAAGAACAACAACAACAACAACAACAACAACAACAACAACAACAACAACAACAATAATAATAATAATAATAATAATAATAATAATAATAATTTAGGAGCTTTTGTCATGACGTTAACCTTGAAATTTTTATTAGTTTTTTCAGGCTTGAACTGGTAATAAAACACATTTTGTATCCAACATCACTTGCATAACAATATTCGTTCTTCAGCATCGGCGATGAGACAAGAAGTGGCGCTTTGCAAGTAAATTTGGCCGTCAGCTAATCAACCACGGAAAAAGTAATTCAGGAATTTTTGTGTTAGGTGTGGTTACGAAACCTGTTTATCCGGGTATAATAGGTAATTTCTTGAGAATCAGCTTGAAGTAAACAGATATTTGGCCCTGTTTCAAGCCTCGTCCATTCTTTTTGAAATGATCATTGTAGATTTAAGCGACAGCAGGAATGAGAGTTTAGTGATGGGACGAGCGAATAAAGTCAATTGCCAGAATAGTGAGGCTCGTTAAAACCTAGTTAAAAAGGAGTTGACAGCTTTTTGTTTCACCACTGCCGGAGGAATTTAGTATTTTTAATCTGCACAAAAAGAGAAAATAAAAGCAACAACAAAAAAATAATGCACATGCGCGTTACACCAAACCACACACACACACACACACACACACACACACACACACGTACACACACACACACAGATACGTGAGTATGTGTTTGTGCGTGAGTCTAATTATTATGACAGCATTTATTTTCCATGAATATATATATAGCCTTCTTCCTTGTCAATGCACTTAGTTCAATCCGACTCCTAACTATATGTTAAGCTACGAAGTTACTGATGTTCCATCCTATATATATATATATATATATATATATATATATATATATATATATATATATATATATATATAGTAGCCAGTGAATCTATCATTTGATAATATTTAGAAATTGTGGAAATGTTTAATGGAATAGTTAATATTTATACTTTTAATATAAAGAAACCTTGAAGACTGCGGATAAGAATTCTAAAAATCGAGAAAAAAGACAAAATTCTGAAAAGTCGATAAAATTTGAATGTTTTTAAACATCAAAACTATTTTCATATTCTTGAATTTATTGAAAACATTAAAAAAATTGCGAAAATGCGTACAGAATAAGTACTCGGGTTACGACAATCCCGACTTCCAATTCGTGGTTACGACGCAGTCTCCATTAAACTTGTTTCGACTTTTGCCTCGTTTTTATGACGCAAGATCTTACGGTTCCGCATCACATCTACCGAGAGCCAATGACATCACTGGCAATAAATATACAAGCAGCTTAAAACAATTTCATTTCATTAATTTATAAGTATTATTTTTATTTCATTATATGTATTATATTTGTGCCATCCATGTGTTATTCAGTCCTAGTTATGCTAACATATGTTATAGAAATGTGTTGTTATATCCTAGATTATTACTTTATTTACTATTGCGTTGACATAGGTGAGTGATGTAAGTGCTTATTCACGGAAAATCGCGCGTACGTTCCGACTTACACGGAAAACAGCGTTACGACGTCTATGTAAGTCTATCGTAAGTCGAAGGCTCCCTGTATCTTTAGATGCGATTATTTTTATTTGGAGAGATCTTCTTGACTGACTAGGACTAAATATCAAAGAACCACAATGACAATATATATATATATATATATATATATATATATATATATATATATATATATATATATATATATATATATATATGCGATGGATAAATTGTAAAAATTACACTAAAATGAAAATAACACTGACAATTTCATTTTAACAGATATATTTACCAAAATTACACAAAAATATCTTGAAATACTAAAGAGTAAATTTATTTAATAAAATTGTCATTGGCTTCAACCACAGCACCCAGACAACCTCGGAATCTCCTGCAAATCTTTTGGACGGTCATCTTGTTTAAGTTGATGAATGCTACCATAATCCTTGCCTTCAGTTCATCTTTGGTCTTACAAGGGGTTTTGGTAATCTCTCGCTCAACTGCGCCCCACCCATAACAATCTAGGGGATTGCAGTCCGGGGAGTTAGATGGCTAGATGTAAGGGATGTTATGGTCGCAGAAATTGTCTGACAGCCATGACTGGGCCCTCCTGCTTGTGTGGTATAGTCTTGTTGCCAGACATAGAGTCTTCTAGCAGTCACCCTCTTGACCCAAGGCAGCGTTACCTCCTCAAGGCACTTGATGTAGGCCTCCCTGTTGATTCTGAGGCACTCACCCAGAAATGTGGGTGTTCTTTTCTTATCAGAACGATCAGAGTGATTTTTCCAAGCTGCTGTACCTTCATAATCACCATTAGACTCATCCAACTGTTTCTCTGAAATGTTCGTATTGGAGTTTCCGGTGCGAATGCCAAGCAGTACAGCATACCGTTTCCAAATTTCTGGCGGAGTCTTTTTCACACAGACGGTGCCCAACTAACCCTGCAATATTGTGTAGTCGACAAAATCAAAATCAAACAACATGCATGCGCGAAATTGAAGATTAGCGCCAATTTACCTATCGCACTCTGTATATATAATCTTATTTCAAATCTGAAAGAAGAATTTTAGTTATATCCGCGTATATTAGGTACTTTACAAGTACATACCTGAGCTATGATAATAAGAAATGCTCTGGCCTGAATAACGTATTTTTCCCGAGTCAGTTAAGGTTACAACATACATTACGTACATTAGAAACCTTTAAAAAACTTTTAAAATAACTTTTTGGTAAACCTTTAAAAAACCTAAGTGCAAGCTACTATTATTTTCGGTCCTCTATATTTTAATTTCATTTGAAAGAAATTTGTAATTTTTGATTGAATTTCCTGAACGAAAACCTATTATTATTATTATTACATCTGATGGAATAGTCTATACCTACCTTTCACCCCCTCCGGGATAATGCACTTTACACCAATAATCACTTATTAACCAATCAGCATCTTAGTTTCAGCAAACCAGACTTTTCATTGGCTTAGACCTCTAAAACTGTAGCCAGTTTAAGCAAAAATATCTTTTCGCGCCTAACGTTTTTGAACCGATTTTTAGACCCAAAACTCAATAAATAGAAGCGTCCAAATCAATTCGAAGGAGTCAGAAATTCACCCTGGAGAGATGCCAAACTAATCCACGCTAGTCAAATCTTTGACCAACTAAAATTTTCCCGCGCAAACTTCTCTGACACAACAAACAGCATTTCGCTCTCCCAGGAACAATTGCTTACAATACTAAAGAAAGTGAAATAACACACTACTAAATAAGTATTCGTAAACATCCAATCAAACACCAAAACAACTAAAGTTACACAACTCTTACCAACTTTGGACATTAATTTAAACAAACATATGCATACACACTATTGACTGAACTCTCACAAAAGACACTTTTGTACACGACCAAACACTTTGTTTAATTTCACACACAAACCTTAGTAACAGTTTCCCACACACTGAAACTTGGCATAAATACACTACATAATTCAAATCAAGCATTCACACTTGTCCAACAATATCTGACTTAATTGTGTATGTTAATTTTATATAAATCAATGTTATTGTTAAACTTTTAATTATGTTGTTTTCACTTTGATTTCTTTTGATTGATTTGCCTTCAATATTCCTGTTTCTTAATTTGTTGTGGATGAATGTCTAAGAACACCAACATCACTAACCCTTGTGATAACCTAACCTTCTGATATCTTAAAATATTCGCCAGTCTGCAACACATCTATTTATTTGAAATGTTGTCGTCATCTTATTGTTATAGTAACATTTCTCTCGTTGAAATCTCCGAACTTCTTCTGGTGTATGTCGTATTCGCTAAACTTTTCGTAATTTTGAACCTAATCCTTTATTCCATTCACAGAGGCATACTTTTCTCATTCGGTTGTCTATGCTAAGGGAGATAACCCGTATTAATTAATTGTCTGTATTTCGGTTCGAAATTCCGGAAACGTCACCGAATGCGTGCGGAAACTGAAAAGTAAAATGGCCTAAACAGTGTAATAATAACTATCGGGTTATCTCCTCTTCATTTCCTTAACCCGTCACCAGGGGTCTCTCTCTCCCGGGAGTATAAATACGGGCTGACCTTTCGCCTCTTTCTCTTTCCATGGCTCTTTTTTCCTGCTTACGTCCACGTGTGAGCAACTACCTCGATTTCGGCCGCGGGCCGAAACCTCGCACGTAGGGCGAGGTACAAAACTTTCTCTAACATATCCAATATGTGAACTGTAATACACAACCAGCGTTTCCCATGTTCAGGGAACACGCTAAAGACAAAATTCACAACCGTACGGACATTTCAATTCAACACACACACAAATAACTTTCCATACAGACACTAACGTTTTATTCATGTTTTAAATGATGTATTTGTAATTCGTGTATCAATCTGTTTGTCATTAATATATAATTGTTTTGTACATATATATCTGTCTTGTTCGTTTTATTTTGCTTTCTTTGGACTCCATCATAGTACAACATTACTATGTAGCGGAACTGGCGAGCAGGAAGTCATAGTCCAGAGATTTTATCCTCGCATTAACCCGCTGGTCCCCTACATAACAAACAAAATAAGGATCATATAAACTAAAAGCTTAGAAAAAAAAATACAAACTTGCAAACATGGACCTACGGGCACGCCAAAAAAAAACCGGAATGTCCAAAGAACGTTTTGTTCGCATGACACCACCTTTCGTTTAACTACCTTCACTCCTCGGCAATGTTTATTGTTTTTAAAAAGCGATGATTAGAAATGTAATAAAACCTAAACATATGAAAATAAATTTATACATTTTCTCTATTCTTCAGAGACAACAAAGACAATAACAACTATTTAATTATTAGATAGAATATCTTTTTAATCATTTCACCACAAGCAATGTGCTAAACCCACTATGATGCTAGAGGTTACGGCGTGTGAGAGAAAACATCGAGTATATATATATATATATAGAGAGAGAGAGAGGGGGGAGAGAGAAAAAGAAAGAGAGCGAGAGAGAGAGAGGGGGGAACAAAAAAAACACCCACCTGACCACGCGTTTCAATTTTTGAAGTTTCAGGTAAGCAAGAAACCGGAAGAATGTTTCCACAAACGAGAAGTGCGAGAGAGTAAGCTATTAGAATAGAGCTTACGGTCACAACTGGCAGTTTCAACAGCCAAATGATGAGACCTAGCTGCCAATCTAGTGCCGCGCTTAAATTCATAAAGTCGAGTTGCAGAAGAGAAACGCTCAGCAGAAAAATTACAATGAAAATTTTTATAGAAAAGACACAGGGAAGCGACGTTTCGGCGGTGGGAAAGTGGCTGGGGCCGAGATGCCAGTTCAAGACCGATGGCATTGTAAACCTATCTTTGGAGTCTATCAAGAATCTCTAGATACAGAGCAGAAGCAACAGATCAGATGTGGAAGCAATATTCAATGCACGGACGATTAGTGGGCTTATAAAGATGCCAGATAGATTCTGGTGAGAAAAACTGTCTAGTACGTGACAGTGAAACAACTTTCCTAGCTGCAGACCTAGTAACTGATTCAACATAATATTTCCATTTCATATCAGTAAAACAAAGTTAAATCGAGAATGTACAATGACTTACTATCCTGGAGGTTAGTGACAGCCACGCTGCGACGATGATCTCTTGCTGAAGCGACGTTTTCGTAAGAAGAGCAATGTGTCTACCGTAAAAAAATAATTTCCTTTTCTCATCTAATATTTAACAGTTTTTACTTTTGGTAGCGTCTCGGCCAGATTGAAATTAATCCGTAAAACGACACGTTACATGACCACGCGTTAAATCTTAAATCAGGCAAATATAATAATTGTCACTCCATTTGCAACTTAATACATCGACAAACGGGAATATCTTAGTTTAGCAGCATACGGCCACATCACGTTCAAACACCGGTTGCCGTATGATCACCGAGGTTAAGCAACGTCGAGCTTGGTCAGTACCTAGATGAGAGACCACTTGCTGTCATTTTGAATGCGCAATGGATAACAGTCATATGACCTTAAAACACTGGTTCTCGTACAATCTCCGAAGTTAAGCAAGGTTGAGTCTGGTCAGTACCTATATGGGTGATCATTTGAGTGTAGTAAGCTTGGACGTGCGGGTGGTGTAATGGAGAATGGCCATATCACGTTGAACCACAAGTTCCTTTACGATCATCGAAGTTAAGCAACGTTGATCCTGATCAGTACCTATATCACAGACCGTTTGCGAATACCAGGTGCTGTATGCTCGGATGTGCGGGTGGTGTAATGGATAATGGCCATATCATGTTGAACCATTGGTTCCTGTACGATCACAGAAGTTAAGAAAAGTTGATCATAGTCAGTACCTAGATGGCTGACTGCTTGGGAATACCAGGTGCTCGGAATTGTTAATTAGTAAGAGTTGTAACACTAAACCATTACTATTTCCTAAAAAGAACAACAAATCTTACAATCTAAAAATATTTTCTTGCTTGAAATAGGCTGCAAAAGATTGATAAGCTGTAGAAAACGAATGAATCAATCTTAGTTTGGCTTCTTTTAGACCATTGACTAATTCCGTCAGAATATGGGACAATAGTTTGTAATAATTCCAACTCCTAGCACTTGTGTATTCAAACTGAACTTCGTAATTACAGCACCTTCAAGTAGTTGAAAGTTTGTGATCTTGGAAACGGTAGCGACTGACCTGGGTATGACGATAAACTACATCCTCGTCCTGGTAAGACTATAAACTACATCTAACAGCAAGGCCTCTGTTCAGGAGGTTTTGTGGAGCGTGGGACCACCTCTTAATTGCTGGTGTCTCCAGGTCCACTCTGAACCGGAGTGGTAGCACCTGTTAGAGTCCCAGCTATAGGCAAATAGTTAACCCCCAAACCCGTCTGCGTCCTGGGTAAGACGATAAACTACATCCGCGTCCTGGGTAAGACGATAAACCTCGCCCAACAGCAAAGCCTCTGATCAGAAGGTTTTGAGGAGCCTGGAACCACCTCTTAATTGCTGATGTTCCCAGGTTCTCTCTGATCCGGGGTGGTAGCACTTGTTTGGGTTTCAACTCTGGGTAAATAGTTAACCCCCAAAATGAGGTAAAAAAAAAAACAGTGTAAAAAAATGAAGTGTAAAAATAGGTTTTAATACCAGCAATAAATTTTTGAAGGAAAAAATATTACCAGCAATGCATTTTTGAAGGAAAAAATATTACCAGCAATAAATTTTTGAAGAAAAACATTAAATCATCACTGATATTTTTTAACCCTTGTAGCCACAGTAGATGTAGTGTTTTCTTGAGCAAACCTATCCAGGCCGGCTTTGAATTCAGAGTTTTTCCTTCTCCTAGACAGGTTGCCACCTAAGGTTATAGAACTCCATCTATCCTGTTATTTACCCATAGCTGAGGAGAGAAGAGGATTCATACTTTTCTCAAAGGTATTAGCACGTAAGTGAATATCAGGGATCTGAATGGAATTCGAACTCGGCTTTTCGATTCCTTAATCTGAGCCCTATCCATTACTCCAAATTACTCAGAGTAAATAGTGTTAATAAACAATCTAATAAAGAATTATCATGATAATTAAGATTTCGCAAAATTAAAACAAAACCATTAAATCGTCACTGATATCAATGGCCATAAGTAAAGGCCTCGTCTTTTTTACTGACAAAAATAAATATAAGATCTGCCAATACATTAATATGGCCACAACTCGATTTTGAGTAATGACAATGCTGACGGAAAAAAATCAAGTCGTATATATGCTTGAAGCTTTTTTTTTAAAGTGAGGAATGGCTTTGCATACAACACTCACTGAACTTAGAATACATTTGCCTCAAAAGAAGAACGGGTCAACATAGTTGGAAGCAAACGTCATCTATATAATAAATGCGAATGTCAGTGTGTAAACTGTGTCACACTTTTTCAGTTAAAGGGACACAACTCTCTAACTTTCAATAGCTCATGTTACAAGAATTTTGGATTCCAAAGTTTTCATTACAACGAGTATTATCGGCGATTTTTTTACGCTATTTTTTTGCAACGAATTTTTTGTACTATAAAAATTTGTATAACTTGAAAATAAATTTGGGAATAATCGAAATTAATTGCGAAACCCAGCGAAAGTCTCCCATGAAATAAAAATACTTTTTTGTACGGCAAATAAGGACCTAAAAACATCAAAATGTCTTTACATTAAGCGGCGACAGAAGAATTATCGTTGAACTTTGTCATAAAATTCAAAATGCGGCATTATTAAACAATGTATACATTTACGCCACATTTACGTTCAAATTTGAATTCTCTTATCCAACGTAATTTTATTGGCTTAATTCGTATGAACATCTTTCAATATACGACCTTCTTAACTTTCCTCTTCCTGTGTATCTGTGTAATTTTAAATATACTACTCTATTTCTTTTGCCTTTTTCTTTTTTGTCTTTCTTCTTGGTGGTAGGGTTAATTTCTTATGCTTTCTCTTTCCTCTTTCTTTTTCTTTTATTGATTTTGTCTTTCCTCATTGATTTCTTATTTTCTTTCTTTTTTCTTTATATAAATCCTTTTTACCTTTTACGCAAAATTTTCAGAAAATGGAAAATGAAGTAATGATTCATTAATTGCAATTTTGAATAAGATTCTTTATTGCCATCATTGTTAGCCATCTGAAGAGATGTTTTATTTTAAAAGTTGGAACGAAATCTATAATTTTGTAGTGGATACTTAAATAATCTAATATAAGAGTGTGTATATATATATACTTACATAATCTAATATAACAGTGTATTATATATATATATATATATATATATATATATATATATATATATATATATATATATGTGTGCCTGAATTTCTGCAATAAGGAGTTATGATTTATCATCTTTGTTGCTGTTAGCACACGGTTTCGCTTGTTGTGCCCTAGGCCTTCCTCGTGTGTATATTGTTCTGGGCACACCACTACATTCCTATCCAGGCGCCTTACGTTACACGACTACATGCACATCCAGACGTCTTACGTTACACCTATCTGAATATTGTTCTATCAGAATCCATTTAAGCACACACACAAACTTACCAAACTTCACCCGAAACATAATAGTAGAAATATATAAACATAATAACCTCATCCACATGTAAAAAAAAAGATTAAAAATAATGGAAGTCTTAATAATAAAAAAGCAAAAGCCAACATTTAATAATATTAACTACGAACACGGTCACAATATGTTGTGTTCGGAAAATAATACTTCTCTATAACACTAAAAACATACACACAACCAATACACCCAATTAAATTGGAAAAAAAAATTATCCTTGATCATGGCTAAAAGTATAGTCGAAATCGCTCGGAACTATAGAACATTTGAACAGTTTCTAGTCACTCTGTCCCAAAAAGAAGGCACTTGATCGAACACAAGAAAAATTAAATAAAAAGCTTAGGCGTAGTACCTTTTCTGTCGTCTTTAATGAAACATATATATATATATATATATATATATATATATATATATAATATTCTTCTCTTCCTCTCACACACATATGCACACACGGATTCTGATAGCTTCTAGCGCCAGGACAGAACAATACACACACACACACACACACACACACACACATACACACACACACACACATATATATATATATAATGATTTATTTAAAAATTATAACATAAATATGTTATAAAATCACTATAAAAATAGCCATTTTGTTTCAACACCTGCGGTATCTTATCAAGTGATGATGTTGAATGTAGAATAAATGGTTTTAAAAGTTTCAAATTAATTAACGATCCTTCGCTAGGGGTAAACGCTGTTACATAAGCTAGAATGACCAATCAAAATACAAGTATATGAGAATTCAAAAAATTTGACAACGAAGCAAGGTTATCATAGATATTAAAAGCTTTCTAGTAAAATAGAATATGTCCTAACTAATAAATATTAAATTATATGATAAAATTTGAAATTAAAATTAA